>SJYQ01094226.1:77537-106737 GCA_006410935.1 Redunca redunca | reverse complement strand
TCTAGTCAAGGCTATGGTTTTTCCTGTGGTCATGTATGGATGTGAGAGTTGGACTTGTGAAGAAGGCTGAGCGCCGAAGAATTGATGCTTTTGAACTGTGGTGTTGGAGAAGACTCTTGAGAGTTCCTTGGACTGCAAGGAGATCCAACCAGTCCACTTTGAAGGAGATCAGCCCTGGGATTTCTTTGGAAGGAATGATGCTGAAGCTGAAACTCCAGTACTTTGGCCACCTCATGTGAAGAGTTGACTCATTGGAAAAGACCCTGATGCTGGGAAGGATTGGGGGCAGGAGGAGAAGGGGACGACAGAGGATCAGATGGCTGGATGGCATCACAGACTTGATGGAAGTGAGTCTGAGTGAACTCCGGGAGTTGGTGATGGTCAGGGAGGCCTGGCGCACTGCGATTCATGGGGTCACAAAGAGTCGGACACGACTGAGCGACTGAACTGAACTGAACTGAATAATGAGTGACATTGAGCATCTTTTCAAGTGTTTGTTAGCAATCTGTATGACTTCTTTGCAGAAATGTCTGTTAGGTCTTTTCCCCACTTTTTGATTGGGCTGTTTGTTTTTCTGGTACTGAGTTGTATGAGCTGCTTGTATATTTTGGAAATTAATCATTTGTCAGTTGTTTCATTTGTTATTATTTTCTCCCATTCTGAGGGTTGTCTTTTCATCTTGCTTACAGTTTCCTTTGCTGTGCAAAAGCAGGTCCCACTTGTTTACTTTTGTTTTTATTTCCATTACTCTAGGAGGTGGGTCATAGAGGATCTTGCTTTGATTTATGTCATCAAATGTTTGCCTATGTTTTCCTTTGAGTGTTATAGTTTCTGGTCTTACATTTAGGTCTTTAATCCATTTTGAGTTTGTGTATGGTGTTAGGAGATGTTCTAATTTCATTCTTTTACATGCAGCTGTCCAGTTTTCCCAGCACCATTTATTGAAGAAGCTGTCTTTGCCCTACTGTATATTCTTGCCTCCTTTATGAATAAGGTACCCACAGGTGCATGGGTTTATTTCGGGATTTTCTGTCTTGTTCCATTGGTCTACATTTATATTTTTGTGCCAGTGCCACACTGTCTTGATGGCTGTAGCTTTGTAGTATAATCTGAAGTCAGGAAGCTTGATTCCTCCAGCTCCATTCTTAAGACTGCTTTGGCTATTTGAGGTCTTTTGTATTTCCTTATGAATTGTGAAATTTTTTGCTCTAGTTCTGTGAAAAATGCCATTGGTAATTTGATAGGGATCACACTGAACCTGTAGATTGCATTTGGTTCAGTTCAGTTTAGTTCAGTTGCAGTCATGTCCAACTCTTTGTGGCCCCACGGACTGCAGAATGCCAGGCTTCCCTGTCCATCACCAACTCCTGGAGTTTACTCAAACTCATGTCCGTTGAGTCAGTGATGCCATCCAACTATCTCATCCTCTGTCGTCCCCTTCTCCTCCTGCCATCAATCTTTCCCAGCATCAGGGCCTTTTCAAACGAGTCAGTTCTTTGCATCAGATGGCCAAAGTACTGGAGTTTCAGCTTCAGCATCAGTCCTTCCACTGTAGGCACTTTTACAATATTGGTTCTTCCCCCGGGAATGTGGAACCTCTCCATCTACTTATGTTGTCTTTCATCTCTTTCATTTAGTTCAGTCCAGTCGCTCAGTTGTGTCCAACTCTTTGCGACCCCATGAATCGCAGCATGCCAGTGTCTTATAGTTTTCTGTGTACAGATCTTTCGTCTCCTTAGGTAAGTTCACTCCTAGATATTTAATTCTTTTTGTTGCAATGGTGAATGGGCTTGATTCTTTAATTTCTCTTTCTGATTTTTCATTGTTAGTATATAAAATGCAAGTGATTTCTGTGTATTGATTTTGGATCCTGCAACTTTGCTAAATTCACTGATTAGCTCTAGTAATTTTCTGATACTATCTTTAGGGTTTTCTATGTACAGTATCATGTCATCTGCAAATAGTGAGAGCTTTACTTCTTCTTTTCTGATCTAGATTCCTTTTATTTCTTTTTCTTCTCTAATTGCTGTACCTAGGACTTCCAGAACTATATGGAATAATAATGGTGAAAGTAGATACTTGTCTTGCTCCTGATCTTAAGGGGGATGCTTTCAGTTTTTCACCATTGACAGTAATGTTTGCTGTAGGTTTATCATATATAGCCTTTACTATGTCGAGGTAGGTTTCTTCTATGATGATTTTTTGAAGAGTTTTAATCATAAATGGGTGCTGAATTTTGTCAAGGGCTTTTTCTGCATCTATTGAGATTATCATATGGTTTTTATCTTTCAATTGGCTAATATGGTATATCACATTGATTGATTTGCATATACTGAAGCATCCTTACATCCCTGGAATAAACCCAACTTGATCATGGTGTATGAGCTTTCTGATGTGTTGCTGAATTCTGTTTGCTAAAATTTTGTTGAGGATTTTCGCATCTATGTTCATCAGAGATACTGCCCTGTGGTTTTATTTGTGTTCTCTTTGTCTGGTTTTGGTATCAGGGTAATGGTGGTCTCATAGAATGAGTTTGGAAGTGTTCCTTCCGCTGCAACTTTTTGAAAGAGTTTTAGAAGGATAGGCATTAGCTCTTCTCTAATACTTTTAAATTCTTAAAATTCCCTCTGTGGTCTTCACATTTAACATGTTCAATGTGAGTTAAAGTATGACTCTGACTTTTAAAAAATAATAATAATAAAATACAAAAATAAAACTTCTCCAGGTGTTGATCAAGGCTTTTTATAAAAATAGCAAATGGGCCTATACTAACCTAAAAACAAAATAAAAATCATGCATTTTAAACAATTATAGCAAGAAAGTACAATGACATCATTAAGACTTTATAATACTTAGCCTTTCTCTTCTGTTTTTCAGACATAAGAATCCTTAATCCAGAAACGTATTCATTCAGCAAACATGTAAACCTAGTAGGTGCCAAGCCCTGACCAAGATGAAAGCACATCAATGTACACCAGTTCATGCACTTAAGAAATTGAAGGAGGTGACTTATCTTCATTCATTCATCCATTCACTCATTCTGTAAAGGTTCACTGAGCACCCACTATGTGCCAAGCATGTCTCAAGGCCTTCTGAACCGCACAGTGATCAAAAGCAACAGCAATCTCTGCCCTCCTAGAGCTTGTATTCAGGTGTCATTTACAAGTAGATAAGAACTGTGGGGCTGTTTAAAGATAAGTGAACAAGGAACTGTAGAACAGAAATAACTCTTCTGCTAGGAAGACTTAGAAGGGGTGACTTCTAAGCTTGGGCCTCCGAGATGAGGAGGAGCCCACCAGGTAGAAGTGGGGATAGTCACTGCAGACCGGAGAGCACAGGGTGGAGCAGAGAGCTGCAGAAAGTCTGTCCCTAAGCAGCTTTTACATCCCAGCTCCCAGACAACTTGAGAAACTCAACACGGCTAAAGTGGCTTAATGAAGATTAAATCACAAGAAGATTTTTGCATGCAAAGCGATTTAAAAGTATAGTTGTTTTCACAAATATCTGTGAGGTCTGTATTAATTTTCTTGGAGAGCAAAATTCCTAGCTACAGATCATTCATGCCTCAAGGTAAGTATCATAATCCAAATACAAAAACACCAATAGAAATTTTTTAAGGTTTAAGTCTTTTTCACAGATAATATCTCAGTCAAGGCTAACAAAACCTTTTGATGAACCACAGCAGTTATCTCCATTCTACAGATATGGAAACTAAAGCTCAAATAAGTTAAGTCACTTACACACTCCCTGCCTAGTAAATGGCTAAGCTAGACCTTAAACTTGGGCTTTTACTGTAAATACTGTCCTCTTTTTACTAGACTGGAATCTAGTGCCAATTTAAGGGTTTTTACAAGATAACAGGGAAGTGCTCTCACAGAGCAATATATCACAAGTGCTATTGGTCTTTGGGAGAAATCTATACACATCTACTGTGTGCACTTAGCAGAAAAAGAGAAAGGGCCAGGGGAATAGGGTAGTCAGCAATCAGCAAACACACAAAGTCATGACGTCAGCATAATGACTTCCTTAACAAAGTGGCCTTCCCCCTGGTCATCAAAGGTCCAAAAACTCACCCATCCCACCCTTTCAGTTCAGTTCAGTCGCTCAGTCGTGTCTGACTCTTTGTGACCCCATGAACCGCAGCACCCCAGGCCTCCCTGTCCATCACCAACTCCCAGAGTGCACCCAAACCCATGTCCATTGAGCTGGTGATGTCATCCAACCATCTCATCCTCTGCCGACTCCTTCTCCTCCTGCCTTCAATCTTTCCCAGCATTGGGGTCTTTTCAAATGAGTAAGCTCTTCACATCAGGTGGCCAAAGTATTGGAGTTTCAGCTTCAACATCAGTCCTTCCAATGAACACCCAGGACTGATCTCCTTTAGGATGGACTGGTTGGACCTCCTTGCAGTCCCACCCTTTACCCCCGAACATACGTGGAAGCGTCCTCCCCACTGAAATGGCTGCTCTAGCTCAATGCTGTGTAATCATGCTGTCACTGTGTTTACACAAAATCTCAACCACTGCCTCCAGATCTTAGAACCATCACCATGTCTGGCATAAGTTGGCAGAAGAATGGAATTATTATAAATTTTGAACAAGTGGAGACAGAAAGGTAAACAAATGAACAGCTAAATAAATAAACTTTAGAAACAGGTTAAATAATGTTAGGAGATTGGAACACAGCACAGGAAAATAAAAACTATGAAGATAATTAAGAGATAAAATTTGAGAACAGAATAAAAGAGAAAACTGTGGGCAGACTGGTCAATCTGCTGTTACTGCTTAAAAGAAAGTCCATTCTCCATCGCCAGCTGGGTTCTTCAAGGGGGCTCTCAGAACTTGAGACACCCCTTCAGTAGGAAACATGGCCCTTAGCACTAAAATCTCTCACTTGACAAGCAACTCAAAGGACTAGTGTATTGGAGCCGTGTCTCTGGCTCCAAGCTGAAGAGCAGGGATCTGGGACCAAAAGAGGCAAGGCTGTAGAGAGAAGGGGGTATGTGCGCCAGGATTCTCTGCCAGATCCAGGAATCTGCCACCAAAGCTGGTGTCCAAATAGAGTCCAGGGCTGGAGGCCAGGTGGAGAGTCCCAGGTAAGCCCACGTGGAGGGGACTGAGGTCAGAATAAGGCAGGTTGGCAGGCAGAGGACAAGAGAAAACAAAGGTGTGTTCTCACTCCAGGAGTTGGAGGCCATGAATATCAACTAGGAGGCTGAGCAACAGAAGTAAGGATCCTAGAGTAAGTGCCCGAAACTAGCTTCCCAAGGGAGAGAGGCATGAAGGAGGGAAGGACTGGGGGCTTGGGGGTGGTTAGCAGATGAAAACTCTGCTATATAAAATGGATAAACAGGTCCTACTGTACAGCACAAAGAACTATATTCAATACCCTGTAATAAATCATAATGGAAAAGAAAATGAAAAAGATTGTATATATATTGTTGTTGCTGTTGTTGTTCAATTGCCCAGTCGTGTCCGACTCTTTGCAACCCTATGAACTGCAGCATGCCAGGCCTCCCTGTCCCTCACCATTTCCGAAGTTTGCCCATGTTCGTGTCCATTTCATCAGTGATGCCATCCAGCCATCTCATCCTCTGACACCCTGTTCTCCTTCTGCCCTCAATCTTTCCCAGCATCAGGGACTTTTCCAATGAGTCGGCTGTTTGCATCAGAAGACCAACATCCTGGAACTTTGGCTTCAGTATATATACATATATGCTACCTATATATAGGAGAAGGAAATGGCAACCCACTGCAATATTCTCATCTGGGAAATCCCATGGACAGAGGAGCCTGGCAGGCTATAGTCCATATGGTCACAAAGAGTCAGCCATAACTCTAAACAACAACAAATAATACATATGTATAGCTGAATCATTTTGCTGTACAGCAGAAATGAATACAAATCTTAAATCAACTATACTTCAATAAAAAATAAATTAAGAAAAGAAACTAGCTTGTTCCCAAATCCTTCAGAGCCACTGATACTCCCATCACCAGCTCCACCCTCAGCACCATCATAACTGTCGCCATTACCAACGTCACCCCCACGAGCACCTCCACCTCCATCACCACCAACGTCACTACCATCACCTCCACCCAACACAATCAGCAATCACCATCCTACTGTCACCACCATCACACGACCAGCCACCTTCAGCACCATCCTGACCCTCACTCCCAACACACCACCGTCACCACTGACATTACCACCCACACCATCCTCACCACCAGCATCACTACCACCAGCCATGTCATCAATGTGACCATCATCTCTTTAGGACGTCCCCTCCACAAGCACAGAGGGACTGGCAGAGGCTTCAAACTGTCAGCCTTTCCCACCAGTCTCTGAACACAGAAGGCAGCCACAGTGGATACAAACGATGGCCACTACCCAACTTACAAAGCAGAACAGCTACGGTAGGTTGTGGTTTTAAATAAAATAATTTTCATCCAGGATATACACATATCCTGATGTGAGCAGCCGACTCACTGGAAAAGACCCTGACACTGGGAAAGATTGAAGGCAAAAGGAGACGAGGGCGGCAGAGGAAGCGTGGCTGGATAGCATCACTGACTCAATGGACATGAACTTGGGCAAATTTCAGGAGACAGTGAGGGACAGGGAGGCCTGGTGTGTCGCAGTCCATTGGTTCACAAAGAGTTGGACACAACTTAGGGACTGAACAATAACTCACGCATATTAGCTCACGTCTTAAGATTCTCACAGCACCCCAGGAAGCAGGCATGGCTACCACCACTTTATGAGGGAGGAAGATGAGCCTCGAGGACAGTAGTACTTGCCCGAGTTTACACAGGTAGAAAGCCACAGAGCTGGGTCACACTCCCACCCCCTGCTTCCATGAGCAGTGCCGCTGGGTCACCTCCATAAAGAAAATGAAGACACAGCTGAGTCCTCAAGGGGCTCTCTGGCAGTGGGAGAGGCCTACACACATATCATTTCAAAACAAGGTAACAAATGCTCTGACTGCACTAAGGGAGGAAGAAACTAATTCTTCCCGGGGATGAGGGAGAAGGCTTTCCGGAGGATGTGGCATTTATGCAAGCAGGGAAAAAAGGAGTGGGAGTTCACCAGGGGAGAGCATTCCAGGTGGAGACCCAGCACACGCAAGGGGCACACGCCGTGCTGACTTACTCCTCGGGCTCTGCTGTTTCCACGTCTGACCTCTGGCCGGACAGAGAGCCTCGTCTCAGATCTAGTCCAACTGCCAACCTTGTCTCTTCACACCCACCCAGCCACACACACAGACCCCTGTCTCAGCCTGTCCTCACTCTGGCTCAAAACCCAGAGTCCAACATATCCGGCCGCCTCCCAAGAGAGCCTGGGATGAAAGCATCTGGTGGGCAGGAACTCAGGCCTCCAGGACAGGGCACCAGGCGTCGGACCAAAGCATCAGCCACGAGGAGACTGAAAGCTGAGGCCCCGTGCTGGTCAGTTGGGACTGACCAAGAGGCTACTTTAGATGCCCTCTCTTTGCGCAGACACTGTCCTGAAGCAAATCCCTGATGGAGTGTCCCAGTGAAACAAGTATGACAGCAAAGCAGCTGCTTATCCGCGGGTCCCCGAGCTGCAGCTGGCATCCCTGATACCAGGCCACACAACTCAGTGCTCAGGGCACACATTCTGCCACGAGGTCTTTTGGGGAAATCAGATTAGGACAGGAATTGCTCAAAGCTAGACGTGCCATGGTAGGGACCAAGGTTGGATGTGACCACAACTGCTTTAATTTTTTTCCAGGCCAAAAACATTGCAGCTGTGTCTCTGGACTTGAAACTACGGGTCCACACATCCATCTGTGTGTGTGTGTGTGTGTGTTTGTGTGTTTAAGATTTTTTTATTTAGCTGAGCTGCATCTTTGTTGCTGCACATGGGCTTTTCTCTAGCTGCAGTGAGAGAGGGCTATGCTCTAATTGTAGTGAGCAGGCTTCTCACTGCGGTGGCTTCTCTCATTGCAGAGCAGGGCTCTCTGCCCATTGGCTTCAGTAGTTGCAGCTTGCAGGCTCACCAGTTGCTGCTCTCGGGCTCTGGAGCTCTGGCTCAGTACTTGTGACACATGAGCTTCGTGGCTCCACGGCACGTAGGATCTTCCCGGATCAGGGATCAAACCAGTGCCTCCTGCGTTGCAAGACGGATTCTTAACCACTGGACCACTCGGGAAATCCTAGCTGCGTGTTTTTTAGTAAATCCCAAACTACTTTCTGAGTAGATTGATCCCTGGACCACCCCCTAAGCCTTCTTTTTGGAACCATTTTCTTCTCAGAGACCTCAGCTCTTAAAACATCAAGTCTATCCTTAGCACTATTTCTCCCTTAACTGACAACAGGGACTCAGTGCTACTCAGATTCTTACCCAGCTACTGAATCTCCGAATCACTGTCATTCTACTCATCACTCAGTTTTATGAAGCACTTATTATGTGCCAGATGCTTCCTCTGTTCATGGGAATGTGCAATGACAAGGATATGCCAGTTCCCTGCCTTTTTTGGAGCTTCTATTCCAGCAAAGATTGACAGGAATGAATAAGGTGAAAGAAAATGACACTTAAAAGGTGATTTCTGATAGTAAAAGGAAGTGACAGCAGGTAAGCATGGAAGGAGGGGTGAGGGGAGCTGTCTCATAAGGCTCCCAGAGGAGGTCTCTCTAAGAAAATGATGTTCGGGCTGAGATGGGAAGAATGCGCAGGAGCCAGCCATGTAAAGATGGGGGGAAGGAGCACACTCCTGGACAAGAAAGCAGAAGAGCAAAGGCCCAGAAACAGGATTAATCCAGCCTTATCAAAGTACACAAAGGCAGCCAGGAATGGGGGGAGGGTCGGGAGGGCAGACTAGCAAGCAGGAGAGTTGAAGATGAAATAAGAGTGTGTGTCAGGAGTCAGATCATTAAAGAGCCATATAGACCACAATAAGGAATTCAGATTATACTTTAACACAACTGGAATCCATTGGAGGGTTTAAAACAGGGGAATGGCATGATCTGATTTCCTTTTTTTAAAAAAAAGACTTAAACAACTTCCGGAAGTTGTGTGGAGAATGGATCCGGTGATGAGTGGAAATGGGGGAACTAAGTAGACCAGATGCAATGAGGCTGGCTCAAACTAGGAACTAGAGTGATGGCAGGAAAGATGCAGAGAGACGTGGATGGACTTGAGAAGGCTTTTGAGATAGAAGTGACTAAAAGAATATTTTGTGATGATCGTCTCCAGAATATGCATCAGTGATTTTTATGAATCCTCTTAGATGCCTCTAGAACTGCTACAGGGGCATGAGGAGAGAGTGATCCAGATATAAGCGCCCCTGTCAATCAAAGCATCTCCAAATATGCTGACTGCCAAGAATGACAACTGCAATTTCCTTAGGAAAAAAAGGATTTTTTTATGGTAAAACCAAACTTGGAAAACCACTATTGTGATAAGACAGAGTCTGCTTAGCTGTCCCCAATATCCTTTCTCTCTATTTTTCCAGAAATAGAGCTGTCGCAATTTTTAGCCCTCACACAGCTACTCAGCTAGAGATCACATTTCTCAGCATCCTTTGAAGCTAGGTGTGGCCTCAAGACAAAGTTCAGGCCAATGAGTTGTGAGCAAAAGAAGTATGTTTAACTTCTAGGTCACTCCCTTAAAAATGAAGGTACTTATTCTCTTATTTCACTTGTGATCTGCCTAGGAAATGGTGAAAAAGGTAGCAGCCTCACTGGACCCAAAGATGGAATCTGCATGCTGAGAATGGCGGAGCTGACCCATCAGCCTGGGTCCTTGGACCCTGATCTCTTGGAAGAGAGCCCTCTATCCGTCTGAATGGCCCACCAAACTCTGGGCTCATAAGTGACAGACAAATACACATGACATCTTTTGACTTCAGAGTTACAGCAGTTCAGCGTATACCCAGACAGTTTTGACAGCCAGTATATGATCCACCATGCATCTCATTCCCTCTTCTGCAGTTAACAGAAACATTCCAGATAGTGGCTGCTTCACCGGGGTGAGAACAACTGTGAGCAAGCCCTCAGATAACCCAGGAGATAGACAGAAGGTAAGTGAAGAGTAAGCCTTTGCTGTTGTAGCTGTTGTTGTTTGGGGAAAGTTTTATTACAGCAGCATCATCTAACCTATTCTTACTAACACATTCTGGTTGAAAATAACTGCTCTAAAATCTTACCTGGATTACATGAGTCAGAAAACCATATCCATCAGCTGAGGAGATTTGAAAAATATTGATGCTCGAGTCCTATACCCAGAAATCCTGATTTAATGAGGCTGGAGTGCAGCCTAGCATGGGAATTTTTATAAACTTCCCTGGTGATTCTAATATGCAGCCAAGGTTGAGAATTACAGACATCTTGTGGGTGATACAGCAATGGCTCCACATAAATGCTTTTATTGAACTGGACTCCAGCATGATGAGGGACATTATATAGTGAAGGATGTTATTTAAAAAAAACGACTCTAAAATCATGATAAGGTGTCATCACAGCAGGGTTTAATTTACTGTCTTACATAGTCTCAACTCCATGAGCAATTTCTCCTAGTCTCAGAGCGGGAAGTATTTGTGCTTCTCCTAAACAAAAAATTTGCTTTTGCCCTTGGACACTGTAAATCCTGTAAATGACCTTGCTTTCCTCTCTGAGTAGGTCCTAGAAAGTTCAAACTGGAGGCCCCCAACTAACAAGTGACTCAGATTTCACTGGCATACCGTTTTAGCCTTGATCTTCGCTTCAGTTCATTTTCTTTACTTGTGATATCATACAAGCTAACTTAAGTCATTTCCAGAACAAGCCAGGATATAAATATATTTTAAAAATAATAAATAGGGAGCACGTGCCACTGACTGGAAAAGGGCAAAAGGAGAACAATCAAGCGCACCAGCTTACCTGACTCAATTACATGAAGTTCTATGAAAATATCCAGCAAAATCTATTTATTAAATAGAGTTACTTAAACACAGAAATTCCTGCCTTGTGTATTGGAATATGGGGAGCCACGCTGAACTACAGATGCTCAATACTCTTCCTCTGTGAAAGTAGGAATAAGCAGGAAGATGGGTGTTGAAAGCTCCTAATGCAGTGTTTTCAAATGCTAAGAATCAATCTTGTGGTTCCACTCACCTTCAGCAAAATTTCCATACGACAGCTTCTGTTAGTCTTTATTATAGATTTAAAGCC
Source organism: Redunca redunca (assembly GCA_006410935.1). Taxonomy (NCBI): domain Eukaryota; kingdom Metazoa; phylum Chordata; class Mammalia; order Artiodactyla; family Bovidae; genus Redunca; species Redunca redunca. The sequence continues at coordinate 95,560 of SJYQ01094226.1, read as the reverse complement.
CCATTAGCAAGCCGTGCTCTTCCTGGTGGCTGTAATTATGGTAATAACAGGAGCTACGCTACTCCTCCGTGGACTTCCTCTTAATAGCTTCCAGGATGCACATCTTCGAACCATCTCATCACATTTCACAAATGTCTCATTCTTGACAACCCACTCTATCTGCTGAAGATCCTTTCAGGCTGGATGCATATGCCTGAAAGAGTTATAAATTCCAACTCCATCCAAAATTATCTTTCCTCTTGTCTCTCCACACCATCTCTTTGCTACATTCTACAAAGAATGTCTTCATCCAATACTTTCAAATAAAATATGTTATTGAATGAACCCATGTTTTACACGTTCGTCTCAGCAGCAAAGTGTCATTGGACTTCCACAAAAACTACAGAATACAGTGTTTTCTACCAAGATTCATGAAATGACAACACACACGTGCAGACCCAGGCACAGAGCGGTATAATACTAGAGCTTGAGAGCCCCTAGTTCACCCCACTCAATCTTCATTTTACAGACAGGAAAACTGAGGCCTTGAGAAATATTAATTCAGGTAGTCGCTCTGTATTAATACTTGGATGGTGTCCCATACATTCACTGTTTAGTCAGTTATTTGAAATTTGGTACATATTTTTTCATTAAGAAACAATGTTACAACAGAACATTAGACTCTACAAAATTACAATTAGGATGGATGGTGATGGTGATAATACAATCATGTGAATGTGCTTAATATCACTGAACTGTACACTGAAAAATGGTTATGATGGTAAATTTTGTTAATGTATTAAACACAATTTTTTAAAAGATTCTTATTTAACCCACTAAGTGGATGAAATGTGGTACAAAGAGAAGAAGGAAGAGAAGCAAGAAATCCCACCGCCTTTCCTGGGTCCACCTGAGAGTCCCTCCTCAAGTAAGTCTGATCAATCACATCTGCAATGTCCATTTTCCCCTTCATCTACCACTGGCTCCCAAATTCCCTTAGGGACCTGCTCCTCCCCCTTCTCAGCCTTAGTGGAGCTGACCCCAATCTCATCTCCAGCAGTGGTCAACCACTGACTGGCTAGTCCCCTGGCCACAGTGCTGGTTACAAGCCATTTTAGGCCAAGAAGATCCAAGAAGTGTGTGTGCGTCCTGTGTTATGTTTCAGAGGGTGGGTGGTATCTCCAAAAACAGGCAAACAAAACTTTTGCCTCTCTGCTGGAGCTACTGTAAGAGAGGCCAGCTCGTCCTCTAAACAGGGGTGAACGGGAAACCCGGGACCATGAAGCCACTGCTGCCACCATGACAGATGTCAAACCAACGCTTGAGCCAGCACACAGAACTGAGCACAGCAAAGCACACGGTGCTGAAAGAACTTCAGAGAAAGGGAACAGAAGGCCTGACGAAGTCACGAACTTCTGGAACAAGCCGTACCTGAAGCCAGAACGACCTACCTCTGAAGCCAGCACGACTACCCCTGAACCTTTCACTGGCATAAGCCAATAATTCTATATTTCACCTTAGCCAATTGCATTGAGTTTCTCTTTCTTCACAACTGAAAGATTCCTAACAGATACAGTTCAAGAACAAAGTTTGAAACAGACGAAGTGTGATCTCCATTCACTTCCCTTTCTGAAACCATCTCCCACCAGCCACTGTTTTACTCTCTAGGCACCAAATGCCCTGCTTCTGTCCCAAGGTCTCTTCTGATACCCAATCCAGGCCTGCACTAACTATCAAAGTGCTTTAGACCCCAGGATAACCTTCGTCTTTCCTCTTATTTTTCCTATTCCATGCCCCCATTCAAATTCATAAGACAAACATAAAGAAAATTACAAAAATCATTATGCATATATTAGATATGCATGTGTTGATAAGACAAATAGGAGATTCAAAGTTTGTCTCTGTTTACATCTGTATGTGCAGGTCAATATGTATGCCCGGGTGGGAGCGTCACTGTTAGAAGCAAGTTTTGTGTATAGCCCTGGGGCAGAGGCAGATTGACACCTGTTTCCCAGAGTAACCTACAAAAGGAGAGATTCTGGCTGAAAGCACAGAGCTGGACATGTGAGACGCAGGGCACAGCAAATGTTACTCCAGGGCCCAGGGTTCAGAGTGGGACCTAGGGATGAGGAAGTCTGGAACACAGCTTGTCCAGAGAAGCTGAAGAGTATAGTACTATTTGTCACCTTTGAGATTTTGCCTGAGAAGCAGCATCTTAGTAAGAAGGAGGCAGGGTCCTCACAGATAAGCAACCTCCAGCAGGAGGAATCTCCTTCAAAGGCTCGTGGCCGCCAAGGTCAATAAGGGATAGACCTGTGTGCACCCCCTGGTCTCAGAAATAATGGGCAGGCTATTAGGAGGCAAGGTGTTGCAGTCCTCTGTCTACAGGTAGGCAGGGTGAAAAAGCAAAAGGGAAATGACTAATGTCTCTACATCAAGACTTCCTCTCCCAGCTGCTCTCCTTCTTCTTGCCCCACGCGGTTAGTTAGCGACGATGTCCACGTAGACCCCCAGGCTGGTGGGGCATGGGGACCCCCAGTTTACACAGAAGAGAATTTAATATGGAACGGACAAAACAGAGGATCAGGGAGTGCCTGAGGAGACCGGGAGCCGTATCACAGAGGTTCATGGAGGAGAAGGTTCTAGAGGGGTCTGACAGATGGCAAGATCATCATCAAATGCAAACAGTGAGACCTCCTTCCAGGAGAGGGATGGCATGACTGAGGGGGTGAGGGGACGAGAGCAGAGACTGTGCTGAGTCTGGGCAGGTGTGCTCGTAGCAAAGGGAGGACACGGGTGGAAAGGACACACAGCTCCAGGGAGACTGGGATCTTTGTGGGGAGCCATCTGCCTTGCTGGGTAACAGGATGAAACGCGCTTACCTGCAGGCAGCAAGTCAAACCATGATCACGATCACGGGATGAGTGATGACAACCCCTGAAGACTCCTGGGAAGGTTCACAATTTTAAAATAGACTGCTCGTTAACCCAAATTATCTAGAAACCGATCGGATCTCAGACAGCGGAAGAAGAAGAAAACAGGTGCCCTGGGCCAGAGCCCCCATCTATTCCCACCCACCTTCCCACGCCCAGCCTGGGTCTGCTCAGCTGGGGTCCCCACTGCACGGTGATGCGCTCCAGGGCACGTTTCCTGCTGCTGCTGCTGCTGCTGCTTCAAATAAGGCCACAGTTGTATTTGGAGGCCTGGACAACGGTGGACATTTTTAGTGGATTTCAAAGTAGGTTATATTAAGTTTTACCTGGTCTGCACTTTTAAAATAACCTGCCACATTCATTTAGAAAACAGCTCTAGTGAATGGACTTAACGTCACTGAATTATGCCTTTAAAAGTGGTTACAATGGTAAAGTTATGTGTATTTTTCCACAATAAAAATATAAACATAATTTTTTTAAAAAACACCAATGTCTTTTTTTTTTACAATTAACCCTTTTTATTCTTTCTATGTAGAAATACTAAACAAAATACTTGGAAATATGAAATTTGCATTTTCATCGGGTGAGTTTAAACCCTGAGCATTTCTACTAATGTACAAAAAACAGTAATAATAATAATACCCATGGTACACATTACTCTTACAATGTAAATTTGACAATTTTCTAAAAGATATTTTATTTAATCTTCATTTTACATGATCAAAAGTAGTATTCATCGTAAAGTAACTACATAAGACACCCAAATGAAAAACTGAGTCTTCCCTAACCAGAAGGTCTTCCTACAATACTGAGACCAAAAGATTAAAAAAAACAAATTCCCCCAATCGAAATCACCCCTCAAGCTCTCTGAAATTAGCAGAGAATGTTTGCAGCTGACCTATTTCTCTCCCACACGACTGTGTTGATAATTGACTTTTGTCCCCCAGGGAAGTGCTCAAATATAATTGAGCAGCACCTGCCACACAGAAAGTACAGCTTTATACACCCAATAATTCCCATAAATATTGTACTTAGCTTGGGACTCAAGCACTCTGCTTTCTCATTAATTGCGTCTCTCACAGAAGGAATATAATTTACCAGAGCTGAGTTATTATGAACACATAGATAAAATAAAAGAAGTATTTTGAATTATAAGATATAAGGCATTTCTATTACTAAAAATTATTGAAAATGATGGCAATGCCCACTTACATTGCTCAGATACTTTTCTTTAGTCCTGTCGATTTCATTCTATTACATAAATCCCTTCTATGGATGGGATACTCAGTTTTGTTTAATCCTGATGACAAGAAGGCCAAGGTCAGGGATATGACTTTCATGCAGGTCAAACAGGTTTGCCCCTGCCCCACAAATTCAGCTTTATAGCCTGACACTGCAGCTCTAAAATGAAGCAAATCATCCACCCCATTTACTACCACACCTTAAAATGCTGTCTGGATCTAGGGTTAAGAAAAGGCAAGTCCCTTTCCACAGGCAAGCAAATGTTCGCACATTTAGACCAGCAGCTATGACTGGAAAACCTTCAGGCTGGTGTTGAGAATATGTTAATGAAATAATCCAAAACCAATCCCAAAAGATCACATATTACTGTATGATTCCAATTACATGAATGCAACCTGGAATGAAATGTTCAAAACAGGCAAATCTATAGACACGGAGAGTAGATTAGTGACTGCCCAGGGCTGGAGGTGGGCTTCCTTGATGGATCAGTGGTAAACAATCTGCCTGCCAGTGCAGGAAACATGGGCTTGATCCCTGGATCAGCAAGATCCCCTGGAGGAGGAATGGCAACCCACTCCAGTATTCTTGCCTGGAGAACCCCCATGGACAGAGAAGCCTGGTGGGCTACAGTCCATGGGGTCACTAAAGAGTCAGACGTGATTTCCCAACTCAACACCACCACAAAGAGCTGGGGCTGGGGGTAGGAAGGAGGTTGGAGAATGATAGCTAATGGGTGCAAGATTTGATTCCAGGGTGATGAAAATGTTCTAAAATTAGATTATGGTGATAACAGAATATAGCCTTTGAATTCCTGAAAGATTACTTCCTTCTTTCTGTTCTAAACACACACACACACACAGACACACACACACACACACACACACATGCAAAGAGGCCAAATAATTAAGCCATGACCACAAAGCACTCCAACCTAAACAGTGAGGGTTTTATAATCAGCCTTTGAGTTATCCTAGCACTGGGCCACTGGAGAATGAAGTGGGACAGGATAATAAACTCATCTACATGAGTTATTATGGATTTCCATTACTGCTGGTCCTTCCTGCATTAAAGAAGAAATTGCAAAAAAATTTTCCCTAGGAGTTAAAAAAGAATATCATAATATTCAGACACAGTGAACAGTACAAAAGCTTACCATTTCTAGTAATTCTGACAACCTAGGGAAAAAAATGCAGATTCTTTTCAAGTTTGTTTACAAAATATTTCATCTCAAAACAAAACTACTGCTCCAGCAATTTAAATTGCAGCCCCAGAGAAAGATACCTCCACCAACAGAAAAGAACATAAAATGAGAAATAAAATAGGCACACTTTGTCTTCCAAGTGATTACAGGGAAATGATCAGAAAGATTGAGTGTCCCTCATTTTTACAGCCCCACCTAACCCTTTCAGTACATAAAGCAACACGCTTTACACCAGACCTTCTGATTCAAGTAATTACCTCTGCTCTATTTATGGGTGTCATAAGGACAGAGTAAAGAAAGTAGGAAAGTTTACAGAGGCACATGTTGTTCTAGTTAAAATGAAAACCATCTTCAAGGAATTTCAAAGCACCGTCTATATTCAAGCCAGGTGTTGGTAATTCATCAGCCTTCTCGCTTTCTGAATGCAGGCTGCGGAAGCACACAGCTTGTCATTACTGTTACTTGAAAGCAGTAAAACCATTCCCTTAAAATTGAATCTATAATTTAGCCTCTTCATGAATTCAGCCTTCTAGTTCTAGCCCTCCCCCTCTTCCTGCCTGAGTTCACATAGTTAAATCCATGTAAAATTCCTGATGCGTAGTCTGTAGTCAAGTTCATAACTTAGACTCTTCAAGAACGAAGAGTGTTTCTTCTACGTTTTCCTGGCTCAGGAATAAAGAGGGCATGAAACTGTGTGAACGCAGGACCATACCCACCTCTTACATGAGGATGAGGCTTTATGGGGGTGCTTGGGGGATAACAGCCTAGCTCATCTTATCAACTTGATGGGTTCAAATCTGCAGAGATGTTATCTAGAGAATGTGTGATGTGTGATTGGAGACGGTGAGGAAGTGCTCTGCACGGCTCGCAAAAGAAATACTAGTGCCATACCTGGGCTCAAAGGAAGTAAACGCCGTCCAGGGGCTCTGCCTACACAGACAGGGACTCAGAAGATTCTCTCTCACACACACACACTCCTGCTGAGAAGGGCGGGCAGGCAGTGAGGGTGGTGCTGTTTTAGGAAGCACTCTGCTGTGACCGAGCATGGGATGGGGCTGTCTGTCCGGTTCCCACAAGTCTGTGGCCATTTCCTGGGGTTCAGTGAATTTGAGTGAGGTACAAGCCCAGTCACCCTGGTTCAGGCTTATGCTTCCTTCTGAGTCCAAGCCACAGAAAGGAGACCAAGAAAGGGCCAAACTTGAAGGACAATGATGACCTTGGACAAGGTCACAGCCTAAACCAGAAAAGATGGGTCAGAACTCTATGTGCTAGGCCCAGCTAAGGCCACTGAGTTGGGAGACTCATCAGGGGCCAAGAGATTGATTTCTGCAACCAGCTCTATAACACGGTTGAACAAAACTACATTCTTTTCCACGCTGCCCTTGCCTTTTCCCTTGATGAGGGAACCGTCTCTGCCCCTTGATTCCCAGGGACGACACTGTCTAAGACAGCATGTGGAGTAATTACAGGGAGAGAGTCACAGTGAAGCCAAGGTCATTTTCAGTGTAAGTTTCCATGCAGCATCCTATAATTTTCTAGAAGGATTAAAATGTGAATCAGAATTTATGTAAGCTTCAATAAAATCTTATCAACCTAAACTGAAGGGTAAATAGTTCTTTATTCTACAAAAATGAGATTTAGGGAACTCAGTGTGTCAAGAACGGAAACTCGGAGGAAAAGCAAACTTAACTGGAGAAAAGCAAGCTTAATTGGTTAGCTATCCAGTAATTCGATTTCTCAGTCAGAAAGCTTCATAAATTCAGTTCCATTTATTCAAGCCCAAGAGCCAGAAGCAGAGTTCTTTTTTGCTCTATCAGGTCTCAATTTCAGAAGGTGCATTCCAGATAAAATTCACAAAGGAAAGAGGTATAAACTTTTCCTCAAAGTTCCCTGTCACTGGATTATACCGTTTAGCAAGGACGGTCTCCTTACAGTGCAAGGAAAAACTTCTGATTTGGCTGGTGAAAATAATTCACTAGTATCTTCCATGTGGTTAAAATATAATAATGGTTGCGCCAGTCCTGGCCTGTTTTGCTCAGAGTCATCCTCTCCTTTTTCTGCTCTGCTTTCTGTCTCGGAGGGCCACAGCCTGCAGGCAGTTTCCCAGTCTCTTGTGTCAGCTGGTGTCCAGCCCAGTCAGTGAAAGACTGGGCAGGGGCGGAGCGGGGAGCAGAAGAAATGAAGAAGCCAGAGTGTTTCTCCCCACTTTCTCCGCCTCAAATGGTTTCTCTGGCTGCATCCCCTCCGTGTCTCTTGCTCGTGTGAACAGTACCCCAGCAGTTCCAGCATCCACCAGGTGATTCTGGCCCCTGGGTTCCAGTGCAACGTCCTCCCCTTGTCCTTCTAGCCTGGAGGTGATAGTGGCTTCTGGATGCTGCTAACCTCTAAGTTTAGCTTCTAAGCTCTTGCCTCACCTGTTCAGTCCTGTCTCTAACTTTCAAGTCCTTTGAGTTTTGTTTTGTTTCCTGGTTAGACTGGCTACTAAAATGACTAGAACATTAGTAAGTAAAGAAACTAACAAACCTCCGTGAACCATAAACCATGCAAACAAAAATTCCATCCCATGATAAAACTGGGAAAAACTAGAGTCTCCAGAATCTCCAGGGGTTGCTTTGCTCTTCATAATAACCATATAAACTAGGAATATTTCTAGGATCTAAGAGGAGTAAGTTTTTTCATGTGTCCATATCCATGTGTGTTTGTGTGCCTGGCTTGATTATTCAGGGATGAAGTGTACTGTGGTGGGGAAACTATAGAATGTGAGCTGGGGTCTCCTGTCTCAGTTCTGCTACTATCTATTGGTGTGACCTTGGTAATGCTTTACCTCCTCGGGTCCGTATTTCATTCATCTGAAAATGGAGACTCAAAGTACTTTCCCTCCACAATCTCTTCCTGCTCTAAAATTCTGTGATTCTAAGCTTATGGATAAATTTTGCACATATGCATGACTTCAAGCATATGATTATTCTTAGAGCTATGCACAAAGCATATACCTTCTGTTGATGAATTTGCATTTCATCAGAGAAATGTGTCTATAACCGGTGCTCAAATTAGAACCCAAAGAATATTTTTGCCAACTTGCTTTATTATAGTATCAACTTAGTATCTGAATGTGTTTTAGATCTCTACATATAATGTGGGTTCACTGAATCATTGTAATGATCATCTGATTAGCATATCTAAAAAAAAACACAGACGGAACCTTGCTTGAAAGTAGATTGTCCCAAAGATGGCTATAACAGTATCTTCCATTCTATCTGCTCCTTTGTAAGGTGGTCTTGCTGCACCCCATCAAAAGAGAGTTTATTTTCCTTTCCTTTGAAACTGGCTGTCCCTTTGATTTGCTTTTACATAGCAATTGTAACAGAAGTGAAGTCATGTAGCTTTTGATATTAACTATGAAGTCTACCGGAGAAGGCAATGGCACCCCACTCCAGTACTCTTGCCTGGAAAATCCCATGGATGGAGGAGCCTGGTGGGCTACAGTCCATGGGATCGCTAAGAGTCAGACACGACTGAAGTTACTTAGCAGCAGCAGCAGCAGCATGAAGTCTACATTGCTACATAGCTACTATGGCTGCTGCTGCTGCTAAGTCGCTTCAGTCGTGTCTGACTCTGTGCAACTCCACAGACGGCAGCCCACCAGGCTCCCCGGTCCCTGGGATTCTCCGGTAGGAACACTGGAGTGGGCATTTCCTTCTCCAATGCGTGAAAGTGAAAAGTGAAAGTGAAGTCGCTCAGTCGCGTCTGACTCTTAGTGACCCCATGGACTGTAGCCCACCAGGCTCCTCCGTCCATGGGATTTTCCAGGCAAGAGTACTGGAGTGGGGTGCCATTGCCTTCCCGGGAAACTATGACTACAGGGCTACATAGCTACTACAAAGTCTACAGTCTACATAGCTACATGGGCTTCCCACCTAACTAAATCAGTAAAGAATCTACCTGCAATGCAGGAGACCCGGGTTTGATCCCTGGGTTGGGAAAATCCTCTTGAGAAGGAAATGGCAACCCACTCTAGTTTTCTTGCCTGGAGAATCCTATGGACAGAGGAGCCTGGTGGGCTACAGTCCATGCGGTTGCAAGAGTTGGACACAACTGAGTGTCTAAACTACCACCATGAAGTCTACAGCTTCAGCCTTTACTTCTTGGGATGCTCCTGCTTGGAACCCAGATACCATGTTGCGAAGAAACTTAAGCAACTGCGCTGACAGGTTCAGGTGGATGGAAAGTGAACCTCTGCCAAAAACTCCACTTGAGTTCTCAGTCAGCAGCCAGCACCAACCACCAACCACACATGTAAGGATACTTCAGACCATTCAGCCTTCTCAGTACCCAGATAACATCACACAAAGAAGTGTGTCTGCTTAGAACACAGAAAAAAAATTTTTTTAATTTTTTTTTTTAAGTTACTAAGTTTGGGATAGCAGTTAGGAGGCAATTTCTCCCCCATTAAATAAACAGTTTAATATTGGAGCAGAACCTCATGCCCAAAATATATCAAGATAGTCTTCCATCATTCCATCTACCCCTTCATTCTTTGATATCAGAGAAATGTATCTATAACCAGTGCTTCTTTCAAATATTTATTGAACACCTACTATGCTAAATGCTGAGGAGAAAATGGAGACCAACTGCAGACATGTCCCTGCCCCAGTGGAATCTGTTATCTGGATGGGGAAACGGACATTAATAAAACATCTAACGACATGTTAAATAGTTAAGTGTTACACAAACAGCGATGGTACTACTGAGAACTAGCACAGTGCACTCTGGGTACTTGGTTAAGGAACCGCCCTTATTAAGGAGATTAGAAAAAGAAGTGGAAACTAAAGTTAGGTTTCAAGGAAGATTAAAAAATCAGCTAGGCAGCGGGGAGAGCCTCCACACAGAGAACTCCACACGTGCATAGGGCCTGCCGCATGAGGGAGAGCGGTATGTTCAAGATCTGTTTCCAGAACTAAGATCGTGGCCTAGGATGAGGCTGGACACTGGTTGGGTCCAGGTCTTATAAGACTCTGCCGTTCTCATAAGGGCAGTCTTAAGGAGAAGTCAACAAGCCACTCTGATCAGATTTTCCTTTGAACCCCAGAAGAGGAAAAAACTGGGAATAACCCCAGTGAGAGTAACCCGGAGCACTCTACCACACAAACTGTATGTGCTGTGACACCCATGGTATCTCATAGACTCAGCACACAAGGGCATTCTGCAGACACCCTACTTCCTTGCTCCATTTCACCATATTAATTGTGTACATCTATGTCTCTGTAACTATATCAGAAAGTCCTTTAGGTACAGGGGCTGTGTCTCCTTCATCTTTTCATTCCTATTCCACAGTATCTAGTGCAGGGAAAGGTACATATCAAATGTTTAGTGAGTGCTTCCTAAAAATTTAAAGCATGAATAAACAATCCATTCATAAATAGCCTGTCAAAAGTGATCTCCTGAGAGAAAATTCTACAGCCTTTCTTGGAAAGCCATTTCAAGGATATTAACATTCTTTGGAAAGTCTTGCTATAAAATATCATTCCTTTCTAATTGTAGCCAATTGTTGAGTTCAGCCTCCATGAAGACAGAACAGCCCACCACATTTCCAAAGGTCAGTCTCCCTGTAACCCTTTGAGGATCACTACTGGGTCACCCTTTTTCAGTGAGGAAATACTTAACCTTCTCACCTTTCCTCAAAGAAATCATTTAGTTGCTCCCTGGATTCATTCCAAAACCTCCATCCCTCCTAAACTGTGGAGGGCAGCAACCTAGGAGATCAGCAAATAAGGTCAGAGATGCCTGAGGGGTTTTGCGAGGCTGTCTTAGTCTGTTCATGTTCAGGCCAGCTCACATGTGTGCATGTGTACGCGTGTGCACATACATACATCTGTGCACATATACACATGAACATTGAGATTTTTTTACCAGCTCAAACAATAAACCCTGTTCTATTTGATGAGTTTGCCAACTGTCCTCTATTCTTCACCACCAGCCTGGATGTTCCTCTCTGATTCAATACATTTTTTAAAAAAATAAGTAAAAGCTTTACCCCCATATCTTTGTAGATTATATGGCAGAGAAATGAACAGCACTGTTTTTACTGATATCTTCACTATCTTCTTCTTGTGCAAAGGCATCACACAGATTGTGAAATACATCAAGAATTCAAAAACAGTAAATCACTGGTCATTCTACAAATAACAAGTCTCCAGTAACATTAAACAGCTGCTGGTCTTTTTTTAAACAAATTTTTTTTTTTGGCATTTGGGTGAAAACTGTTAAACTTAATTTCAAAATACAGTGTTAAAGTTCGATTTGGAATCATTTTTCGTCTCGTCAAATAAATAAAAATTCCTCAGTTATTTTATCATAGTCATTATAGAAGTCTATATTATGACATTTAAAGAAGATCATATACAGGATGCTTACTGAGCTGTAAATCCTCATAAAAATTATGTATTATTTCTGTGCAGAAAAATTAGTAAGATTGTGTATATGTTAATAATATCATTACAACAAAATGTCCAAATTTAAATTAGATCATCTTATTAAACCAACATATCCTAACCTAGTTTCAGAAAGACTTATGAAATATATTTGTTCCCAAAATCTGCGACAGTTTAAATTACTCCCAAAATTATTTAGCATGAATACTTTTTACATTTTTTAAACCAACACACACCAGCACATTTAACAAGAACTTATAAATGCCTTATCTCACTTATTATTTAACTTGAGGAAAGAATAAGATTAATATATTATAAAGAATATTGATTGTGCTTGGAAGAATAAAACATTACTGAAGTGATGGTATAGATAAACTCAAAAGTGTCAGTCAAATGCCTCATGGAATACACTGCTGTATAATTAGTATTTCTAAGAATCTATAGTAATAAAACACTACCAAAAATAGGCATCTATGAAATAAACATAAACAAGATCTCAGTCACATAAGTCAATTTTTGTAAAAGAAAAAAATATATTTGCTTTATTAAATATGTAAATAATCTAAACACTGCAAAAAGGATAGAATGCACTTTTTGAATTCAGAATCCAAAATATATTGATTTTAATAATGCACACACTTAGTACTCACTGAATGAAAGAGTAGTTGCAGTAATTTCTGTTCCTGAAGAAAATGAATACCTGTGTAATAAATATTATGTAAATACACTTTATGGACTTTTTAGGAGAGGTCTGAGTCCAATTTTGAGTCTAATGCCCATTCCTCAGGGGTAATCTGTTTAAATTGAGGATAATCACTAAAGAAACATAATGCAGCTGCCATCATAGGTTAAAAACACAGTACACGATGATCTGAGTTACCTAGAGGGAAAAGAACTTCCTAAGGTCATTCCAGCAGCCCACAGCGGAGCCTTGGTGCGATGACCACGGTCCTCCCTGGGTACCCTGAACTCACACACCTCGATAGCTTCTCTTCCAAAGAGAAATCAAGGTGATTCCTTTTCACATGATCTCTCTAGCACCCAGTAGCCATGAAGGAGTGGTTTCTCTGTAGCCCATAGACAGTACGAAATTAAGGACCAATTTCCTGTGTCACGGTAAAAGGCACTTCAGTATTCGGTGGAACCAGTGATCTTTATGACACTCAACGCGCGCTAGAACCACGCAGAAGAGAACAATCACTAAGAAAACAAACACTAAGTGTAGCAGCACCCAGACCCCGGAAACTGAGTGCAGGTCTCCGCTTACTTGGATTTAAGCAGATCCGGCAGTCCTTCCCTAACCGAGCGAACCAAAGAATAGGTCCCAAAACGAGACCAAACTTTCTGCTCAAAGTGTCTTTCCTTTGGACCAGAGCTCGGAGATGACAAAGGAGAGTTTCAAAATAGGGCAAAACAGAAGAGCTTCTAACAGCCGAATCAAAGCAGTTGTCCCGTGCCCGGGGCTCTGGTCAAGTTAAGTCACACGCCTTAAAAAGGTTCCCTCGCGCATCGAAGGTGCAAAAAGAAATATTTCCAGTCTTAAATTCAACTAGGTCCCAGCTGGCTCGCGTCCACACGTACAAACTTCCCGGGACCCTAAGACTTGGGAGCCGGGACGGAGGGAGAAGGACCAGCCGCAGGGCACGCGGAGGGAGCGAAGGGACGCGCGGGGACCGCGCCCGCCGCGCCCGCACGAGGGGGCTGCGCTCAGCTCCGGAACACCACCCCCACCGCCCCCCGCGCCCGCCTCCTACCTGTCTGAGGATGAAGCTGGTCGAAGTGGTGCTGCCATCGGATCTTTTCAACCTGCTTCTCCGGGTCGTGGTGCCTCGGGCCACCTGCACTCGGCACACGGGGTCGGAGAGAAGCGCATGAGGGCGCGGCAGTGGGGAGCCGGGCGACCACCCCAGGCTAGAGTCCGCCTCGGGACCAGCTCCCCGGGGGTTCCCCAGAGCCCGCACCCAAGTCTCCTCCACGGTCGCCACATACAGCCTCCACCCCACCCACCCACTCAAGCCTCGACGGCTGAAAAGATGCCCGGAAAGAGCCGCCCGCGAGCACCCACCACATCCATTAACAAAGACTCTCAGGGTGCGGGGTCCGAGTCCCCGGCGGCATGCGCTGGGGAAGGCTGCGGACTCCGGAGCCGGAGCGCAGAGACCGGACGAGGTGAGAAGGAGCCGGAGGAGGAGGAGGAGGAGAAAGAAGAGGGCGGGAGGAGAGAGGGACGGCGCGCAGGGGTGGGGGAGCGGGGCCGCTGACTCCCAGGACCCGGGGCCCTTCTCGCCGGGCGCGAAGGCGGGGCGAGGAAGGGGAGGAAGGGGCGGTACCTGCGAGGTTGGGGAGTGCGGCCGGTCCGCGCTCCCATTCTTGGTATAGGAGGAGGACATGGTTCACAGCCGCATGGCCTGCCCGTGCGCGGCGGGCGGAGGACGGCTGGGCCCCCCGGACGCTTGCAAGCTGGAGGCGGGGGAGGGCGGCAGGACTTCCCCACCCGCTTCGGGACCCGCGCCGGCTCCTGCGAGCGCGGAGACACCCTAAAGGGATCGAGACGCTCACCCCCGCGCCCGCAGCGGACCTCCAAGCAGCGGCCCCCGCCGGCGGAGGTCCCGCGGAGGGGGGTTTCTCGGGATCTTGCCGACCCGAGCCGAGGGAGAGAAGCGCTCTCCCACCTAGCGAGCGCCTTACATCAGAGCTTTCCAGTGGAGGAAGGGAGAGGGGGAACCTGGGAGGGGGGTGGGAGGATGAAAATAGTCTGCACAGTTTAAAATGAGACAAAGGTGGCACGGTTCATGAATCAGGACTCGGGGAAGGACACTGGTGCAGAGTGGCAGGGAGTGGGAAAAGCCGATCCGGCGTGTATGCGTGTGTGTGTGTGTGTGTGTGTGTGTGTGCGCGCGCGCGCGCGCGTGTGTTTGCTGCACTGGAATTTTAAAAGGGCAAGAGCAGAACCTTTCTTCCTCTACTTCACCCATCAGCCCATTGTGGTAAGGCATGGGGTTCTGTGGTTTGGCTTTTGTCCGTGTCTTTGTATTGTTCTGTGAACTCTAGCTTCAAAACCGCAAGCCGTGCACACCCGGCAGCCCCGGGAGATTCTGCCAACCTGAGTCTGACCGGGGTGCAGCCCGCAGCAAACCGGCGTGTCCTAAGGAGTTTTGAAGGTCACGTAGACGTGCTGAAAGGCATGAGTTGGCCACGTGCCTCCCCTTTCTAGGCGGATATCTGTCTTCAAGGGAGAAAACTCATCTTTGAAATAATCATACATCTTTGGCGTTGTTGCAACCCTAAATTTCCTCCTGCAAAAACATACTAGAGATTAACTGGAGAACAAATAAAGGCGAATTGTGGGGAGGAGGACTTGAAGTAACAAGCAGGAAGAGAAACATGCGAATTCAAAAATAAAGAGACCCTGTTTAATTGTAAATAGTTACCGCAAGAGGAATCCATGAATAAACTTTGCATGGTATCTTAAATTACTACATCAGCCCCTATCACCTTGGGTTCTAGTATTTTTTGAGGGAAACTGCATATCTCTTTTAACAATTGGTTGGCCTTATTGAGGTCCTGATAATGTTTTACCATACACCAGACACTTGATTTCCATTCCCACCCCATTCACTTAATCCAGACCTTCAATTCTTTGTAAGAGTATAATAACTAGTCTCCTTGCCTCCAGCCTTCCTCTGAGCATACACCTGCACATACACATACCCACACACTTCATTCTATCTACACACTACAGGCAAAACCATTTTCCTAAAATCTCTTTACTCACTCTTTTCTAAAAAGCACTGCTGACTTAAAAAAAAAAAGTACAATGTGAGTTATATGCCATTTTATTTGGGGCAAAATGAGGACTGCAGCCTGGGAAATGGTGCCTCAAGTAGCCCTGAGAGACTGCTCCAAAGAGGCAGGGGTGAAGGTCAGTATACACCTGATTCTGGCAAAGGAGGAAATAGATATAATCAAGCACATGTACAGAAGGTTTCTGCTAGTCTCAGGAAGCTTTTTGCCAGTGATGAGAAACAATCATCACCATGAAGGATTTTAGTGCTTTTCTAGATATGAGGAGACATAAGAATTGGACCTATAAAATGATATCCTCAAAATACCTATCTGAAGATCTGTCTTGCCAGTTCCCCGACCCCATCCGGAGCACAGAGTGCCTCATTGCTGCGCTCCACCCTGAACTCCTTGCAAAGGCTGTTGAAGGTCAGCAGCACACACTTTAACCCTCATAGAGGTAGGTGGCAAGTGTCAGTTTGTAGCTGATGACACTCACTGCTCTCAGCAGCCCACAAGACAGAATCCAGACTCCTTGGTCCAACAGCCAATCTCTTGCTTGGGTCACTACCATTTTCTCCAATTTGATCACTGAACAGCAAGTGGAAAGATCTACTCATTGCTCAAACACACCAACTACAATCCCTCTTCAGCACCTCTGCCTGAAATGTGTCCTGCCCCCAATCCCACCCGCCTGCATCCTACCCTGCTTCCAAGCCTGGTGCAGCACACTCTCCTTCCACAGAAATCTTCCCTGACCATGCCCTGAAAAACTGGAGCATTTATTCTCTGGGCACTTAGTGCAAGCTGCCTTGGTTTACGTGTTCTCTTTTTGTGAAAATCTAATTCCTAAAATAGATGTTTAGCTTTTTATCTTCCATTCTTATATCTCACATGTTATATTAATAGATATTCCATAAAGTATACGGATAATGGTATGTCTGCCAATACAGAACCCCTTGCTTTAGTTACCGTCAACTCAATCCATTTTTAGTTCTCAGCCATTTTCATAGTTGATACTTAATCAATACTTACAGAGTGAATTATTATGTGGGCACTGGGATTTGAGTTTTCTGGCTTTCTACTGCCTACAGTCTTATGACTTTGAGTTATCAAAAAAGAATCTTCAGTGGCATGACATTGAAGAGTTCTCTTTACCTACCTCACAGCAACACTGGTGAAAATAGTTTCTAAAAAATTCTTTAATCTGTGGAAATGGTCCAGAGAAGGGTATGCAGCCACTGAAAAAAACATTCATTCAGGAAAATTTACTAAAACTCAAGAAGAAAAGTGAGCTTGTGGTATTTAAACCAAGACTTGCTCTCCCCACCCTCACCCCCACCACCTTCATCTGATTCAGCAAGAGGGAAACTGGCAACCTGATGCAGCTGAGAATACAGGGCTCCCTCTCCCTTCAGCTCCCAGCTGAGGGTTATTTTCCTGGGAGGGACAGGCCATTTATCATCCTGCAGCAGCCACCTGTTGCTGAGGCTACTGCTGCTGCTGCTGCTAAGTCGCTTCAGTTGTGTCCAACTCTGTGCGACCCCATAGATGGCAGCCCACCAGGCTCCCCGGTCCCTGGGATTCTCCTGGCAAGAACACTGGAGTGGGTTGCCATTTCCTTCTCCAATGCATGAAAGTGAAAAGTGAAAGTGAAGTCGCTCAGTCGTGTCCGACTCTTTTCGAGGCTATGTTCCCCTCAAATACAGCAGAGGTGGGGGCTCATTTCTTTAGCCCAGCCCCCACTTGTGGGATTGGGGGCTCTGCCTGGGACACAGTGCCACAGAGAATACTGAGGACCCAACTGCTCCTGGAGAGACAAGCCAGGAGACCCAGGCTTGCTGCCCCTCACTACCAAGCGCTCAGCTCCTAAATTGAAAATGTCACACAGAGAATACCATTGTCCTTGCCCCTAGGACTGGAACTCAGAGAATGAAGTTGGGCCCCACTTTGCACCACATACAAAAATTAACTCAAAATGGACCAGAGATCTAAATGAAGAGGTCTTACATAAAAGTGTAAAACTATTAGAAGGAAACATAAGGGTAAATCTTCACGATCTTGGATTTGGCAATGGATTTTTAGATATGTCACCAGAAGCACAAGCAACAAAAGAAAGAAAGTAAATTTGAACTTCAAAATTAAAAATGTCTGAACTTTTTAAATTTTTTGGCACTGTCAAGAAAGTGAAACAGGCACTATCAAGAAAGTGAAAACAACAGAATGCTGGAAAATATTTGCAAATCATATATCTGATAAGGGACTTGTATCATATATGTGTGTGTGTATAAATATATATATATTTATTTGTGTATTTACATATGTATTGTGTGTTGTGTGTATTTATATATATTTATAATATATTTATTATTTATATATATATATAACTCTTATAGCTCAGTAATAAAGAGACAGATGACCCTATTTTAACATAGGAAAAGAATCTGAATAGAC
>SJYQ01094226.1:49094-77207 GCA_006410935.1 Redunca redunca | reverse complement strand
AATAAATGGACAAAAGATCTCAATGGACACTTTACCAAATATAGTAGCAAATAAGCATATGAAAAGGTACCCAACATCATTTGTCAATGGGAAAATACAAATTAAAATGACAATACAGTACCAACACACACCCATCAGGCTTAAAAACAATTTTAATTGACAATAGCAATTTTTAGTGAGGATTAGAAGCAACAGGAATTCTTATTCGTTGATGATGGGAATGCTAAATGGTACAGCCACTATGGAAGATAGTTTGTCAGTTTGTTAATAAGTTAAACACACCAACAGTCCAGCAGTTGTGTTCCTAGGTATTTACACAATTGACTTGAAACCTTAGGTGCACACAAAAAACCAGCATGCAAATGTAGGTAGCAGTTTTATTCATAATCACCCCAAGTTGGAAGCAACCAAGATGTCCTTCAATAGGTAAATGTATCTTTTAAAATATAGTCAATCGTACAATGGAATATTATTTGGTGATTTTAAAAAAGAATGATCTAACAAGCCGTAAAAAGACATGGATAAACCCTAAATGCATCTTGTTTAATGGACGAAGCCAATCCGAGGCTATGTTTGTAGCCACATAAGTGATTACGTGAGTGCTAAATTGCTTCAGTCAAGTCCAGCTCTTTGCGCCCCCATGGACTATAGTCCACTAGGCGGTTCTGTCCATAGGATTCTCCAGGCAAAGAATACTGGAGTGGGTTGCCATGCCCACCTCCTGGGGATCTTCCCAACCCAGGGATCGAACCTGCGTCTCTTACATATTCTACATTGGCAGGTGGGTTCTTTACCACTAGTGCCACCTGGGAAGCCCACACAAATGATTATATTTATATGCAATTATAGAAAAAGTCAAGCTATAACAGTAAACAGATCAGTAGAAAGGAGGAGGGCTGAACAGGTGAAGCACAGGATTGTTTTAGGATGCTGAAACCACTCTGTAGGATACTGTAACGGGGGATATCTGACTGTAAGCATCTGTCAACGGAGAAGGCAATGGCAACCCACTCCAGTACTCTTGCCTGGCAAATCCCATGGACGGAGGAGCCTGGAAGGCTGCAGTCCATGGGGTCGCTGAGGGTCGGACACGACTGAGCGACTTCACTTTCATTTTTCACTTTCCTGCATTGGAGAAGGAAATGGCAGCCGACTCCAGTGTTCTTGCCTGGAGAATCCCAGGGACGGGGGAGCCTGGTGGGCTGCCATCTATGGGGTCGCACAGAGCCGGACACGACTGAAGTGACTTAGCAGTAGCAGCAGCAGTAAGCATCTGTCAAAACCTAGAGAACTTTACAGCACAAGGAGTGAACCTTAATGTGTGCAAATTTAAAAAAATCGTTTAGAAATTTTGGACATTTCCAAGATGGGAGGCAGAATGTAACAAAAGAATATTATTATTATGACAGCAAACCATGAAACAACTTCACTGAAGGACATGGCGGGGGGAAGGTGCTAGTCTAAGTAATGTTTGAAATGAGTGGAGTCTATGAGACTAAGGCAAAAGGAGCTGTGCAGAAGCAGGACTGCACTGCAGTTGACAAAGCTGTTCCCTGAGGAGGACGGGTTAACAATTCTGAAGTCCCTATACATTCATACTGGAAAGGAACAATTAGGTAAATGGATGGCAGGTGTTGGGAGCCAGGTTTTCTACTGTTGGAGTGGAAGGTTACAGATGAGCAAGGAGAGATGTCTAGGATGATCCGTGTGGTGATGGATTAGGGTCAGAGACACAGGTGTGAACTCAAGTGTAGCTTAGTGTGAGATTCAGATGGTTCCATATAGAAATATGCAAAGATATGCATGGGTTATCATATACACACTTATTTTCCTGTCCTCAGTTGAGGGCCTAGAAAAACTGCATCTCACTCAGTAGCAACAAATGCATCTAGAATTCAAGTCGTGGTTTCTAATACCATCCTCTAATAAAAGGGCACCTTGAATAAATGGCTGACTCTAGGAGTGGGGCAGGAAGTATATAAGATAAGCCTGGAGCATTATCATGTCAGAAAGTAAAGAAATGCTAAAAAAAAAAAAAGTGACTGGTTATATACATCAAAGGGGAACAGGAGCAAACTGAAAGAGCTCTCAATGGCCAAAGTTGGAACAATTTGAGCAATAAAATAAAGTAGTATTGGAATATATCCTAATGTATAAAATAAATATCTATTAGCTCATAGTGATAAAAATAAATGACTGAATAAGTAAACGGAAGAGAAGAGACAAATCTCCCATGAGGAAGAATTCCAAATAATCTATTAGAAACACCATAGCTACCACGCCTTCCGTGTGCACCGCGCAGTGATCTCCCAAAGAGGGCAGCCTGGCCAGGAGCAGTGGAGAAAGGCGACCAGCACCACCTCAGCCAGGTGTTCAGGATCAGCATCACCTGGCCAGGATGACGATACATACCCTTGACATCACAGGAGGGCAAAGGCACTTTACTTTTAGGGCTTTCGATCAAACCCACTGGAAAAGGCAATGGCACCCCACTCCAGTACTCTTGCCTGGAAAATCCTATGGATGGAGGAGCCTGGTAGGCTGTAGTCCATGGGGTCGCGAAGAGTCGGATACGACTGAGCGACTTCACTTTCACTTTTCACTTTCATGCATTGAAGAAGGAAATGGCAACCCACTCCAGTGTTCCTGCCTGGAGAATCCCAAGGACGGGGGAGCCTGGTGGGCTGCCGTCTATGGGGTCGCAAAGAGTCGGACACGACTGAAGTGACTTAGCAGCAGCAGCAGCTCAAACCCACAACCCCAGTCTAATCATGAGAAAGACACCGTGCAAATCTCGATTGAGGGAGGTTCTATAAAACACATAACTTCTCAAAACTGCCAAGGAAAGTCCAAGAAACTGTCACAGCCAAAAGAAGCCTGAGGGGATGTGATGACTAAATGGCATGCTGTATCCTGGATGGGATCCTAGGACAGAAAAAGGACATGAGGCAAAAGCTAAGGAAGTCAGAATCAAGTATGGCCTTAAGTTAATAATAATGTAGCAATACTGGTTTTAGTGGTAACAGATGTACTTCAGTAAGGTAAGATGTTTTTAATAGGGGGAACAACATTTAGAACTCTCTGTATTATCTTCACAACTTTTCTGTAAATCTAAAACAATCCCAAGATTTAAAAAAAAATTTTTTTAAGTCTAAAATTTTATAGCTGGAAGGGAACTTAGTAACCATTTAGAACAAACCCCACTTTTAGCAAATTAGGAATCTGATCTCAAGAGAATGACTTAATCAAGAGCAATTGACCACTATTATACTCTGCCTTCCTTCCTAAAACACTGAATGCTGCTGAATCACTTTGTCAGCTGCAAATACTCTTAAAACTTTATCCTGTCACTTAAATACATTTTTCAAAGTGTTTCCTACAGTCAAATTTCTGTCTGAAGTACTGTTGAAAAAAGACATGACTTATAGAGCTCAGAATCATAAGATGGCAGTAATTTCACGTTTAAAAATAAAGTCACAGCACATTTTGTCTAGGGTTTATGCATCTAGGAAAATATTATTTGTATTTTTAAGCTCAGAGTAAACAAAAATCATAACAGTAGCACATGTACTCATTTGCATTCATAGGTTTGTGTAATTAACCTTTCACCTTGATGTCATGACAATCCCACTGNTTAATAGGGGGAACAACATTTAGAACTCTCTGTATTATCTTCACAACTTTTCTGTAAATCTAAAACAATCCCAAGATTTAAAAAAAAATTTTTTTAAGTCTAAAATTTTATAGCTGGAAGGGAACTTAGTAACCATTTAGAACAAACCCCACTTTTAGCAAATTAGGAATCTGATCTCAAGAGAATGACTTAATCAAGAGCAATTGACCACTATTATACTCTGCCTTCCTTCCTAAAACACTGAATGCTGCTGAATCACTTTGTCAGCTGCAAATACTCTTAAAACTTTATCCTGTCACTTAAATACATTTTTCAAAGTGTTTCCTACAGTCAAATTTCTGTCTGAAGTACTGTTGAAAAAAGACATGACTTATAGAGCTCAGAATCATAAGATGGCAGTAATTTCACGTTTAAAAATAAAGTCACAGCACATTTTGTCTAGGATTTATGCATCTAGGAAAATATTATTTGTATTTTTAAGCTCAGAGTAAACAAAAATCATAACAGTAGCACATGTACTCATTTGCATTCATAGGTTTGTATAATTAACCTTTCACCTTGATGTCATGACAATCCCACTGTAAATTTCTGAGTTTTTGTCTCAGTAGGATCTATGTTGTCTTGTAAAGAATTCATCCAGAATTACCTCTTCTCCTCCCCCTCTCCCCTAATACTCTGGTTCATACTTTGAAAATCTGTTCCAAAGTCACATAAGGCCATGGACCTTTAGGATATTCAAGATTGTTATAGATTCAAAAATTGGCCAAAGTCTACATTCTTAACCCTAAAAAGCTTATATGCTATAAAACCCAATGAAAATATTATTTTCTGGATACAATTTTAAAGAGTACAAATGATTCAGATAGTAATGGAAGTAAATTTTTAGGTTTAAGTTTGAAGTATAATTACTGTGAAGATGACTCACACGTCTTGTATGTGCACAGTTGCTCAGTCCTGTCTGCTCTTCGCCCTCTCATGGACTGGAGCCCACCTGGCTCCTCTGACCATGGAATTATCCAGGCAAGAATACCGGAGTACGTTGCCATTTCCTTCTCCAGGGGATCCTCCCGATCCAGGGATCAAACCTGTGTGTCTCTGCATTTCCTGCTTTGGAAGGTGGATTCTTTACCACTGTGCCACCTGGGAAGATAAAGTGGGGAATTATATTGAGGTGCTAGTAGGGTAGAGTAGTGAAGTCGCTCAGTCATGTCTAACCCTTTGTGACCACATTGACTGTAGCCTACCATGCTCTTCTGTCCATGGGATTTGCCAGGCAAGAGTACTGGAGTGGGTTGCCATTTCCTTCTCCAGGGGATCTTCCTGACCCAGGCATGGAACCCTGGTCTTCCACACTGTAGGCAGACACTTTTACCATCTGAGCCACCAGAGAAGTCATTGAGATGCCAACTATTAGCTAATTTAAGTTTTTTACTTTTTTTTTTTACCAGTCCTATTTGTCATCTTTGCTTTAGTAACAAATTTATCAATCTTTAGCTGCGCTGGGTCTTTGTTGCTGTGCGTGGCCTTTCTCTAGCAGCAGTGAGTGGGGGCTGATCTGTGTTGTGGAGCTCGGGCTCTAGGTGCAGGGCTTTCAGAAGTTGTGGCTCATTGGCTCTAGACTGTAGGCTCAGTAGTTGTGGCGCCCGGGCTTAGCTGCTCCAAAGGCATGTGGAATCCTCCCAGACCAGGGATTGAACTGGTGTCTCCTGCAATGACTGGCGGATTCCTAACCACTGGACCAACAGAGAAGTCCCAAATCTTAGTGGATTACAATACCATGGATCCCATGTTTCTGGTCCAGCCGATGGCTTGTCTCTGCTTGTCTTCCTATTCCCAGGTCCAGGCTAAAGAAGCAGCCCCAATCTGAGATGTACTACCTCTGAAGAGTAGAAACCAGAGGGCTACAGGAATTTTGAGATGCCTCTTTAAGCTTCTGCTTAGATGTGGGCATTTGTTGCACCTGCTCACATCCCATTGGCTAATACATGACGTGCAACCATTACAAAAATCACTGCATGGAAACATGCTACTCCAGAAGTCAAGAGCATGGGCAGATATGTACAAGCCTCTTCCAGGAAAGGGGGAAAGCAAAAACCTACAAACAACAATACAACCCTCCACCTGAAGGATAACTTGGAATGGCATATTCAGTATTGTCAGGACCATTACATAGAATTTTCTTTTTCCTTAATCTCCATAACCTTGTGCTGTGTCTCTTGTTAATGTCACCTGCTCAGATTATCTATAACCTTTCTTTTTAGAAATATTTGGCTGCGTCAGGTGTTAGTTGCCACACACACACTCCTTGTTTGTCCTAGCTGTGGAGTGCAGACTTCTCTCTAGTTGTGGCACACGGGCTCAGTAGTTGCAGCACGTGGGCTTAGTTGCCTCACAGCATGTGAGATCTTAGTTCCAGGCTAGGGGTTGAATTCGCCTCCCCTGTATTGGAAGGTGGATGCAAAACCATTCTACCACCAGGGAAATCCAACCAGGACCTTTCCATCTTCTAGGTGACTCCTTTATTTATTGTTCTGCATAACCACTCACTCCTTCTCCAGTCCATAGCAATATCTGTGATGTACTGTTACCTGCCATGAGTCATAAGGAAATATTCATTGGGCTTCTGTTCTGCTGCAACCCCTGGGCTCAAAGTAGAGAAATGAACATGCTGTCCTGGAAGGCATCCCTGAGTATTATTTGCTGAGCACTGGAGACACTAAGATTATTTTTTAAGAGCTACTGACCATATTGACAATGACAGCGCCCTTTGTCTCTTGCTAGTTAAAATGGAATAGTCCCTGGATTGGAGAAGGCAATGGCACCCAAGTTCAGTACTCTTGCCTGGAAAATCCCATAGAGGGAGGAGCCTAGTGGGTTGCAGTCCATGGGGTCGCTAAGAGTTGGACATGACTGAGCAACTTCACTTTCACTTTTCACTTTCATGCACTGGAGAAGGAAATGGCAACCCACTCCAGTGTTCTTGCCAGGAGAATCCCAGGGACGGGGGAGCCTGGTGGGCTGCCATCTATGGGGTCGCACAGAGTTGGACACGACTGAAGTGATTTAGCAGTCCCTGAATTCTAAGATAATTTGGAGTTTAAGATGCATCACTGGTAGAATAGCTTTAAGGGAAGAAAATTAAGTCCTACAATACATACCCATCCACTGTAAAATAAAATACATCCTGATTTCATACCTGTTAAAGTGGAATAATTACAATAAACAAGTACAAGGATAAAAAAAAGATGAAGAAAACTCATATTTTTTGAATGCCAGGCGCTGTGAGGTGCTATGCAGCTCTCTGCTAAATCAATTTTTATTCTTCATTCCAAAAATATCTTATATGCCTCTGCTAGGCCCTGTGAATACACCAATGAGTAAAACAGAACTCCAAGTTCTGAAAGATTTTGTAGATCTAATGAAGGTAAGAATATTTTCAGATACAAATAGCAGAGCCCTACTAACAGAAACCTAGACAAATAGGGGTAATGACAGATTCCCCCCCGCCCCCTGACAAGAAGTCCAGAGGAAGATAGTTTAGAACTGGTGTATCTCTCAAAGGTGCAAACAAACAATCAGGCATCTTTAACTTTTTCTGAGCCTTCATAACTTTATTCCTCATGGTCACAGTATGGTTGCTTTATCTCTTGACATTGCATCTGCCTTCTAAGCCAGAAGAGGAAAGAGCCAAAAGCTTTTTCTTTTAAAATTCTTTCATCCTAGAAAGCCCTCCCAAGGAACTCTGACCTATATTTCATTGACTGAAGCCTATGTCATTGGGTCACCCATGGCTACAAAGGAAGCTGGGAAGGCAAACATTATTATCTTGTATGCTGATTTCCATATTGGGGAATATTAATAAGATGGTTGGAAATTGGATGTTGAATGGGTCAAGCTGTAGTATCTGACC
This sequence comes from Redunca redunca, assembly GCA_006410935.1. Lineage (NCBI taxonomy): Eukaryota > Metazoa > Chordata > Mammalia > Artiodactyla > Bovidae > Redunca > Redunca redunca. The sequence goes on along the minus strand of SJYQ01094226.1, from coordinate 69,663 downwards.
TAAAGACAGATCCGTTATCACACACAAATCATTCCAATGCAAGGTGTCAAGTATTACAGAGTTATAAGATGTTACCTGCAGAATGCAGCAGGGTCTAAGAGCCAGAATCAGAATAAGAATTTGGGCTGACATAAAGACAGTTTATTAGATGATCAAAGTGTTTCAGGCAGGGAAAAACAACAGGGCCAAACACAGGCACACACACACAGAAAGCAATATTAGCACCTGAGGAATTTTGAGCTAATGTTGAAATCTAGCATGTATGTGAGAAAGTGGAAGATGTTAGAAGGGCTGCCAAGGGTGAGGTCATAAAGACCCTAACTAGTACATGACTCCTAAGTTGGTCCCTTACTGAGTATGTGACAGGACTCCAAGCTCAGGTTGGATGATTTTTTCTCAGCAGCTTTGGTCCTTGGAGAAACTAACCTGTATGTGTGGGTGCTGGGCCCCAGATTTCAACTCAGAACTAGTTCTCCTACTTCAAATCAATTTCAGTTAGCTGTCACCTGCTGTCTTCCTCAGAGCAGTTCCTTGACTTTCACTCTTTTCTATTCAGAAAACACAGAGCACTGTCAGGATCTCAGAGCCAGTCTATTTGCATCAATATCTGGACTCATCATCCCCCGTGTGACTGAGCTAACTGTACCAGAAGGTACACATTAAAGATCCAGCCACTTGCATGCTGTTCCTTACAGGAGCACGCTCACATCTGAAGGCATTTTACCCCGTGTGAGCCCTCTGGGACCTGTCTCAGTGACTTCTGGGAAAGGAAGCTGTTATAAGATACCAGATGACAGCCTGAATACACAAATCATTCCTAGGTAACCGTCACACCAGTGTAGTGGAGAAAAGGCACAGGCGTGGGCCTCAGACAGACCAGGTCATAATCGCAACTTTGGCCCTGTAACTGTGTGACCTTGTGAAGATTATGTCACCTCTTTGCCTACCTAACAAGTGTTACACAAATTCAAAGACAAGGTATATGAGAAGCTTTTCATCAAGTCCAAGTGCAACATCTGATGTGATACAACCAGTTAGTGCATGGCAAAGCCACAAGCACAACACAACCTTGGAAATTCAGTTCTTGGCATCCCTAGCATATAGTACCTATGTTATTATATGAATTAGTTAATGAATGTTAATAAACCTGTAATTTCTTCATCTGTTTCAAAATAGAAAAGACAGGAGCAACTTAAAACTTTAATCCCCATCTCTATAGTCTTCCAGAACCTTCTTGGTCTCTCCTGAGAAGGTTAAAAAAAAGTCCCAGTTTTAATGATCAAGTCAGATGTAACTATGCTAATTTTAGCCTTTATTGACTAAAAACTATGGTATACTTAGAGAATCTTAACAAGAGCTTATTTGACCATTGGGCAGCAACAGAATGATCTGAGTCTGAGTCTGTTTACCAGGCAAATAGTAATACCAGGTTGTAAAAACACGTGCACAGGTCTGTCTCTGTCAGGTACTATAGAATGGCTCACTTTACATTCATTCCCAATCATCTCCTCCCCTGCCTTCTCTATATAGAGGCTGAAAGCAAAATACTCACTTTCCCAGACTCACTTGCTGTTAAGGGTAGCCTCTTGACACAGTACTGACCAGACATGTAGGTGAAAATCTCTGGGGAAGGGTTTCCTAGGAAAGAAATGCTAAAACCTACTTTTATCTTGGGTTCTAGGTCCCATTTTTAAAATTTAGACAATGTACTTTTCACAACGCTTGTCTGAAGTTACTTGGAAGAAAAAAAACTTACATGATAGCTAAAGGCAAATCTCTACATTGACACCTAACGTATCTGTTCATGGGCTAATCTGTTGATCACCGGGAACAATATCCTGACAAGCTAGCACTGACTCCTCTTTTAGGTAAGTGACCAGATGAGGACAAGGCTATCACCTCTTAGAACTGCAAACTATACAACTACACTAGAGGACTTAGGTTCTAGAACTGACTACCATTAGCGTATGCTATAGCAGTGTCAAAAAGTAGCTGGCAAAAGAACTGTCTCTTCAACAAATGGTGTTGGGACAACTGTATGGCCATATGCAAAAGAAAGAAGTTGGAGTCCTACCTCACACTATGCACAAAAATTAAATCAAAATGGATCAATGACCTACTTTCAAGAGCTAAAACCATAAAACACTTAGAACAGGAGAAAATCTTCATGACCTTGGATTTAGTAATGAACTCTTAGATATGACATCAAAAGCACAAGCAACGAAAGAAACTGTAAATAAAATGGACTCCATCAAAATTAAAAACTTTCGTGCATCAAAGAACATCATCAAGAAAATAAAAAGACAACCTACAGAATGGAAGAAACAAGATCCATGTGTCTAGTATCCATAATATATCAAGCACTCTTACAACTCAATGACAAACAATCCAATTTTAAAAATGAGAAGGCTCACAGATATTTTTCCAAAAAAGATACACAGTGGCCAAGCACATGAAAAGATGCTCAATACCCATTAGGGAAACACAAATAGAAACCACAATGAGGCACCACTTCACATCCATCAGAATGACTATAATTTTTAAAAATAGGAAATAAGCATTGGTGAGAATATAGAGAAATCAGTCAGAACCCTCAAGCATTGTTGGTGGCAGCATGAAAGTTTGACAGTTCCTCAGAATATTAAATATAAAATTACCATATGACCTAGTAGTTTCACCCTAATATATACATACAAAAGAACTGGAAATTGGTATTCAAATAACATGTACACACACATTCATAGCAGCACTATTCACAATAGCCAAAAGGTGGAAACAGCCCAAGTACCCATCAACAGATGAATGGATAAATAAACCTGTGGTATATGAACATCATTTACTGTGTTGTATGTGGAGATGTACCTCAACAACTTTATGCTAAGTGGAAAAAAAAAGACAAAAAGACTAATTTGGGGACATGGTAAATGGTACTAAAATGCCACTGTTCATTTCAAAATGGCTAATTTTATGTTACATGATTTCACTCGAATTTTTTTAAAGATAGGCTCCCTGGACTACATATAATTAGTAGAGGTCGTTGACCTGCTGTAAAAGTATTGGGAAGTCTTTATTTTATAGTATAAAATAGAACATAATTCCATTCTTCAGTAGCCTTTCTGGAGGATACCCAGTTTTCTGGTTTCTTCTTCTGTCCCTCTGCTTGCCTTGAACATTTCTCCTTCTTTTGTTCAATACCCACTAGAAAAGCAAATGGTAACTGCATAAGCTCTGGCAGAAAGAAATCAACTATTGAATGCAGATTTTTTTAATCACTAAAAATGGGATTATCAGGGGTCTTAGCTTCATTTATACAATCTCATTACAGTTTGAAAAAGATAATAAAAGTCTAGCAGCTGGACTTATTTGTCTCAGAACTCTTGTGACAATTTTAACCAGTCTTGTAAAAGTCTAGAATGCCCGGTATTCAGATTTCACCATAGACTTTTATCCAAATTCATTAGTTTCCTAGTGCTGCCATAACAAAGTACCTCAGAGTGGCTTAAAGCATTGATTTCTTGTGAGTTTGAGAGGCTAGAAATTTGAAATCAAGGGCCATGTTCTTTCTGGAGTCTCTTAGGGAAGAATCTGTCCTTGCTTCCTCCCGTTCTGGTGGCCCCAGGCAGTCCTTGACTTGTGGTAGGTTAATTCTCATCTCTGCCTCCATCTTCACAACTTGCTGGCTGTGTCTCTGTGTCTTCTCTTCTCATAAGGGCATGTCATGGGATTTGGAGCCCACCCTAAATCCAGAATGATCTCACCTTGAGATCCTTAACTAATTATATCTGCTGATTTTTTCCAGATGAGTTCACATTCTGACATTCTAGGGGAGCATGCATTTTGGGAGGACATTTACTCCAAGGGGAACTTCCTGACCCAGAAACTGGACCCAGGTCTCCCGCACTGCAGGCAGATACTTTACCAACTGAGCTTCGTGGGAACTTCCGTGGTGGCTCGACAGTAAAGCGTTTGCCTACAATGTGGGAGACCTGGGTTCGATCCCTGGGTTGGGAAGATCCCCTAGAGAAAGAAATGGCAAACCACTCCAGTGTTCTTGTCTGGAAAATCCTATGGACGGAGGAGCCTGGTGGGCTACAATCCCTGGGATCACAGAGTCAGACACGACTGAGCGACTTCACTTCACTTTCACTCATCCCGCTACTCTGTGTAAGCAACCTGATTTCTCTTTTGACACGGTAAGGCTTTTTCAAGATGCAAATTTAAATTTGGCTTGGTAAGATTAGAACCAATCTTCTGTGGAGAACTTTATTAAAAAAATGAATATTTAATCTTCAAAAGAAACTAAAACAAATCCCTAGAACTGAGTCCTCTACTTACTAAAACTGATGTACGTAAATAAGAAAAATGCCTTTTGACAGAAACAAACCATGACAGATTGGTGCTATAGTATTTATAATTTATTACTTATGAAAATAACTTCAGCTTTCTCATCAAAATGACAATAAATCCTCTCCCAGAAGTCAGGGGCCTTGGCACAATTTTTACTAAGAAGAACCTTCTTTTAAAATTCCTAAACCATAATTTTTAACAGCTAAAATCAATTTTTAAAAAATTTGGACGGTGAAAACTTTATAACTGTCTTCAAAACATACAGTGGTATCTGTTATATAGTCAGGTANCAAAAATAAAATTATTTTTAATTTAAAAGGGAGAAGAAACTTCCAGATATATAAAATTTCACAGATAAATGCCAATATACACTATATACATGTTTCATGTTATATCATTCCAAAACTACATTAGTTGAACTTAAAAATGGCAGAACCCAAATTAGTGGGTGTGCAGTATTTATTGTAATTCAAAGACTTACACAGAGTCAAGCTTTTACAACTCAGATCACAATTATACATAAATTATTTACACAAACATTAAAATAACTGTTTATTAAATATTGTTTGGGGGAAAAATGTTAAGATTTTTCATATATTATGCAAATGTTAATTATTATCAAGAGGTTTTGTAAATGTTTTTGTTTTGTTTTCTTTATAGAAGATTGATTTCCAAAAAAGTAAGGTGCTATTTTAGAATTTCTTACAAGTATATAACTAAATTCACATGGAAGGAAAATACTGGATAAAAAACAGAAAACAGATATGAACGGTTAAAAGTTTCTTTCCAGTTACTTATGTCTGAAATGAGACAATGACAGAAATTGGGTTTTTCAAATTCTGCTTGTTTTTCCCTTTAAATGTAGACCAAGTAGTATATAGAAGACTGTTGTTTTTCCAGAATATAGTTTCTTTGAAAAAGGAACATATTTATAATGGAATTTCTATAAATACAGAAATGACAAATATTTCCAGAGCACTATCTTCAAATGGATTCTTAGTAGAAAGATTAAGGACTTTCTTTAAAAAACAATATAGAAATCTTGCTTCCATGCAAGTTTATTTATTTTTGCAGCTTGCAGGATCTTAGTTTAAATATGGACGCCAGTGGTAACAGTGCCAAGTCATAATCAATGGAGAGCCAGGGAATTCCTGCGAGTTAAATTTTTAAAAACTTAACTTTACATCCATTGTCTCTCCCAGTCGAAATACCATGAATCTGTAAGCATCTGTATTCACATTTTGTGAATCTAAAAAGTTGGTAGATGGTGCAGTAGTGGTGCAAATTCTTAGGAAAGAAAACAATCCCTATTGGTTTACTACCTAATTCCCAAGTAAATGGAATATATTAGCATTTCAAACTCACCTAGAACATAGGCTTCAGGAAAACTGTCTTGATGGCTTCCCTATAAATCCACTGCCTGTTATTATTCCACAAGCTCAAGATTACTTCTGAAAGCAATGGCCAAAATTGTCAACAATCTGGCATACCATTGGTATTCAAATCACCTTTTAAAAAACAACACATCAGTAAAAACACACATCATTCATGCCTGGTATACACTGCATCAAGTTATTAGGAATGTCTCAGCTCAAATTCACATAGTCTGGAAAAAGGAAATGCAGTGTCTCTGCACACCATGCTGCAGAAAAACAAAACCAACTGACCAATCAAAAAAAAAAAAAAAAACAAAACACCCAAACGGACCTTAAATCTTCATTAGATGCTGGCCTAAACCACTTGAAAAGGTTGTTAAGTGGCAAATCTAAATGCTAAGGACCCTTGTAGGAAAAAATGTTTTTTAATTTTTTTCCCAGGGAAAGGAAATGTTTCATGGGGCATTCCTCAACCCACTGTTGGCATGACTGGAGAACTGGCTAAACACTTTAACACACATCTGCATTTATATGGTCTTCACTAATAATAACAGAAAACATTTCTGTTCCTCCCAAAGTGCTCTTCCTTCTGTAGACAATTCTATGCTAATTATTACTCAACACATCACTGAGAGCAAAACTGACAGTAATGCAAACACAACTGCAATTTAAGGAAACAAAGGAAATATGCAGGGAAGCTAAATGCTTGCACAAAAACATGTTTGCCTTTTTAAACAATGGTATGTGGGAAACTGAAAAAAAAAAGCAGACAAAAAGTACTTAAAGGTTTCAGTGCTTTCCCAATTACCATGACAATTTAGGGGTAAATGATGCTTTCCTTTTACACTCCTACACTCCTATCTCTTGTTGTTTAGTGTCATAAGGCTACTTATTTGTTTGTCCAGATTTGTGTAGAGAGATTTGAAAGTAAGAAAAAACTAACTGGAAGCAACTTGAAGCTGCCTCTGATCAAAAGTCTGACTTCAAACAAGCTGGAACTTGAAAAGAACTTTTTATAGCATAATAAAGACAGACAGGTTTTTGTGCTTTATTTATTCATGGGTCTTTTCAGTTGAGAAAAATTTTTTTTCCTTCTGTTAATATTTTCAGATTATAATCACAAGGGTTGAGTAGTACACTTATGAAGGCTTTCAAGAAAATGCTTGGTTTGATTTTAAAGGAGAGGCTGCTGTTGATGGTAATTTGTTTGCTGCTGTGCAACTGAATGAGCTGGAACTGCCACCGGAAAGCCTGCCAACTGTGGCAAGTTGGAAGTAGTGTTCTGGTAAGATGACATATCCACAGACATCCCCATCTGCTGTGTGTAAGCAGCTGCACCAGGAGCTGATTGAAGGTTAGAGTTCTGGTTCATGTAAGTAGGATTGGAAACAGTGTCTTGTCCAGTGCTGCAAACAAAAATTTAAAAAGAAAACCATATTTACTTTGAATTGTCTGGGTTACGGTCGGAGATCAATCACTGTGACAAAATAAAAATGTCTTTTCCATATTTCTAAGTTTATATAGCTCTACTATTCTGATTATGATTTAACCACTCCAGCTATCCAACACTGTTAATGTAATTTTCATATTTGGGAAGAAGGAAGTACTCCAAGTGAAATAAAATATAGGATTATAAGGCCTATCTAATTTTGTTTTCCCCAAAATCTCTCATGGAAAACATTTGGGAATCTCCTGAGGAGATGCAGATTGTTTCAGCCCCTGGTGTCCTTGACCAGCTGTGGTGAGAACAGAACCCAAGCTCAAGCACACCCTTGGCCTGTTTTCCCCTGTCCCCCTTCTCTCAGTCAGCGCAGCGGAGACCCACTCTTTACACTTTCCTCTGGTAGCGCCCTTTCCTTTGCCCCTGTTAGCTTAACCTGAATCCCTACATAAAAATAATACAAGCAGGGAGAATGTGGAATCCACACAGGACCTGAATCTACCCTCAACAGACTATATTAACAATATGCAAAAAAAACACAAAAAAATCCCAAATCCCTACTAGGCTGAAAATCACACCAAACTGCAGGACATCTATTTGTTCCTATAATTACTATAGTGTAGCTTTTTTTTTTTTTTTTACTTTTTTGGCTGCATCAAGCCTTAGTTGTGGCACATGAGCTAAGCTGCCCCACGGCATGTGGGATCTTAGTTTCCCCGACCAGGGATTGAACTCACGTTACCTGCATTGGAAGGCGGATTCTCAACCACTGGACCACAGTGAAGTCCCAACATAGTGTAACTTTTAAAAGGGGCTTCCCCAGTGGCTATAATTTTTAATTGCACCAAATATACTGCTTCAATACAGGAAGATTAATGTCTATACTCCTCTATAGTTTTTCTCTCTGTAATTCCTAATGTCACTCTGGATAACAAAATTTTTACATTTTAACTGAGTTAAATACCAGTATGAACAGATTTATTTAATTGCCAGATAATATCTAAAATTTATACTCATGGAATTTAAGAGTGGGAAGAGACTTTCGAGATCATTACATATGACTGCACTAAACAGACATTTTGTGTTGTTAAGCAAAGTTAACAGAAGGCAAGATTCAAACATGGTATTCAGAATAGAAGTGAAGAGTATAAAAAAAAAAATCAGATGACAAATTCCACAGCTGAAACATACTTCTTTTAAGAGTCAAAACAGCAAAGGTTTTTGCTTTTTAGGAATACACATCCTAAAATACGTCTGAGACTACTTTGTTGCTCTTCAGTCACTCAGTCATGTCAACTCTTTTGCGACCCCATGTACTGTAGCCCGCCAGGCTCCTCTGTCCATGGGATTTCCCGGGCAGGAACACTGGAGTGGGCTGCCACTTCTGTCTTCACTGAGACTGCCAATTACAGCAGTGCGTTAAGCGTATCATTGGCTTGGCTTCTATAAGGGAAGTGACAGTCAAAGTGAAGTCACTCAGTTGTGTCCGACTCTTTGCGGCCTCATGGACCGTAGATTACCAGCCTCCTCCATCCATGGGATTTTCCAGGCAAGAGTACTGGAGTGGCTTGCCATTTCCTTCTCCAAGTTAGCTGTATTTTTTCCCAGGGACCCAGACTATAACCAGGTCTGGGCACCATCTCAGTATGGGTAGCAAAGCTAAGATAGCACCATTCCGATCTCATGGGATCTTGAAGGAGCACTTCTAAAACTTCATCTCAACAGCAAAAGAGGGCACTATTATTGTAAAGAAAAGGGTCTAATTATGCTCATTCTGAACATCTGTGAAAATTTAATGTATATAATTACAAAATTAACATAGCTCCCCAAAACTTACCTTAAGTACGGAGTTTGAGCAGGCTGTGTTGTCACCGAGGAATTCACAGTTGGAGGCAGAGATCTCAGTGGACCAATCTGATCCGGTCCTAGGCTGTAGCTTTGGGCAACAGTGACTTGGTGAATACTTTGACCCATATAGTTTCCACCATGAGGTTGAACTGGGTATGTCTGTTAACCAAGGAGAAAAGTTTGACTCACTGATTTCCCAAACTACTGCCTAGCAATACATTAAAACTTTAAAAGACTTAAATGAAATAAAATGTTAATAGTTCTTTGGAGAGCAATCTGACTTCACCAATCTGTCCACCCTGGTATAAAATGTGGAGCACTTCCACATCACAGTGCCAAATCCATGGAAGTTTATGATTTACTTGCTCATTCTTTTATTTTGCAATGGGATGAAAGGAAGGGAGGTGGTATATTTTTAAGCAGCAGGTTGGAATTCATCTAGGCTGTCTATTACTAGGTAACATGTCTTGCTGTCAAGCCACAGAAGACTATATACTCCCTTCAAGTCAGCACAGTATCACTTCAAGTCACCATGAGAGAGATGACCTTCTTCACCCCATCTCAGGGTGCCTTATTCAACTTCTTAAGAATGAAACTTAAAAAAATAAGTTGAAGGATAAGTGGTATCAAGGCAGGGTGCAGGCCCTCTCTGGCAATGCCTCCTTCATCCTTCCTGCAGGACAGATAGGACAAAAGGAGAGAAGAATTCTGGGTAAAGGAGATGTGCCCTCAAGAACTAGCAACATGGTCTAAGTCTCTTTGGATATTTATATGTATGTGTGCCCTACTTTAACCCATATAGTTTCCACCATGTGGTTGAACTGGGTATGTCTGTTAACCAAGGAGAAAAGGTTGACTCACTGATTTCCCAAACTACTGCCTAGCAATACATTAAAACTTTAAAAGACTTAAATGAAATAAAATGTTATAGTTCTTTGGAGAGCAATCTGATTTCACCAATCTGTCCACCCTGGTATAAAACGTGGAGCGCTCGGAGAAGGCAATGGCACCCCCACTCCAGTACTCTTGCCTGAAAAATCCATGGACGGAGGAGCCTGGTAGGCTGCAGTCCATGGGGTCGCTAAGAGTCGGATATGACTGAGTGACTTCACTTTCACTTTTTACTTTCATGCATTGGAGAAGGAAATGGCAACCCACTCCAGTGTTCTTGCCTGGAGAATCCCAGGGATGGGAGAGCCTGGTGGGCTGCCGTCTATGGGGTCGCACAGAGTCGGACACGACTAGAACGATTTAGCAGCAGTGCCCAACTTAATTTTCAGGGTAACATCTCTTTCAGGACAGGATCTACAACCTCCTAACAAAATACAACATTCAAAATAATTGCATGTTTAACAAGTATCATACAGTAACTATCATCACACCAGTTTTAAACTAAGCTATTTTTAAAGCAAAGACCAATAACATGAACATTTAGAATTCTAGAAATGCCAAATCAACTACTACATTGACAACTATAATCATGGGAATTCCCTGGCAGTCCAATGGTTAGGGGGCTTCCCTGAGAGCCCAGTTAGTAAAGAATCTGCCTGCAATGCAGGAGACCCCAGTCCAATTCCTGGGTCAGGAAGATCTGCTGGAGAAGGGACAGGCTACCCACTCCAGTATTCTTGGGCTTCCCTGGTGGCTCAGCTGGTGAAGTAACCACCTGCAAAGTGGGAGACCTGGGTTCGATCCCTGGGTTGGGAAGATCCCCTGGAGAAGGGAAAAGTTACCCACTCCAGTATTCTGGCCTGGAGAATTCCATGGACTATATAGTCCATGGGGTTGTAAAGAGTTGGACGCAATTGAGCGACTTTCACTTTCTTTCCAGTGGTTAGGACTCCATATTTTCATTGCTGAAGGCATGGGTCTGATCCTTGGTTGGGGGACTAAGCTGTGCAGTGCAGCCAAAAATTTTACAAGGAAAAAAAAAATCATACTACCTCCTTAGCAGACACACACAGCCCATTGACAACGGACTAAGACGGCGGGAGTGGACCTCTTCTGCACGTTAGCATTCCTGAATGACCTTCACAGATGCAGCTAATGGTGTGTTACTCTAATTTTTTCTAGTATGAACTTTTTTTTTCAAATTAGAATAGGAACTTTAAATATTTCAAATGTTATTATGCGTGAATAGTAATAGATAACATTCTATGAAGAATCAAACTAGACAGAATGCTAATTTTTTACAGGAATAAGTTGTGCTTAGCAAAACATTGATTGTAAACAGTATGCAACATAAAAATCTGACACAGGAAGGACAAATAACCCTTTTCAGACACACAAAGTAGTAAATACAACATCTAGTCCTATAACAATGGCGCAGACATTGTGTTTCATGTTCACAGCAGCAGCAGATAAACAGAAGCAATACTGAATAAACTCCAGCTGTCTTTTGCATCCAGAAGTCCTTTCTACCCTCACATGTATTGACTCTCATCATTTTCAGAAGTTTGGGGAACAGCATATTTGATAAATGCATCTTGTCTGATGTGACAGTTACCATAGTAACTATTCTTTTTTTACTTAACAATTATGTTGTGTCAAGTCACCTAGATTATGCATCCACATTCTGTTTCTCCTTGGTGTCTCCTTCACACACTCCTTTACATACCAGTTTTCATACATTAACATGAAATTTGTTCATCCAAGCTCATTCTGAATTCAACTACTAACTGGCTGAAATTTGAAAAAGGCTTCAGAATACTGGATACAGACAAATATAAATACTCGTTTCAGCTGGGAAGCGCAGAAAAGGTATAAAAAGCCCTGGAAAAGATGTTCATGAAAGACTCATGGAACCTGTATGGACAGACCTGCATCATAGCCTCATCATGTGTGGGTTTTTAACAGTGTAAGCCGTACATCTGAGAAAATATAAAGCAAAATCTGAGAACAAAATACGTTCTTTAGGCCTTTTTAATAATCATAGAAGTTAAAGAAATCTCAACAGAAATTTAAAATAAATGTTAGATTTTGCTTGCTGAGCAACAGGAACGGCATTGGTACCTCATCTGGAAGACTCCTGACATGCCAGGCTCTATCCTAAACCAAAGGATTTATACTTATAAAACCTTATGAAGAACAGAACTCCCCTCATATATTTAATGGTCTCTTCATTATGAACTGAAATATATTTGTGAAATATGAGTGTCTAACTGTCCTGGTGAACACTTAACTGTTTATCCAACATTTTTCTGATGAAGATGGATTTTATAATGTTATTCATGGACCACAGAAATTTTAATACTACACTTTTTTTTTAATTTAAAACTTTTTTTAAATTTTGAAAAATGTTCTCAAAAGATATGCTCACCTGAATTGGAACTCCAGCTGATGAAGTTGGGTAATGTGCTGGATGGTGGATCTTTGAATAGACTGAATATACTGGCGCTTCATTCATCAACTTATTATAAAGTTCCAGAGCTTCTAAGACTTTTACATTCAATTCAGACAATTCTGAATGCTTCCTGATATAGAAGAAAAGCTCTTTAAGACTTTTCAAGGTTTTTAAGCATTTAAGCATATTTTTAGCAACATACCAGACTAACAAAAAGAAGGGCTTCCCTGTGGCTCAGATGGTAAAGCATCTGCCCGCAATGCGGGAGACCCAGGTTCGATCCCTGGGTCAGGAAGATCCCCCCTGGATAAGGAAATGGCAACCCACTCCAGTACTCTTGCCTGAAAAACGCCAGGGACTGCCGCCTGAGGAGCCTGGTAAGTGACAGTCCATGGAGGCACAGAGTCGGACATGACTGAGCAACTTCACTTTTCACTTGGCAACATAAATTATTTTTTAAAATTTACATTTTCTATTCATATTTTAAAAGATTCTACTATGAAAGAATATTCAAACAGGGAAAACAGGAGGAGGAATTATTTACTTCATGTAATGACTAGGCTGATATAACTTCATAATACTAGGGGAATTCCTTTCCATAACTCATAAAATGCAACCAATTCATAATTTTGGTGCTAGGAGAATTTTTTTTCTTATGTTACACGTTTCTGTTAAAAATTCAGTTACAAACAAGAGTAATTTTTGAATTTACAAAGAGTCCAAGTCTTAATTAAAAATCTCAGTAGAAAAAGAAAGAACTCAGGCAAGGCCCAGAGTCAGGTGTGAGATACAATATGACTGAGATATAAGCGCATTCACAAACAAAATGACACATTTTTATTTGCTTATACTCATGAAAGGCTCAACTAAAAAAAATTAATAATTGTCCTTAAAAATGCAAATGAAAAAAATATATACATAGACTAGTCTCTACAGCTTGTTCATTGGTTTTTTTTGAAAGTGAGTGAATATAGGTCCAAATAAGAATATTTTCAAGTTTGCATCTTCAAATCTGCCCAGGGAATTCCAAAGCCAGTCCTTTCAACTTGGTACAGTTTTGCTATCATTCTGGGGTAATAAAGAACTCCCTTTACAACTGACAAGTTCATAAAAGTTAAATGGCCACTTAATCTGGCCTAAAGCACCCACAAATCTGATTATTAATGTAGCTTTTAAAATACAGAGAGACTCAAGAGACAAGAAGCAAAGCAAGCAGCCAGACACAGGGCTACCTGATATATGACCTAGACTGAATCCTCCCAGGACTTGTCACCTTTCCTCTATCAGAGACTGTTATGTCTGAGACAAAAAGCAGTGTTTGCTCTCTTGCATGTGTGACTGTTTCAAGAAGGCTGAACTCTTTCAGAAATATTGGTAGTAAATTGCACAGGAAGTCTCAGAAATGAGCGTCCATGCTAACAGACGTGTCACTAAGAACCATAGGCTCTAAAGAACCATAGGCCCTAAGAACCAGAGTCCATATAAGCCAGTATTATACTAATGAAACACCAGAACACTGAAGGGCAGGTTGAATGCACACTTGAGATCACCTTCAAGGATCTGAGTCACAATCCCAAAGCAGTAACAAATTTTTACTGAACTGTGCCTGACACTATCCTGGGATAGAGAAATTAGGCACAAGTATCTTTCTCTCCTTCAGAAAGACTGCAGTCTGTTAGGAAGACAAGGCCTGGGAAATAGTAAATGATATAAGATAGCACAAAACCGAATGCAAAATTCAGTGAAATAGGTAGGGGACCGAAGAGTTTAGAGGAGGGGATTAACGTGATTGTCAAGGCTTTATGGAGAAGCCGGGACTTAAGCTGGTATCCCAGAAAGGATGAAGAGGTCAAGCAAAAAAGGGAGACCAAGTCAGGTCAGTGGGACAGTGTAAATCAAGGCAATTGAAAGACAAGAACGGTACACAAGGGAAGAGTGAAAAGGTGGTAGAAAAGGTACTTTGACACAGGTGGTAAAAAATGGTTTTTTGAAGGCAGTAGAAAAGAACGTTAGAACAGCCTGAAACATAGTTAAGCTCAGGCTACGGATCTTTCTTCAATAACTCTATCTACACCTTTTTTTGAAGTCAATTTACATGTTTACCCAATATAATTTGCTAGTAGGATAAATGCTACAAAATTTCATTCTGTACAACGACAGAAATGAAAGCTAAAATTTAACATTCTGACAGTAAAGTTATTTTTCTTCTTAGGAAAAACAAACTAATGGTGATCCATTCAAGGGAAGAAACAATATTTTATTCATCTCTGAATGCTCAACAAGGGTAAACAGTCAATAAAAATTTGTTGAAGAATAACAAGCATTTTCCAAAACAGGAGCTGCATCTGCAGTCAGTGGGCATGAAACAGAAAATGCCAGCTGGCCTATTCAGAGACTGGAATTAAAGAGAGAACTGGTTAACAGGTGAGCCTTCGCTCAAAGAAGTAATATCATAAGTAAAGAATATCTTCAGAGGAAAACAATTAAAAAAATAAAGTGATCATTTGTTTTCCTCTGAAAATATTCTTTATTGACAAAAATAAAATTATACTGTACTCTCTTTGGCTTTTTTCACATGTCAATAGATGTTTATCAATGATAATGCTTTTTACTGTAGAATGTGGGGATGTATAATTTTTTTAAAACCAATCTCACATTGAAACACATTTTAGTTACTTTCAAGTTTGTTATTATAAATAACACTGTGAAGAACACCCAAAGAGCTAAATCTGCATATATCCCTATGTATTTAGTATGGGCCTGAAATTGCTGAGTTAAAAGATATGGACTATTTTTAGTCTTTAGAAAGGTTTATAATAATTGCAGCCCTAACCACACCTAGGAGAAGGCAATGGCAACCCACTCCAGTACTCTTGCCTGGAAACTCCCATGGACGGAGGAGCTTGGTAGGCTGCAGTTGCTCAGAGTTGGACACGACTGAGCCACTTCACTTTCACCTTTCACTTTCATGCATTGGAGAAGGAAATGGCAACCCACTCCAGTGTTCTCGCCTGGAGAACCCCAGGGATGGGGAGCCTGGTGGGCTGCTGTCTATGGGATCGCACAGAGTCGCACATGACTGAAGCGACTTGGCGGCAGCAGCAGCAACCACACCTAAGATAATACCATTTTCTTTTTAATCTTTTAAAAAAATAATTTTCTTTATGTATTTCTTTGGCTGCACTGGGTCTTCGCTACTGTGCGGGCAGGCTTTTCTCTAGTTGTGGTGAATGGGGGCTAACTGCGGTGCGCGGGCTTCTCATTACGGTGGCTTCTCTTGTTTCTGAGCACAGGCTCGAGGGGGTTCAGGCTTCAGCAGCTGCAGCATGTGGGCTCAGCAGTTGCAGTTCCCAGGCTCTAGACCACAGGCTCGGTAGTTGTGGTAGACAGGCTCAGCTGTGCCATGGCACATGGGATCTTCCCAGACCTGGAATCGAACTGTGTCTTGTGCATTAACAAGCAGATTCTTTAGCACTGAGCGACCAGGGAAGCCCTCTTTAAATCTTTTCCATTTGATTATTCACTAACCATTAACATACCTGCACTGAAACCAAAATAACAGATTAACAGTAGATACTCCATGCTTTCTCCAAAATAAGACCAAAAAATATGATGAAACTGACACCATAATTTCATTTACCGAGACAGGGATTTATTTTCCATTTCTATAGAAAATACAACAACTTTATTAAAAAAAAAAAAAGTCCTACGGAACAAAGATTGTAATCCTCAGTGACTAGAAAAAACCTTGCTACTACTTTAAAGGCAGATAAGAAGCAAAGTAGCTCCTGTTCTTCCTATGCTGTTTTATATCCAAGTTCAGTAAACAGATACTAGAAAGGGATGATGGTGGGACACTAAAGCCTTTTTCCTTGTCTGCCATTCACCATGGCTGCCCCCTCTGACTTAAGATATAAAGCTCTGAGGAATAAGAGAAGGGGAAAAACTAAGTTAAAAGCTCAAAACCCTGACAGTCTGACCTTCAGTGCTGCTATCTCTAAGGGAGTAAGACTCGATGGGATAATGGAATTAACAGGACAACAGAAATACAGAAATACAAGGAAGAAGTATGAGAAGAGAAGGTGTGTAAATCGGATTTAGAGTAAAAAAAGAAATTTCATTGGAAAGTTTTACAAATACTACTTTTCATTATATAATAAAACAGTGCTTGCCTACGATTCCAGTTCTCATTCTGTGCTCTATTCAAATTTACTCTTCATTATTCATTATCCCTCAACTCCAGCCCAAGTACAAAAATGAAGATAGGAGTCCATCATTCTACATATAATACACTGCCATGAAAAAAGCTATTACCAAAATCCGAAGTACCATTCTATTAGTCTGTAAGGGTTTTTAGAAACAGAAGCAATTTCAAAAGACTGAACAGTTCCACAAAAACTTCCTAGCTTAGAATTCTGCCAAAACAAATCAACATAAGAAAACTATACTTGTCATTTCCTGCATGAAGAATCTCACCTATCAATCTCTTCAAGTTTTTCATCTATCATTGGACCCATCTGTTGGCAGATATCTGTAAACACAAAAATATTTAAAAATCTTGAAACTGAAAAACCAGTTTAAGTCAATTTCAACAATTTTTAACAACAGAACACCATGTAAAATATAAAGAGAATTAAGTTATGCTAGAGAAAGGACTGTAATAGACCGAACAGTAATACTATTCAGCACCAATATTAATATCATGTGACCAAGGCAAAGTAAAAATCAGAACAGAAATCCCACCATGTTCTTTCAAAATAATACTTTATAGACTGAAATTTGGAGTTATCTCAAAAACCTTAAAAATACTTAGAAAACTATTATTAGTTACAATAAAATANAAGAACTAAAAAGCCTCTTGATGAAAATGAAAGAGTGAAAAAGTTGGCTCAAAACTCAACATTCAGAAAACTAAGATCATGGCATCCAGTCCAATCACATCATTGCAAATAGATGGTAAAACAATGGAAACAGTGAAAGACCATTTTGGGGGGGCTCCAAATCATTTCAGATGGTGACTGCAGCCATGAAATTAAATACACTTGCTCCTTGGAAGAAAAGCTATGACCAATCTAGACAGCATATTAAAAAGCAGAGACATTACTTTGTCAACAAAGGTCCATCTAGTAAAGGCTATGGTTTTTCCAGTAGTCATGTATGGATGTGAGAGTTGGACTATAAAGAAAGCTGAGCACCGAAGAACTGATGCTTTTGAACTGTGGTGTTGGAGAAGACTCTTGAGAGTCCCTTGGACTGCAAGGAGATACAACCAGTCCATCTCAAAGGAAATCAGTCCTGAATATTCATTGGAAGGATTGATGTTGAAGCTGAAACTCCAATACTTTGGCCACCTGATGAGAAGAACTGACTCATTTGAAAGACCCTGATGCTGGAAAAGACTGAAGGTGGGAGAAAGGGATGACAGAGGATGAGATGGTTGGATGGCATCACCATTTTGAGTCTGAGTAAGCTCCAGGAGTTGGTGATTGACAGGGAAGCCTGGCGTGCTGCAGTTCATGGGGTGGCAAAGAGTCAGACACAACTGAGTGACTGAACTGAACTGATACATTTATCCCAGAGATTTTTCTCCCAATGGATTTTTTAAAAAGGCACAAAAACATCTATTTTAATTGCTTTAAATTTCTTAGAGAGTAAAAAGACACATCAGCATGTATCAAATACCCCTACATTACAAAGTAAACATAGATCATGTATAATTTTGACCTTTAAAATTCTGATACAAGAGAATTAGAAGAGGAATAAGAATTTCCAACATTTTGACTCAGTTACTTTATGATGCTATTTCTAATTCTGTCCTTTTTTGAACTGCAAATTTCATGAGTGGGCTTACAGAAAAGTAAAGACTTCCCCAATGAACAGGATAGGCAGGTTGTAACATTTTCCAAGTCATATGTTTACTATTTTACTACACTAGTCTACTTCCCACCAAAGATTTCTAATCTCTGGAAGCAACCTGAGGCAGAAAAAATTTAAGACATTATAAATTGCTAAAACATTAAATGACATTAAGGTAATCCCTAATATTCACTTAGTACCTTCTAAGTCCAAGAGGTCTTGGGAGTCTGGTTTTGAATCTGTTGGATCTATACTCTGTAGTACCTGCAGGGCTCTATCCATCTTATCCTAAAAAAGTAACAGGACACTTTACAAAGAGTTTTAATTTCAATGATTATAAAAATTTATTTTCAAGCATTCTCAAGAATAACACATTTTAAAAGTCTTGACAGTTTAACCATTAAACAAAAGAATGACTCTACCTCATCTATATAAACAGGCTCAGGCTCTGATTTCTTCATTTCCTCCTCCTCCTCATCAATTATATTCAATTTGTCCACAGCTGCTATGGAAACAAAGTAAACTTTAAGTTCCTCAGTATTCACTTTGGTAGTTTAGTCATTAATTTATAAATAGCCTGTGGTTATTCACAAGGAAAAAAAAAGGAAACTCTAAATAATAACATTTTGTAATCAACATAATCATAACATTTCATAATCAATATACATTATAACATATGGTCACTGATTCATGCCACAACTATCTGTTTAGCCCTTACTATATGATAAGCATTGTTCGAGGCACTGAAAATACACTAGTGAATAAAACAAACAGGAATCCTTACCCTGATATAACTTATATTCTAGTGGAACAAGTAAGCAGTATTAACGGGAACTGTCATTACAGGCACCTTCCTAAAACTGAGTGTTATTGCTAGGGTGAAAATATATATACGAGAGTAGAGTATTATCTAATTAGCTAATTTCAGAGTTAAATCTATGAACTACACTCTTTCCTGCTATAAAAAATTATTTTCTACATGTAAAAAATAAAAAAAAAAGAGACCTGATTTCAACCTGATAATAGTTACTGCAACACAAAACAAAAACTTTTCTTAGAAAAGAGAAGGTTGAAAAATAACTTAAAAATATATATATATATAAAGTTATTTAAATTCTCACTGGAGAACTGCCACAATGTACTATATTTTAATAAAGTAAATTTGAATTTAAAACTATAATCAAAAACTATATAACCAAAGAAGTTTTAAGTCCCAACAGTTATTTCAAATATTTAGTTAACTTTCAAGTATGCCCTAAGAAGCAGAGCTTAGCATAACACAAGGATTTACTGAAAATCTAGGGTATTTTTTACTTTTAAAAATAGAAGCTCAATTTCTCCAGCCTATAGTGAATTCTACGTCATTCCCTGAGCATGGTCTATCAAGCTATTAAACATAGTGTCTCCAATGTTCGTATCAACTTAAGAGTCAGAATGGAGGCAAAAGAAGTACTGAGTCGCAGAGTACTCAGTATTCATCTCTCTGAATTTTAATTGAATGCATCATTCAATCTATACAAAGATGATGCTCCACATGCCGTAGAGCTTTCAATTTAAGTTCTCTAGAACCATAAAGACCAGAAGCAGTATGTTCAGCAGCTGTGTCAGTACAAGTACATTCTAATGGCAGAGTAGCCGGCTTTAGAATCCTGGCTCTACCACCTACTAGCCAAATAAACTCAGCCTCAGTTTTCTTATCTATAAAATGGGATATCAAAAGTACCTATCTCACAGACTTAAGAAGATTAAATGAATAGTGCAAGCAAAGGACTTTGCACAACACCTGATAAGTGAGTGCTTAAACACCACTGAGCAATTTTATTTTTGACCCTCACCATCATTAGTATTATTACCAGTTGTTCTGCACACTCAGCACCACCACCCTGCCCCCCAACTCCCTGCTTGCCTAACAAATGGACGCTTTCTTGGCATGGTTGGCAGCAGCTGTGTGGAACTGTCTGCGGCTGCAAAACTGAGGGAAGTTCAGAAGATGTGAACTAGGAACCTGTCTTGATTACATTACTTTGTTATTGTTCTGTGTTCCCCGGGAACAAATCAATGTAAGGAAAAATCTACAATTTAGGAGTACTCCTAACCCCTGTAATCACACTCAGCACTTGTCAATGGATCCCCGAACCTGCCTGCTTTGATACTGCACTTCAATGATGAATAAAACATTTTTCTGTACTAGACAAATGCAAATGGCCTCTTAAACCATAATTACAGATTTAAATATTTACATGGTCAAGCACAGCTTACTTTATGCCTTACATGTACCTATGCACATTAACTCTCAAAGGATTTAAAATATAATGATAAGGAAATAACTGTAATTTGGAATTGACCTGGGATAAGTTA
>SJYQ01094226.1:0-35244 GCA_006410935.1 Redunca redunca | reverse complement strand
AAGGCTTCTGGGATCTTAGTTCCCCGACCAGGGATTGAACCTGGACCCCCAGCAGTGAAAGCAGTGTCCTAAGCACTGGACCACCAAGGAATTCCCTGTATCAAGACTTTAATTGTATATTTTAATATTTCAAGTTTTCAGTTAATTCTTTTCTGTTTGTTCTTTCAGAATAAGATTAACCACATAAATTCAGCCAGTAGCATGTCTTTACTTTTACTCCCAAAAGGAAACAGTAAAAATCCCATTTCCTTCCAGAATTTTATCAGGAAAAGAGATACAGATCATTAAGCTCCTAGACATTCACTGGGCATGGCCGGCCATCTTACCCATTAGGAGTGCTTCCAACTTTGTCACATATGTCCATAATAAGACTCCAGTCTTCTGTAGTGTTGTACTCACTCGTAGCCTTTTCTATAAGAGATAGACATACAAAAAAATTAGGATGTCTTACACAATAATACAGAGAAGCCTAGTAGGTTACAGTCCACGGGGTCGCAAAGAGTCGGACACGACTAAGCAACTTCACCTTACCTTACCTTACCTCACCTCACCTTTACATAATAATAAATCCAGGAAAGACATAAAAGTATCAAGAGAAAAGAGCCAGTTACACACAAGGGAACTCCTGTAAGACCATTACTGATATTTTGGCAGAAACTCTGCAGACCAGAAGAATATGGCGTAATATTTTCAAAGTGATGAAAGCAGAAAAACCTACAAACAAGAATACTCCACTCACCTGAAAAAAAACAAAAACAAACACTCTACCCAGCAAAGATATCACTCAGATTTGAAGGAGATGGGAGTTTCATAAACAAGCAAAAGCTAAAAGAGCTTAGCATCATTAATATGTGAACCATGAACTTCCAGATGTTCAGGCTGGTTTTAGAAAAGGCAGAGGAACCAGATATCAAATTGCCAACATCTGCTGGATCATGGAAAAAGAAAGAGAGTACCAGAAAAACATCTATTTCTGCTTTATTGACTATGCCAAAGCCTTTGACTGTGTGGATCACAAG
Organism: Redunca redunca; assembly: GCA_006410935.1. NCBI lineage: Eukaryota > Metazoa > Chordata > Mammalia > Artiodactyla > Bovidae > Redunca > Redunca redunca. The sequence continues at coordinate 34,225 of SJYQ01094226.1, read as the reverse complement.
CAACTGTGGAAAATTCTGAAAGAGATGGGAATATCAGACCACCTGACCTGCCTCTTGAGAAACCTGTATGCAGGTCAGGAAGCAACAGTTAGAACTGGACATGGAACAACAGACTGGTTCCAAATAGGAAAAGGAGTACATCAAGGCTGTATATTGTCACCCTGCTTATTTAACTTATATGCAGAGTACATCATGAGAAACACTGGACTAGATGAAGCACAAGCTGGAATCAAGACTGCTGGGAGAAATATCAATAACTTCAGATATGCAGATAACACCACCCTCATGGCAGAAAGCAAAGAAGAACTAAAGAGCCTCTTGATGAAAGTGAAAGAGGAGAGTGAAAAAGTTGGCTTAAAGCTCAACATTCAGAAAACTAAGGGCATGGTGTTCGGTCCCATCACTTCATGGGAAATAGATGGGGAAACAGTGGAAACTGCCAGACTTTATTTTTTTTGGACTCCAAAATCACTGCAGATGGTGACTGCAGCCATGAAATTAAAAGATGCTTGCTCCTTGGAAGGAAAGTTAAGGCCAACCTATTAAAAAGCAGAGACATTACTTTGCCAACAAAGGTCCGTCTAGTCAAGGCTATGGTTTTTCCAGTAGCCATGTATGGATGTGAGAGTTGGACTGTAAAGAAAGCTGAGCCCAGAAGAATTAATGCTTTTGAACTGTGGTGTTGGAGAAGACTCTTGAGAGTCCCTTGGACTGCAAGGAGATCCAACCAGTCCATCCTAAAGGAAATAAGTCCTGGGTGTTCATTGGAGGGACTGACGTTGAAGCTGAAACTCTAATACTTTGGCCACCTGATTCAAACAGCTGACTCATTTGAAAAGACCCTGATGCTGGGAAAGATTGAGGGCAGAAGGAGAAGGGGACGGCAGAGGATGAGATGGTTGGATGGCATCACTGACTCGATGGACATGGGTTTGGGCATACTCCGGGAGTTGGTGATGGATAGGGAGGCCTGGCATGCTGCAGTCCATGGGATCACAAAGAGTCAGACATGACTGAGTGACTGAACTGAACTGAACTGAAACTGTCTTTACGAGAAATGTTAAAGCATTTAAGCAGCAAACATCAAAACTAGAAATACAAACATTTTGAAATGAAAAATCTCACTGGCAAAGGCAAATGTACAGTGAAGATAGTAGATTACTGACAAAGGTAGTAGGAAGGTTAAAAGACAGAAGAAGTAAATTCATCTATATCCACAAGAGTAGTTAGGGGATATAAAAAACTGAAAACTTGTAAATTTAAGGATAAAAGGCAATTATTCTGAAGGTGAAATGTTAAGGCAGAAATTTTAGTGATATATTTTTGCCTAGCATAAGTTCTAGACTCAAGCACCAAGCTCTGCAGGTAGAACTTATCGCTCAAGTCTAGCTTCTTCCCTGGTAGAAAGATGACTTAGTTCTTTTACAGGGAAAGTCAGACTAGGCTGTATTTTTCAGAGGTTGAAAATGTTTAACTATTTCTCAAACATATCTAATAATCCCAGTTAATTGAAAAGTATAGACAGGAAAAAAAAAAAAGGGAAAAATCTCCTAGTTCTATGAACCTCTTGGAAAACTATGATGCATATTTACCCAGGCCTTTTTCTAGCATGTATATGGGGAAAAATATGTATAAAGCTAAATAAAAGAGAGCACCCAAAAACTGATAACCACTTCCCTGCCAAAGTTATGAACAAGAAACAAAACAAACAAAAAAAATCACTGTCATTCCTAATAGAAGCTTTAGGTGTGCTGGACAAATGGGCTTGCTAGCAGTGAGCCCCAGAGATGGACCTCTCCTTGCAGGGTTAAGCCCCTGCACAATTATCCCAAGAAGAAATCAGTTCACGGCTATAAACAGACCAGATAGCTCTTACGTTGACAATGGGCACCAGGAGGGTCAGCTCAGCTCAGTTCAGTCGCTCAGTCGTGTCCGACTCTTTGCGACCCCATGAATCGCAGCACGCCAGGCCTCCCTGTCCATCACCAACTCCCGGAGTTCACTCAGATTCACGTCCATCGAGTCAGTGATGCCATCCAGCCATCTCATCCCCTGTCGTCCCCTTCTCCTCCTGCCCCCAACCCCTCCCAGCATCAGAGTCTTTTCCAATGAGTCAATTCTTCACATGAGGTGGCCAAAGTACTGGAGTTTCAGCAGTTACTCTCAAATTTACAATCAGGTAAGTCATACCAGAGACATAAGAGATGTGGGTTTGATCCCTAGGTCAGGAAGATACGAGGAGGGTATGGCAACCCACTCCAGTATCCTTGCCCAGAGAATCCCATGGACAGAGGAGTCTGGTAAGCTATAATCTATAGGGTCGTACGACTGAAGTGACTCAGCACGCACCACTCAAGTCATTGTAACAGGCATGGGAGTCAATAACGAAGTGGGGGCAGACTTGGGTGACACTAACAGAACTCCCTGCTCAGGAAGGAGACCTCAGGGGTAGAGAAAAGGTACTTTTCAACAATGTGATCATCCTAAATATATTACTTCCTAAGGTGCCTTTCCACTTAACATAATCATCTCTTCATGTTCATAAACACATGTCTATACTGTATAGTAAAGGCTATGGTCTTCCCAGTAGTCATGTATGGATGTGAGAATTGGACCATAAAGAAAGTTGAGCACTGAAGAATTGATGCTTTCCAAACTGTAGAGCTGGAAAAGACTCTTCAGAGTCCCTTGGACTGCAAGGACATCAAACCAGTCATCCTAAAGGACATCAACCCTGAATATTCACTGGAAGGATTGATGCTGAAACTCCAACACTCTGGCCACCAGATGTGAAGAGCCAACTCATCTGAAAAGACCCCGATGCTGGGAAAGATTGAAGGCAGAAGAGGGCGAAAGAGGATGAGATGGTTGGATGGCATCACCGATTCAAAGGACATGAATCTGGGCAAACTCTAAGAGATGGTGAGGGACAGAGAAACTGGATGTGCTGCAGTCCAGGGGGTCGCAAAGAGTCAGATGCAAACCGCCAACTGAACCACCACCACCACCACCGTTTTTAATCACTGCATGATGCACCACTATATACAGTGTGGCCACAAAGTGCCTATATAAGCTAGCGAGAAGTCATCAGTGAACTGTAATTTTAAATCCATCAAGTACTCAGCCTCTCTTCTTTATTACACTTACTGGAATCACTCATATTGATATACCACATAGAATAAATAACAAAATAATTAAAGGAGATCAGAACTGAATGCATAGAAGTTTCTGTAGATGTGTCATAGCATTAACACTTAACCCCATCATCTCTCTCTGCCACCACTATTCTCCCTCCACCCAATCCTCAGAAAAAATGTAGACTCCAATATGGCAGGAAGTTTTTGCTTTGTTTTGTTCACTATTATTACTTAAATAAAACAGTATCCAGTGCACACAATGGGTGCTAAGTAATTATTTGTCAAATGAATGAATGAATAAATGGTGCTGATTGCTCCTTCATACCCTATAACCCTGGTACAATGACTCTAAAGGGGGAAACAACAGCAGAGCTTCTGAGTAAATGAACTCTAATAGCCTTTAAGACAGTACTCTTGCCTGGAAAATCCCATGGGCGGAGGAGCCTGGAAGGCTGCAGTCCATGGGGTCAAGAAGAGTCTGACACGACTAAGTGACTTCACTTTCACTTTTCACTTTCATGCACTGGAGAAGGAAATGGCAACCCACTCCAGTGTTCTTGCCTGGTGAATCCCAGGGACGGGGGAGCCTGGTAGGCTGCCGTTTTCTGGGGTCGCACAGAGTCAGACACGACTGAAGCAACTTAGCAGCAGCAGCAGCCTTTAAGAAGCCCCAAGTGGCTCCAGTGAAGTCTGTGAAAGCTTCCGGACCATTAAGAGCCTCATAGCTGAGCAATACAAGGGGCTCCACAGAATCAAGCTTCAACAGCAACACCAAGTGGCAACAAAAGGCAACAGCACCAGGGAGCTTAAAAGGGAGGTTCCGGTTCTCCGCTTCTTTACTGAAGAGGAATGACAATACCAATAGCTCTGGGAGTCCATCTAAAAAGACAGCCAGGGTGAATGGGGAAAGGAATGCCTCCAGAAGGAGACAAAGGACTTCTAGTACAGTGATATATATTTATCTTGAGTCTGAAGAGCAAATCACATATATCACAACTTGCCAGCTTCATGCTCAAATTTTCTCTCTGCCTGTAACGGATGGAGTTCTGTTCTTGCTGTACAGACAGATCATTCTTTTTTTTTAAATGTCATTTGGCAGTGTTACAACTACCTGAGATTAAATATTCCCCCAATATATTTTTCTTTACAGAGAAATATATATATTATTTATCTTTTACAGGCAAATCCTTAGTCTTTCTGGTATTTCATCTGGCACATGGGGTGAGGTGGGGATCTAAGAATCTATCCTTTCCTCTTTGATCTGAGAAGCCAGCATCATCAATCACCAAATTTTGTCAGTATACATGTGTATCAGTACCAATACACTCAACACCCACTCATGTCCCCCTCCTCCACAACTGGTTTTTAGATCATCCAGTAACCTACCTATTCCTGCTAGAACTCAATTTTTAATGACTTTTTTCACTTCGGGCTATGTGATACATAATTAAATGTGAAGCCTCTTTGATACCCCCTCAAAACCCTTCCAATTTCAAAAATATCTCAACGGAATTTTTTTTGCTTGATCTTTTATAGAAAATGGAAAAATCCTAATTTAAATACTCTATCCAGCATAGTTTACTCTACAAATATAAGACTCACAATTACCCTTTTTAAAAAGTATAAAATCTAAAGACTTTATAATGGCCTGCCAAAAAGGATTTCATTTTTCAAGTGAAGGAAATAACAGTTAAATTATGCACTTAAAAGTATTTTAAACTCCAGGAAAAACCTTAAATATTATAATTAAGGAACCATTCTTTTATAGCATGTCACCATGCCCAGTGTTGGGGCCCTATCTCACATTATCCTATGTCAAATACATAGAGCGGAGGAGAGTTAAAAGAGCCCTCCTGGGGCCTAAATGCTAAATTTCCAGGGTTTGGTGGGTGTAAGTCATAACATTTCATCACCAGGTTATGACTGTATATAGAGAGCGTCAAATACACAGTGAAATACTTTAGAAAGATTCTAAGAATATCATAAAGAATCAGTCCATCAATACCTATAAGGAACAAAAGACTCACCCTCTACACAGCCCATTATGTTCAACACACAGCATTAAAAAGGATTCAAGTCTACCCATAAAACTTTTAAGAAAATAGGTTCCATCAGTAATAAAAAAAATTACATAAAACAAGAATGCCTCAAGGAGATCTTTAAAGCTCTTCCTACTAGGTTTAAAAATAAAAACTCACGACTGGTCTGCTTTCAACCATGGCAGAATATCTGGTACCAGACTTGCTACTCTATTAATAACAAGTATGTTGTTAGTCACTCTACGTCCCACTCTCTGCAACCCGGTAGGCTGTAGTCCACTAGGCTCCTCTGTCCATGGGATTCTCCAAGCAAGAATGCTGGAGTGGGCTGCCATTCCCTCTCTAGGGGATCTTCCTGACCCAGGGATGGAACCTGGTCTCTTGCACTGAAGGTAGATTTTTTACCATCTGAACCACCATGGGGCTGAAAACAAAACAGGCCAAAATATGAAGCAACTGTGGTCAGGAAGTGAACAACAAGCAGTGCACATCTGAGGTTTCTGAGAGAAGGGAAATATGAAGTAAGCCTCACCATGGCCCAACACAAGTAGTGAAAGTCGCTCAGTCGTGTCCGACTCTTTTCAACCCCATGGACTACACATGGAATTCTCTAGGCCAGAATACTGGAGTGGGTAGCCTTTCCTTTCTCCAGGGGCTCTTCCCAACCCAGGGATTAAACCCAGGTCTCCTGCATTGCATGCAGCTTCACCAGCTGAGCCACAAGGGAAGCCCAAGAATACTGGAATGGGTAGTCTATCCCTTCTCCAGCAGATCTTCCTGACCCAGGAATTGAACCGGGGTCTCCTGCGTTGCAGGTGGATTCTTTACCAACTGAGCTATCAGGGAAGCCCAAAACACAAGTAGAACCAGCCCAAATAAGGCACCTAGGAGACAGAGGCCAGATTTCCGAGCATAGGGATTTAATCGTGGGTCCTTGTTGGTCAAGAGCTATGCTATACACACCCACACTCCCACACACTCTGGGTGAGGTTCTGTGAGGTCTAGCACAGATCACCTGCTATGAGGCTGGAAGGCTGCACAACGCAAGGAGTCTTTACAAGTTCCTACCTGTTATGGACTGAGTGTCTGTATCCCCACAAAATTCACACCATTAAGCCCTACCCACCAGCACTGCTGGAGCTGGAGACCAGACGCTAAGAAGTAATTAAGGTGAAATAAGGTCATAAGGTTGAAGCCCTGACCCAAGAGGATTAGTGTCCTCAAAAGAAGAGATACCAGAGAGCTGTCTTTTCTCACATGCACAAAAATGAGGTCAGGTGAGGGCACAGTGACAAGACAGCCATCTGCAGCCCCAGGGGCAAGCCCTCATTAGACACCAACCCTGCTGGGACCTTGATTTTGGACTTCCAGTCACCAGAAATGTGAGAAGACAGATTTCTGTTGCTTAGCTACATGGTCTATGTTATTTGGCTATGGTAGCCCAAGCAGACTAGTACTCCACCCAACTACAGCAGAGAGGACCACATTTTAGGCCATCAGTTGAAACCCCCAAAAGGCTATCACGCCTTAGGAGTAAAGGCATCCTAGAATTTAGTAATATCAAAACAGACCTACCTCACAAAGAAAACTAGTTAACCACCACATGGTAACTAAATTCATGCATATGGAATCACGTCAAGTGAAGACTACTTGTACATTAAAGCACAGTTTCAATATTCCTTCAAATGTGCACAAAACTACCAACACCTAGAATAATGTAGGACAATATACTCAGTGTGCTCTCTGAAGGCAAAGTATTTGTATTAGACCAACACTACACCCCACCACGTGGACATTCAGTTCAGTTCAGTCGCTCAGTCGTGTCCGACTCTTTGCGACCTCATGAATCGCAGCACGCCTGGCCTCCCTGTTCAACACCATCTCCTGGAGTTCACTCAGACTCACGTCCATCGAGTCTGTGATGCCATCCAGCCATTTCATCCTCGGTCGTCCCCTTCTCCTCCTGCCCCCAATCCCTCCCAGCATCAGAGTCTTTTCCAATGAGTCAACTCTTCGCATCAGGTGGCCAAAGTACTGGAGTTTCAGCTTTAGCATCAGTCCTTCCAAAGAAATCCCAGGGTTGATCTCCTTCAGAATGGACTGGTTGGATCTCCTTGCAGTCCAAGGGACTCTCAAGAGTCTTCTCCAACACCACAGTTCAAAAGCATCAATTCTTCGGGGCTCAGAATATACAGATAATCAAGACTATACTGAAGACAATATAAAACATTATTATAATTAGGCTATTGCATGTATCTCAGGACATGACTAAAGCAATGTTTAGGCCTTAATGGAAAAATTGCTTTTTATGTACTGATTTTAAAAACAATTATTTTTATACCTTAAAATTATAGAACAGTGGAAAATTGAAAAAAAAAAAAATGTNATACCTTAAAATTATAGAACAGTGGAAAATTGAAAAAAAAAAAATGTTTTCCAAAAGCAGAAATAACTAGAAAATGGAAAGCAAATGAATAAGTAGAATTCATTTTGATATCTAACAGGAAACCACAGCTGAGGCTTTTACTAAAGACATAAAAATGTTTCTTTACACCAATTCATTACATACTAAATAACTATTTGAAAATATAGGGACAGCCAATTTTTTCTAAAAGATTGCAAATCCCACATATTTACACTATTAAAATAAAATATACTTGCTATTAAATTAGTAGACCACACTAGATTCTAGTTTGGTCTACATTCTAGACCAAACTAAATTCTAGTTTAGTTAAATTTAGATTAAAATATTTAAATGCCAAATACTTCATAATGATAAGATGATAAATATTACACCTGCTTCTCTGACTCCAATTACAACCACCATAAACTTAGCATTTTGGAGTGCTTGAGTTTAACATACATTTTCTCTTTTAATTCTCCTCATTTAATGTTTTATTTGGGGAAAATTTTTGTTGATACAGTTTACTATGGGGAAAGCTGTAATATAAATTCTACTTTAATACACTACTTATCTCCTAAAATAAAAACCTTACAGCTCTGAGTAATGAATGACAGGTAATAATTTAATTAAAAAACAACCACAAGTGATAGTTTCAAAGTATTTTACATATGCTAACCTATTTACATTGAACCCAAAGAAGATTTCTCATTTAATACATAAGGAAACTGAGATACAGAAAAGTAACTAGCAAAGATCATACAGCAAGTAAACAGTAAAATATTCCAATCGAGGCAATGTAGCTCAGGGTATATTTTCTATTAAACTGCCTCTTGGCAGCAATTTTTGTTCAAAATTGCTAAATTAACTCTTTTAACAAGTCAGTTGTCAGTTTCTCTATGTAGGAACATTTTAAACATACTTAATAATATGCTAGATCAACTCTGCTTTATAAGCAAAGGATCAGATAGAGTGTCATGCTTAACTCCATTTACTACATCATCTAGTAAAACAATATATACATTTGAAATTCTTGCTCTGGTGGAATACAGAAGAGTGACTGCTACTCTTTTCTCATTTCACGTGTCATGCCAACATTTGCGGGGAGAGTAGGAAAAGTTTAGAGAGTTGGGCAGACAGGAAGAAAGAAGAAAAAAATCAAAAAAATCATTTACTGCCTTCTAATATTGTAATTAATTAAAAAGGTAAAAGGTCTAAGGCAGGCTTTACCTCCCTACAAGTTCACTTTCTTATGTGACACTCCCAGGATACCCTCGGTTATCCGGTTTGCTGAGAACCATCAGTTCAGTTCAGTTTAGCCGCTCAGTTGTGTTCAACTGTTTGGGACCCCATGGAACAAGCACGCCAGGCTTCCCTGTCCATCCAACTTCCGGAGTCTACCGAAACTCATGTCCATTGAGTCGGTGATGCCATCCAATCATCTTATCCTCTGTCGTCCCCTTCTCCGCCTGCCCTCAATCTTTCCCAAAATCAGGGTCTTTTCAAATGAGTAGCTCTTCACATCAGGTGGCCAAAGTATTGGAGTTTCAGCTTCAACATTAATCCTTCCAATGAACACTGAGGACTGATGTCCTTTAGAATGGACTGGTTGGATCTCCTCGCAGTCCAGGGGACTCTCAAAGAGTCTTGTCCAACACCACAGTTCAAAAGCATCAATTGTTTGGCACTCAGCTTTCTTTACAGTCCAACTCTCACATCCATACATGGCTACTGGAAAAACCATAGCCTTGACTAGAGAGACCTTTCTTGACAAAGTAATGAGTCTGCTTTTTAATATGCTGTCTAGGTTGGTCATAACTTTCCTTCCAAGGAACAAGTGTCTTTTAATTTCATGGCTGCAGTCACCATCTGCAGTGATTTTGGAACCCCCCAAAATAGTCTGCCACTGTTTCCCCATCTATCTGCCATGCAGTGATGGGACCAAACGCCATGATCTTAGTTTTCTGAATGCTGAGCTTTAAGCCAACTTTTTCACTCTCTTCTTTCACTTTCATCAAGAGGCTCTTTAGTTCTTCTTTGCTTTCTGCCATGAGGGTGGTGTTATCTGCATATCTGAAGTTAATGATATTTCTCCCAGCAATCTTGATTCCAGCTTGTTTCATCCAGCCCAGCATTGCCGATGATGTACTCTGCATATAAATTAAATAGCAAGCTGACGATATACAGCCTTGATGAATTTCCTTTCTCAATTTGGAACCAGTCTGTTGTTCCATGTCCAGTTCTAACTGTTGCTTCCTGACCTGCATACAGGTTTCTCAAGAGGCAGGTCAGGTGGTCTGGTATTCCCATCTCTTTCAGAATTTTCTACCATTTATTGTGATCCACACAGTCAAAGGCTTTGGCATAGTCAATAAAGCAGAAATAGATGTTTTTCTGGTACTCTCTTTCTTTTTCCATGATCCAGCAGATGTTGGCAATTTGATCTCTGGTTCCTCTGCCTCTTCTAAAACCAGCTTGAACATCAGGAAGTTCACAGTTCACATATTGCTGAAGCCTGGCTTGGAGAATTTTGAGCATTACCTTACTAGCATGTGAGATGAGCGCAATTGTGCATTAGTTTGAGCATTTTTTGGCATTGCCTTTCTTTGGGATTGGAATGAAAACTGACTTTTCCCAGTCCTGTGGCCACTGCTGAGTTTTCCAAATTTGCTGACATATTGAGTGCAGCACTTTCACAGCATCATCTTTTAGGATTTGAAACAGCTCCACTGGAATTCCATCACCTCCACCAGCTTTATTTGTAGTGATGCTTTCTAAGGCCCACTTGACTTCACATTCCAGGATGTCTAGCTCTAGGTGAGTGATCACACCATCGTGATTATCTGGGTCGTGAAGATCTTTTTTGGACAGTTCTTCTGCATATTCTTGCCACCTCTTCTTAATATCTTCTGCTTCTGTTAGGTCCATACCATCTGTCTTTTTGAGCCCATCTTTGCATGAAATGTTCCCTTGGTATTTCTAACTATCTTGAAGAAAGCTGTAGTCTTTCCCATTCTATTGTTTTAGTCTATCTCTTTGCACTGATCACTGAGAAAGGCTTTCTTATCTCTCCTTGCTAGTTTTTAAACTCTGTATTCAAATGGGTATATCTTTCCTTCTCTCCTTTGCTTTTTGCTTCTCTTCTTTTCAGTTATTTGTAAGGCCTCCTCAGAAAGCCATTTTGCTTTTTTGCATTTCTTTTTCCTGGAGATGGTGTTAATCCCTGTCTCCTGTACAATGTCACAAACCACTATCCATAGATCAGGCACTCTATCAGATCTAGTCCCTTAAATCTATTTGTCACTTCCACTGTCTAGTCATAAGGGATTTGATTTAGGTCACACTTGAATGGTCTAGTGGTTTTCCCCACTTTCTTCAATTTAAGTCTGAATTTGGCAATAAGGAGTTCATGATCTGAGCCACAGTCTGCTCCCGGTCTTGTTTTTGCTGACTGTATAGAGCTTCTCCATCTTTGGGTGCAAAGAATATAATCAATCTGATTTCAGTGTTGGCCATCTGGTGATGTCCATGTGTAGTCTTCTCTTGTGTTGTTGGAAGAGGGTGTTTGCTATGACCAGTGCGTTCTCTTGGCAATGGTTCTCTTGGCTATGACCAGTGCGTTCTCTTGTTCTATTAGCTTTTGCCCTGCTTCATTCTGTACTCCAAGGCCAAATTTGCCTGTTACTTCAGGTGTTTCCTGACGTCCTACTTTTGTATTCCAGTCTCCTATAATGAAAAGGACATCTTTTTTGCGTGTTAGTTCTGAAAGGTCTTGTAGGTCTTCATAGAACTGTTCAACTTCAGCTTCATCAGTGTTACCAGTCGGGGCAGAGACTTGGGTTACTGTGATATTGAATGGTTTCCCTTGGAAAACAAACAGAGATCATTCTGTCATTTTTGAGATTGCATCCAAGTATATTGCATTTTGGACTCTTTTGTTGACTATGATGGCTACTCCATTTCTTCTAAGGGATTCCTGCCCACACAGTAGATATATTGATCATCTGAGTTAAATTCACCCACTGCAGTCCATTTTAGCTCACTGACTCCTAGAATGTTGATGTTCACTCTTGCCATCTCCCGTCTGACCACTTCTAATTTGCCTTGACTAATGGACCTGACATTCCAGGTTCCTAGGCAATATTGTTCTTTACAGCATCGGACCTTGCTTCTATCACCAGTTACATCCACAACAGGGTGTTGTTTTTGCTTTGGCTCCATCCCTTCATTCTTTCTGGAGTTATTTCTCCATTGATCTCCAGCAGCATACCGGGCACCTACCCACCTGGGGAGTTCATCTACACTGTCCTATCTTTTTGCCTTTTCATACCATTCATGGGGTTCTCAAGGCAATACTACTGAAGTGGTTTGCCATTTCCTTCTCCAGTGGACCATATTTTCTCATACCCCACTCCCAATTCCACAGAACAGTTATGCTCATTTCTACAAACACTCTGACATTAGGAAACAAGGCAGAAGTATAAATATAGTAAGTATTAATTTCCATTTCAACTGACTTACCTGAAAGCTTCATGTGGAAGACACTTACTAACAGATGGGGAAAAGGAAAAATGCATCTCCAAAAGTAGCCACTAACTTGCCAAAACACCACCGATGGAGAATCAAAAGCAGTTCAGTTGGGCCGATGATTACTTGTTCTCTGCAGACTGAGGAAACCACCGGGGCACATGTGGAGTACCCACATCACCCATTAAACACTGAAGACTCACCTTCTCTATTCCCAGCTCTGAAACTTATACACTAGCTTAAGGCTTCCCCTCAGCTCTGACTGAAATCTGAAACCATGTTCTCATCTGTAAAATGGAAATTAGAATGGCTGCCGTGTTTAAAAGAGGAGTTGTGAAAATTAAGCGAAAAGAAAAATGGATGAAAAATTTAAATAGGTATTTCAAAAAAGAATATTAATTTAGTGACTATATTAAAGATCAAGCACATAAATATATATTAAAGCCACAATGAGATACTATTAGAATGACTAAAATTCTCAAAACTATACCACTATGTACTGGCAAAATTTTGACATGAAAATGAAGTAATATGAGCTAAAACTAAGTCAGCGGCAGCTTCAAAATGTCAATAGTTTTCAGGGGACAAAGTCTTGATATCTGTTACATTGACCTTCCTAGGTTCAATCCCTATACTAAATACAAACAGTCACTAACAAGTATAGTTATAGACAAATAAGGCAATAATGTTAAAAAAAAAAAATTCTTTCCTCTCAACCCTCTATGTTAAGTTGTAGTATGTTGTATATTTACCTGTAGAGAAATCCTCCTCTTGCCCTCTTAACTTTAAAATTGACTCTTGAATAACATGGATTTGAACTGCACAGATCCATGTAATATGCAAATTTTTTTCTAATAACTATAAAAAATTTTTAGAGGTTTATGACAATGTGAAAAAATTTACAGACAAATTGCACAGCCTAGAGATATTTTAAAGATTAAGAAAAAGGTGTGTCATGAATGCATAAGATATATGTAGATATACATATAACATCAAAAACATATTAATAGACTGTAAGGCTTCCTGTCAACAGTAGGTTATTAGTAGTTAAGTTTTGGGGGAAGTCAAAAGTTAATACATGGAGTTTTAACTGTGCAGGGGCATCGACAACCCTAACCCTCTGAATCGTTCAAGGGTCAACTATAAATCTAAGAAAGCTTAGAACTACATATTAGTATCAGGAAACCAAAAATGTGTATTATTAGCTGTCAATATCATCAGTTCATATAAATCAAGAATAAACTACAGTTTACTTCAGCTGCTCAGCTGTGTCCAACTCTTTGCAACCCCATGAACCACAGAATGCCAGGCCTCCCTGTCCATCACCAACTCCTGGAGTCCACCCAAACCCATGTCCATTGTGTCGGTGATGCCATCCAACCATTTCATCCCCTGTTGTTCCCTTCTCTCCTTGCCCTCAATCTTTCCCAGCATCAGGGTCTTTTCAAATGAGTCAGCTCTTCGTATCAGGTGGCCAAAGTACTGGAGTTTCAGATTCAACATCAGTCCCTCCAATGAACACTCAGGACTAATCTCCTTTAGGATGGACTGGTTGGAACTCCTTGTAGTCCAAGGGACTCTTAAGAGTCTTCTCCAACACCACAGTTCAAAAGCATTAATTGTTTGGCACTCAGCTTTCTTTATAGTTCAACTCTCACATCCATACATGACTACTGGAAAAACCACAGCCTTGACTAGACGGACCTTAGTCGGCAAAGTAATGTCTCTGCTTTTTAATATGCTGTCTAGGTTGGTCATAACTTTCCTTCCAAGGAACAAGTGTCATTTAATTTCCTGGCTGCAATCACCATCTGCAGTGATTTTGGAGCCCAAAAACATAAAGTCAGCCACTGTTCCCACTGTTTCCCCATCTAGTTGCCGTGAAGTGATGGGACCGGATACCATGATCTTACTTTTCTGAATGTTGAGCTTTAAGCCAACTTTTTCACTCTCTTCTTTCACTTTCATCAAGAGGCTCTTTAGTTCCTCTTCACTTTCTGCCATAAGGGTGGTGTTATCTGCATATCTGAAGTTACTGATATTTCTCCCAGCAATCTTGATTCCAGTTTGTGCTTCCTCCAGCCCAGTGTTTCTCATGATGTACTCTGCATATAAGTTAAATAAGCAGGATGACAATATACAGCCTTGACATACTCCTTTTTCCTATTTGAAACCAGTCTCTTGTTCCATGTCCAGTTCTAACTGTTGCTCCTGACCTGTATACAGGTTTCTCAAGAGCAGGTCAGGTAGCCTGGTATTCCTATTTCTTTCAGAATTTTCCACAGTTTCTTGTGATCCACACAGTCAAAGGCTTTGGCATAGTCAATAAAGCAGAAATTGATGTTTTTCTGGAACCCTCTTGCTTTTTCAATGATCCAGCAAATGTTGACAATTTGATCTCTGGTTCCTTTGCCTTTTCTAAAACCAGCTTGAACATCTGGAAGTTCATGGTTCACGTACTGCTGAAGCCTGGCTTGGAGAATTTTGAGCATTACCTTACTAGCGTGTGAGATGAGTGCAATTGTGCGGTAGTTTGAGCATTCTTTGGTATTGCCTTTCTTTGGGACTGGAATGGAAACTGACCTTTTTCAGTCCTGTGGCCACTTAAACTATAAATAAATAAACTATAAACTACAATGTCTTCTCAGATCTTAAAAGAACATAAATTTCCTTTTATTATTTTACTAATCTAATAATAAACTCATATGGAAGAAAAAAAGGCCCCAAACAGATATGACTAGCAAAATGAAGAAAAACAAGACACAGGTCTGACCCTACCACACCTATAAAAGCCACTGACATAGGAATAAAATGTGGTATTAGTACAGGATAAAGAGAACAGTGAACAAGCACATACACAGGCCTCATACAGGGGAAGGGATTTACTATGTAGGAGAAAGTGCACAAAAACTAATAGGGGAAGGATAGACAGTTCAACAATGGTGATTAAACAATTGATTACTGTCTATTGTAAACTGACTATCCCATCAGATCCCTCCTTAGTGCTTACATAAAGACCAAGTCCAGATGGATTAAAGACCTAACTACAAAAATCAAAACTCCAATAAAATTTTCAGAAGAAAACATGACAACATTCTTATAGACTCAGAGAAGAGAGAAAACTTTTCTAGAACAAAAAAAATAAATAAATAAAAGCTAGGGAGAAAGACAGTATTACTAAATAAAAACTTTTTTTTTTAACAGTAAAAGGTATCAAGAACAAAAAGAAGCAACAGACTAGGATATATATTTGCAATTCATGTAAACAATGAAAGATTAGTAGAGGATACATGTGGAATGCTAAAACTCAGTTAAGAAAATAATCCAACAGAATACGTATGTGAAAGTAATGAGCAGACGTGTATGTGAGCTAAGTCACTTCAGTCGTGTCCAATTCTTTGAGACCCTATGGACGGTAGCCTGCCAGGCTTATCTGTCCCTGGAATTCTCCAGACAAGAATACTGGAGTAGGTCGCCATGCCCTCCTCCAGGGATCTTCCTGACCCAGGGATTGAACTCTGTCTTCTGTGGCTCCTGCACTGCAGGTGGATTCTTTACTGCTGAGTCACTGGGGAAGCCCAATTTTTACAAACAAAAAACCGACTCACCATAAAACATGAAAAGATGTTCAACTGCAATGAAACTGAAATGAAAACAATGCCCTATTTCATACCCATCAAATTGGCATAAATTTTAAATTATGACAATACCCAGTGTTATCGAGAATATGGAACAGGGGCTTGACTTCCACTGCTGGTAGGAGTAAAATGTTCCATAAAATACAAAAGAACAATTCAGTATTATTTAAGATTTTGCAACTTTGCACTATATACATTTTTAATAAAGGATTCCTCTTCAAGATACAATCCCTGTAGAATCTCTCACTCTTATGAACAAGAAAACATGGATAAGAATTCTCACTGCAGTGTTGTCTGTAACAGCAAAAAAACCTGCAAAAAACATCATGTTCATTAATAGGATAATGAGTTAAAAAACGTGGAATATCACATAGTTTTTAAAATTAATGAACTAGTGCTACAAACATCAATATGAATAACTCTCCCAAAAAGTGCTAAATGACAAGTTGCAAATGACTACAAAGAGTATTATTTTTATGAAGTTTAAAAACATGTAAAATAATACATATATTTACATGTTTAGTATACATTATAAGATAGTTTTCTTAAATCTTTTTAGAGAGTGTTTACTGTAAGAAGAGAGGAAAAAGAATACTGTCAAGTAGTTACTAAATATAGGTAATAATTCCCATTGTATCTTGAATGTTTTCCTAAGAAAACAAGAATAAAGTGTGACAAATGTTAGGATTTGACAGAGGTGATGGATAGGAATAGAAGTTTACATTATATTCTGTGCTTTATGCTAAAAATATTTCATTGTTTAAAAAATTACAAAATATATCAATTATAATTTATAACTATTTTAATTAGGACTAGGTATTAGGATTTTTGGTACCACGTGAGCAAAACAAAGTATAGGGGAAAAAAACCTGATGGTTAAGGCTACCATTCTCACCTATAATCAAAAATTTTGTTAATTTTAACTTTTTACAAAGATTATAACCACTTCAAGTGTTCAAGAATTGCCTTAACTACATAAATGTAATAAATTTAAACATATAAAGTAAATTTGTATTATCAGAGCTACCAATATCTATTTTTGTATTAGGGTTTCTTGTAAAATTTCACTGGAGAAAAAAATTCCATACAGAAAATCCTAAGCCACGTCACTGTTAAGTTATTTGAACACAACACAAGCCAAAGACAACAATACATACATTCAAATTTTACTTGAAAAAGTCTCCTTATAGATACAGTTCATACTTCAATCCACTGTGTCTGAAGAGTTTTTATAGAGGCAGAGTTTAAGCTCAGCTTTGCGGAACACAATTCAGTATATCTCTTAAGGAAGGAGATACCAAGAGTTGTTGAAAAAGAGCAAAAATCTACCAGTGAACAGTAAAAGGCATAGAGGCAGAGACTGGCAAGAAAGTCTGCCTGACTTGGGTAAGGAGAAAAAAAGATATGCAAATAAGAACTGGAGTTAGGGAGTAGAACAGTCATGACTCAGGAACCAATGTCATAAGACTGGAAAAAATTGATAGAGAAAATAAGGAAATGACATCGGTCCTTTTAACACTATCACTAAATCTTGCTATTGTTGACTCTGTCCCTCATGTTTTACTTTCTCCTTGGAATCCCCTAAAAAGTTTGCCCTAACCGGGCTCCACCTCAGGAAACTTCCCCTCCCCCTTCAAGAGAAGACTCAGGGCTGGGGGTGAGCGGAGGGATACGTGTGGATATTTTCTCTTTTTTTCTCAGCACAGCTTCAGAGAAATTTTATTCAACAAGACGAACAATAAATCCAGATCAGAAGAATTCCAATAAGTATTTAAAGAGCTCTAATGCTAGGTATGGTATACCTAGCATATCCTGCAGGATTTATAGGTTCTGACTTCAGGATAAAAACTGGAACTTGCCAGAGGTTTTTACCTCCTAGACTCTGACCTGCTTCTATTTGACAAGTCAAATACCATCAACTCATGATTGCCTTCTTGGACATCTTGACTTGCTAGAGCCTTTTGCCCCGAGCAAAGGATTTCTTCTCCACAGAAATGGTATCAGAAAGACTGTGCACCCTCTGATGAGATTGCCACCAACCAAAGGAAGGTAGTTTCAACTTTCAGTTAATTATAAAATGACCATATCATACACATGGTAAGAGNTCAACTCTCACCTGCCAAACCTGATTTTAAGGCACAATGATGGTAAGATGTGGCCTGATTCTGAAATACTAAAATGGGGGGAGGGCAGAGAATATGTGCATCTTAGAACTGATGAAATACGGCATATTACCAGGATCAAAGACCAAGCCCCGGGGACTCTGATGGGTCTAGGTAGACGTGAGGATAGAGAGCCAGCAAAAGAAGCTGAAGGAGCTGGCAGTGTGATAGGCAGACAGCCAGGAGAGTGTGTGTTTCAGAGATGAGTCTGAAAAAGAAGTGAATGGCCAGTGTTGTCATGGGGGCTGATAGGCTGATAAAGACAGGGAGATCTCTAAATCTGTTGAAATGGAGATCGTGGTGTCTTTGTTAGATGTTTCAATGAACTGATGAGAACAAAATCCCCATTAAACTGGGCAGAGAGACACTTGGAAATAAATCAACAGAGATAGTAAGTATAAACAAGAATATGTGCTCTGAAAGGGTGAAAAGAAAGAGGGTGATAAAGGCAGAAAGGGCTTAAGGGCTCTGATATTTTTTAAAGAGGATATTAAGCCATGTTTGCAGATGAATTTGCATGATTCAATAGTGAAGGAGAAGTGAATGGTACAAGAGAGGAAGTTGCAGGAGAGAAGTTCTTCAGAGGAGGAAAAGAGCTTAAGGGTAGGAAGCAGGGGAGAAGAGGTGTGGATCAATTAAGTTGGTGGCAGGAAGGTAGGGGAACTTTTATCAGACCTCAATATACGGGCCAAAGATCTGCCAGGTTCTTGGAGTTAATATCTCTCCCTAAAATGGGGAGCCCAAGAGGAGTGTGCACTGCTCTTACCTTCGGCTACCCACCAACCCTTAGTCTGTACGTGAGGGTAAAGGGTTATTAATTACGAGGTTAAAGGTCAGCGAGGTAACAGGACGCATGACCTCCATCTAGGCCACCTCTGGGCTTGCCAGTTCTCACCAACCTCTCACCTTCTCATTTATGGACCTGGCCAGATCCTCTCCCTTCTACCTTCTCACTAAACGGATGAGGCAAAACTGGAGCAGAAACCTCGGGGCGCGCGTCCGCCTCCATTACGCCTGCGCATTCGTCCCCGGATTTCCAGGCCCGGGAGAACCGGCCAGAAGCTCCTTCTCCGTCGCTCGCTCTCGGGCGCACGCGCCCGGGTGGCGCCTGCGCAGAAGGACAAGGAAATTGGGTGCCTCTGCGGTCCCAGCGCCTGCGCGCTGCGGGCTCCGCGCCTCCCGGCCTGAGGGAGAGGAGCCGGGAAGATGGCGGCCGTGGTGGAAAATGTAGTGAAGCTGTGAGTGGCCGTTTCTTTCTCTTCTAGGCTGGGAGGTCTTGGAAGGGACCTGGAAGCAGGGGGCGGTGTGGGAACAGACGAGGCGGAGAGAGGGACGGGCCCAGAGAGGCCGTGTTGCGACTCGTAGAGGGGAGGGCAACAGGAGACTCGGGAAAGACGTTGCGCTTCTTTAGAAACTTGTGGAGGCCCCTGAGGGGGGCACACGGGAGCCCCTGACGGGCAGCCTCCTGTGAGGCTGGGCGCTCCTGCAGGCGGAAGGTTTCCAGAGTATGGCGCCCTTGTTGCGTACGGCAGACGGTCCCGGCTTCGCCTCCGTCCGGGAGAACCCGGCCGACCCCCGCGAAGCCCGGCCGCCGGCCCCTCCCCGTCGGCTGCCCGCAGCGGGCCCCGGAGGAGCAGGCTCGGCCGCCCTGGCGCCGTTAAGCGCTCGGGGCTGTTTTGTTCTGAACAGCCCCGTGACGTTTCTGGGCGGGCGGGGGCGGGGGTGGGGTGGTCCTTGAGTATCAGGTACCCGAGACCAAAAATATTCCTGGGGAGAATTTGTGGAAGACCAAGATACAGAGGGAAAGAACTTCAGGGAAGAGGGGCTTGGCGCCGGCCTGTCCCAGCCATCGGAAAGTGGGCACTGGACGGACGCAGTCCAGGACGCCCTGGCCGCCCCGAGGGGCATCTGGGTCGACCGTCTTCGCTCTGCAATACTCTTGGACTGGGCAGATTTCAAGCAAAGTTAAAGTTCATGGTTGTTTGGCAAACTGAGAATGGCCTGTTAGCTGTGAGTTAAAGATGCTTTGGGACTTGATTTAATCCAGCCTCCTCCCCGAAGAAGAATCTAAATGAGTTTTCCAATGGGTTCTTGCACCCCCACCCTCGTCGGCCAATACAACAAGCTCTTTAATGGACACATTTGGCTTGGTGCAGGGTTAGGAAAAATGAGGTGACCAGTTGTCCAGCTTGGCTTTTGGATTTTGACTGGGTGAGAAGGTAAAGGTTTGGGAACTCTTCTAAGGGGCACACAGCTTCTCATCTGTCTTTGTAGTAGCCTGAGCCCCACTCTTCCCAAGAGCCTTTTTTTCTAAGGGTACGTTGCTTCTCTCCCTCCCCCTGCCTGGAGCCTTTTCTTTGAGAATGCTTTCCCACTTCCATTAAGCTAAGTGCCTTCTCCTTGTGGGTTTTTTGGTTTGGTTTTTTTTTTTTAACATGCTTTCAGCTCCATCCTGCTGCCTCTTTCAGCCACCCCTACTCCCAGCACTATTATCTTCCTCTCTGATCTGCCCACTTCAGTTTCTCCAGCACTCTCTCCATTCTGACATTTCCCTCAATTTAGAAATGACGTTGCTGATCTACCATTTATATGTTATCCATACTGACTCAGATGTTCTTTCTTTGTTTCCCTGTCTTTCTCTTTGTAGACTGCCCCTGTCCCATTGTAAAGGGAGGTTTTACACAGGTTTCATGCCTCTCAAAAAATAATCAAAGCTTCTACCTTGCAAAGCTTACTGTAATGGGGGAATGTCAAAACTTGCCTAGGTTTAAGAGTTTTGCATAGTGAGATTGTTTATGTTGGAAGACTTTCATCTGAGAAATAAGGTCACCAGCCCTTTCATGCAGTATTGGAAGTGAAGGGGTTGCCCGTTTAAATAGAACTTGACTTCTTATTTCTCTTTAAAGATCTGTAAAGATAGTGAAGGTCACCAACCGCTGATTCCTGAGTACCAGTAATAAATAACCAACTTTCTGCTCCTCAGTTCTAGCTGTAAAGAGCTGTGGACCACAGTTAATAAATTTTCCTGCAGAAGAGAGACTTCCAGTCTTCCTGTACCGTTCTCGTCCTGTAAAGAGACGCTTTTCTTGACCACGGTGTGCCTGGTCTTCTGACATTGAGGTCAGGACTACTAGCTCATCTTTTCTGACTTGCATCTTGTTCTGGGAGAAGAATTTTCCCATTTGTAAATTCTCCATCCCTCCCGAATGTGGTGTCAGAATTGAAACAATCTTTAAGGGGTCTTACCGGGGCAAAATAATAGTATAAAAGAGCTGTCTGTGGTTGCTGAAATCCTCTGAGTTAGGTAACAAGATCTGGAGAACATTAGCTTAAAATTTCTTGTAGTAGGAGGTTTAGATTCTTAAGAGAGCTCTCTCATTCTTCTTTGCTCTGTCCTCATCAGATCCTCTCTTCCTCCAACTTGTATTTCGTTATCAGCTCTCTCTCTCACTCACAATGCAGTTTGCCCCACCTTCTGAAATCCCATTTAATTCACAGGAGCTTTGATAGACCATCTCTCATCCATATTTCAACCCCACCCCCGACAGTTTCCAGCCTCCTTGCTCTGACTTTGCAGTTCTGTCTGTCTAGCCCTTCCTTCCATCTGACTTACAGTGTCAGTATCAATTTCCATCAGCAGAAACAAAGGCGCTGCCGCACTCAGCCTTGTTTATCCAATTTTCCTCTGTTTAGTGAGGACATGGCTGCCTCCTAAAGGCGAGCAAATATGAGCCTATTCCTTCTCTTTATTCTCCAGCACAGGCTTCATACCTACCTCAAATTATAGTCATTACAGCACATTGAATCAAGCCAGACTATCTTGTGGTGTCACTGCCTGTGTGCAGTGTATGCCTTTGTTGGTTGCTGGGAACGTTCTAAGCTGTGCCTCAGTGGCTGCCCAAGAAAGCCCCTCTTCGATTCCAGAGCAGGGTTTGTTGCTGCAGCTTGAGTTACAAACATAAACAACAGAGATTTACTTTGTTCAACTTCCCCGATGCTTGGAGTCTCCCTCTTGTAGAATATGTCAGAGTTTATCTAGTTCAGCCTCCCTAGTCAATAACGTACCTGAGATCCACGTGGGTTGACTAAATGTCCATATATGTGGTGACTTGCAGCCAAGCCTGATCTTTTTACTTCTGAGTCAAGGTATTCCAGACAGCTTCATGGGTACTGAGGATATTGTGGGAAAGAAATCATCTGCCCTCAGTTTGTTTACTTTAAGATCAATCAAGGGGAATTCCCTGGCGGTCCAGTGGTTAGGACTTGGCACTTTCACTGCTAAGGGCATAGGTTCAGTCCCTGGTTGGCAAACTTTAAGATCCTTTAAGCCACGTAGTGCGAAGAAAGAAAAAGTTTGCTCGAATATATACTATGAATTGTGTTAGTTTACGCTCTAGTACTACTGTACTTGTTAAACCCTGAAGGATGAGAACAAGGTTGGTTCTATATACATGCTTCTTAGAACCAGATTATTCCTGGCACTGCAGTTTTGCAGCTTTTTAAAGCTCTTGCTGCTGCTGCTGCTAAGTCGCTCCAGTCGTGTCCGACTCTTTGCGACCCCATAGAGGGCAGCCCACCGGGCTCCCCCGTCCCTGAGATTCTCTAGGCAAGAATACTGGAGTGAGTTGCCGTTTCCTTCTCCAATGCATGAAAGTGAAAAGTCAAAGTGAAATCGCTCTTAAAAAATTCATATTGCAAAGGAGGTCTTTTGAGTTCAAAAAGGTTCTTAAAAAATTTGTTGGTGTGAGAATGGAGAAGGGTCTAGACTAGGCCTTTCTGCAAACAGGTTTTGTATCAGTGTAATGGTACTCAGTAGAAAGTAGGCTTCAAGGGTGTTCACATACTTCCAAATGTTTTCTATTGATTATAAAGTTAGTATATAGAATTAGCTACTTTGCAAATACCTAGTTTAAAACTCAAAAGATATAAAATGGCACAAAGGATAAAGTCCCCTAGTCACCTGGTTTTTCTCCCTGGACTCCTACAGTTTCTTTTCCACCACTTAGGGACATCCCATAACACTGCTCAGCCCTGTACCCCCGCTTTTTTTTGTAGTTATCTTGGAGATTGTTTAATATTTGTACATGAAAAGCATCCTTTTTTTTTTTTTACAGCTAAGTTGTATTTCTTTGTATATATGGAGTTTGATAAACTTTAGTAAGTCCCCCCAGATCTTTTGAACTCTCCTCATTTGTAAACAGGAGTCACTTCAGCTTCTCAAAATCCTGAGGGTTAAGAGAAGTAGCACTTTGGTTACCAAAGGGTTGGATTCATGAGAGGCACAGAACAAACATTATTTTCTTCCCCTCTTTGTGGGTTAGACTAAGGACTGATTAGACACAGGGTGCAATCATGCGCTCTGACGGTAATTTATTTGTAAGGTACTTTTCCTCATAATGGCCTAGTGAAGGGGTTTGGTGTCCCATGAGGCAGAAATGGAAGCAGATAAAAGCAGAGTGACATTCTCCCAGTCCCTTGAGCCTTCTAGAGAAGCAGATGGCAAGGGAAAGGGATAGCCCAGCACACACACACACGTGCGCAGTCACACCTGAGTTTTGTCTTTCCTGAAGCCTTGGGGAGCAGTATTACAAAGATGCCATGGAGCAGTGCCACAATTACAACGCCCGCCTCTGCGCCGAGCGCAGCGTGCGCCTGCCTTTCTTGGACTCACAGACGGGAGTAGCCCAGAGCAACTGTTATATCTGGATGGAAAAGCGACATCGGGGTCCAGGTGAGAATCCACTCAGGAGCCCAAGGGGGAACCAGCTTCCTCATCTTAGGTGATGAGCCAGCTGAATAGGTTTTCCCTGTTGCTTTACACCCAGGGATGTGTACGGTCTTCCCGTGATTAGAAGCCTGGAAAGGTTGAAACACCTTTTGTTGTCCACAGGGCTACACTGCTCAGGGTCTTGCTGGGCTCTGGAGAGCTATGTGTTAGCCAAGGCTCCTGAGCGTAATCTGTTTTCTTGCCCATAAGCCATGCCTCCTCCAGCCCCAGGTGCTCACCATCCATATTCCTCCCTTGCTCTAGAACGCTACTCATGTAGAAAGTGTTTGATACTATTTTCTAGAGCTGTGTTAGGGTTTGATTTCTCTCTTTTCCTTCCTTCCTTAGGATTGGCCTCTGGGCAACTGTATTCTTACCCTGCCCGGCGCTGGCGGAAAAAGCGGCGAGCCCACCCTCCTGAGGATCCAAGGCTTTCTTTCCCATCTATTAAACCAGGTGAAGCACAGTCCTCCCTGGGCGGGATATACCCTGCTGCATAGTCAGAGGCCTGCTAATCACCTGTTACATACCAGGCCCCGTGCTAGATTCCGAAGGTCTGAAATGAATGACATGGGAGTCTTTCTGTAAACAATTCAGTCTAATAGTTAAGAGAGAAGTAAGCAGATAAGTTATGGTGCCAAGTAAACGAAAGCATCTTGGTTCCTGGGCAGCCAGAGACCAGAAGACAGTGACTGGCTTGTGATTAGTCTGACACTGTGTAGGTCAGGCAGATCTGCGTTCAGCCCTTCTGAGCCTCACCTCCTCCTGACCTTGCCCGCAGACACAGACCAGACCCTGAAGAAGGAGGGGCTGATCTCTCAGGACGGCAGTAGTTTAGAGGCTCTGTTACGCACCGACCCCCTGGAGAAGCGAGGCGCCCCCGATCCCCGGGTTGATGATGACAGCCTGGGCGAGTTTCCTGTGACGAACAGTCGAGCACGGAAGGTACACGATTAACACTGTGGTTAAGGAAACTGTGGTGGAAACCAGTCTCCTCTTCATCCGAGGCCACCCAGTAATCAGGATAGAAGCAGGAGCTGTGGGCCAGGAGGGCCCCCTGCTGTTCTGTTCCTGCTCCATTCCTTAATGAGCACTGCGTACTGACAGGCTTCACTGTCACCATCCCGTCTTGCCTGCTCCTTTTCTAGTAACCGTAGACTCTTTATCTTCTGTTGCCACCCAAGTTTTTTTAGTGCCTGGGGTTACCTAGGTGATGTCCCTGCCAACAAGGAAGCGAAAACTGTACGTAAAAATATGTCAGGCACTGTGCTAAGCGCTTTTCCGTCATTTTCTGCAGTCTCTACAATTTTAGGAAATAGGTACCATTGCCCATTTCACAGGGAGGGGTGGCGCGCTGCAGCACATTAGGAAAAAGAAAAACCTGCCACAAGTAAGCAGCATAGCTCCAGTTTAACTCTAGGACATTAGGTGTTGGAGGGGAACCCTGCTGACATGCTCCCAGGTGGCAGATCAGAGGCAGGAGAGGGCATGCCACTTGGGGTATCAGGGAAAGTTTCATGAAAACGTGGCATTTGATTTAGCTACTTGGAGATGGTGGGAAGGGCATTCCAGGCTAGGGGAACAACATGAAGAAAGGCCCAGAGGAAGGAGAGCCCAAAGCCTTGAAAGAACAGCAGTGAGGAGTGAGGCTGGAGTGGAGCCGCTGGGTCACGGAGGCGGTTCTGGCAGCCTTGGCCAGTCCCACCGTGGGGGAGCTGTTGGATGTTCTCATTTCTGCCCATCCTAATCCTCCTGTCTACTCAGCGGATCCTAGAACCAGATGACTTCCTGGATGACCTTGATGATGAGGACTATGAAGAAGACACTCCCAAGCGTCGGGGCAAGGGGAAGTCCAAGGTGAGGGGCAGCCCAGGGGATTGGGGAGCCTACAGAGTCCCACTGTCTTAGAGCTTGTTGTTGCCATCATCCTTCCTGAATGGGATTAGCAGCCACTACCAGGAGAATAACTCTTCAGGCCTAGACACCTTAGTAAGGGCATCTTTTTGCTCTTCTTTGCAGAGTAAAGGTGTGGGCAGTGCCCGTAAGAAGCTGGATGCTTCCATCCTGGAGGATCGGGACAAACCCTATGCCTGTGACAGTGAGTGCCTCACGAGTGGGTGGGTAGTCCTTGCCTTCGACCCAGCTCCTCGGGATATGAGAGGAGGGAAGGTTGTATTCTTGCTCAAAGTGGTAAAACAAGCTTGGACTCTTGTCCTGCCTGCTGACTGGTTCCCTCTGAGATCTCTGAGAGGCCCTGGCCTCTGCTGCACGATGGGTGAGCCTTGCATGCTCTGGGGGAGATTTCTGCTGTCCTCTGGGGTGGGGGTGCCCATGAGGGACTCACAGCAGGCAAAGTTGGCCTCTCAGTAGATGACATCTGGGCCTGCTGGCCCCAATCAAGTCAGGCCCCAGGAGTCCAACGCTGACTTTTCCAATGTCTGTTCCCTCTTCCCCTTTTCTCTGACTCGCCCCACTTCTGTCCCTCCACCCTGGGAGCACCGTCGCCGCTGGGGTTTCTCTCTCGTTTGCTCTGCTTTCCTGCTGCTGCTGTACCTGTCTCAAGTGTACCAAGGCCCTCTTCTCATGACTTTTCTTTCTGTCTTTCAGATAGTTTCAAACAAAAGCATACCTCGAAAGCGCCCCAGAGAGGTAGCTCTCTCAACTTCTCAGACTTTTGGTTTTCCTGTCCCTTTTTCCCTTCTCCCTTTGTTCCTGCCTTTCTCATCTGTGACGCTAGTGTTAAGGTCCCTGGAACGGCATGGAGAGAGGAGCCCTGGCCCTTCTGTTGCAGTCCACTCCTCACAGTCCCGGAAGCTGCCTCTCCCTGCTTGTCTCCCACCACGTTGCTCTAGGGCTGCTTGGGCCCACTGCATGGGGTGGCCTTAGAAGCATCCTGAGGGACCCATTGTCCCAGATCCCTCTGCTTCCGCTTCCCCAGAACAGACATGTGGTGGTCAGCTAACGTTCCCCACCATCCTGCCACCTTTCCTATCCCTTCCCCATTCCTTTCCTGTCACCCCCTATTCTTCTTGGTATCACTGCTCAAAGGTACAGGGTGCCTTGTGGGGATCTGCTTTCCTTGCTGGTTGAGGGGTTGTTGGTTGGACAGAGCACTGATATGCGCATGTCTTTGAGTTTCTCTGGGGGACAGCTACCCCAGCAGACTCAGTTGATAGATTTTCCCCAAGAGATCCACCCCTACTTCTTTATTTGGGCAGAGGTGGGCTGTGTTGTATGTTGGGAGTAGCATGAGCCTACATTTACTGAGAGGTAAAGAAAAGTTTGGAGTCTTAGCTTTCCTCCTGCCTGCCATTATTGCAGACTTATTGCAGTACTAGGGAAGGTCCCTTTCCTTCCTGACCTGGAGCTCCCCAGACTATTCCCAGGGCAGGCAGAAGGCAACAGCTCAGTCTCCCAGACAGCTTGAGTGGAGGAGCAGAGGTGGCCGTGCTCTGGGCTTTAGTAAGTGGAGGAGCTGTGGGAGCTTGAGAGCGCCGGGCCTGCTGTTCCTGGCCACGGAGAGGTGGCTCTCAGTAAAGGTCTGACCCTGAGCAGAGCTGATGGGGATGGTTACCTCTGCCTCAGGTGGAGCCCACAGCTTAGAGGGGCAGGGATGAGGTACCCTGAGATCCTAACACCTTTCTCTGCAATCTTCTCCCCACTCAGTTTGTGGAAAACGTTACAAGAACCGACCAGGCCTGAGTTACCACTATGCCCACTCCCACTTGGCTGAGGAGGAGGGCGAGGACAAGGAAGACTCACAGCCACCCACCCCAGTTTCCCAGAGGTCCGAGGAGCAGAAGTGTAAGCTGGTGTCAGGGGTGGGGCAAGCAGGAGTCGGCCTGGCTGTGAAAAACCCTCCTTGCGGGGATGTCAGGAGACCCAGAGGCCCACATGGGTATCATCTGAGTTCTTCCCTTTCTTGTTACAGCCAAGAAGGGTCCTGATGGATTGGCCCTGCCCAACAACTACTGCGACTTCTGCCTGGGGGACTCCAAGATCAACAAGAAGACAGGACAGCCCGAGGAGCTGGTGTCTTGTTCTGACTGTGGCCGCTCAGGTATCTGAGCCAGTGCAGCCCCTGGCGGCGCCCAGACCCTGAGGGCCCGGGGCTCAGCAGCCTCCCAGTGGCTGTCATCTCCTGGTCCCCTCGCTGCTCCGCAGTCTTCAGCTCCTGATCCGCTCGCTCTCCTCCACAGGGCATCCGTCCTGCCTCCAGTTCACCCCTGTGATGATGGCAGCAGTGAAGACCTACCGCTGGCAGTGCATCGAGTGCAAGTGCTGCAACATCTGCGGCACCTCCGAGAATGACGTGCGTGTCCCCCAGCTCCCTCCCGCTCGGCTTTTCCTGTCCTTCTCACCAGCAGGAGCTCTGATTTGTTTGGCAGGTGTTCACTGAGTATCTGCTTTGCGTCAGACCCTGTTTTAGACACTAAGGACACTAGACAACATTCCTGCTTTCATGGGCTTCACACGCTTGTGTGAACAAACAGTTAGCAAGGAAATGAGTAGCATCTTCATACTGTTCCCTGCAGAGAATGTTCTATGCAGTAGCGTGGTTAACTGTTAGAGTAAGTGAATAACTGATTTAGAGAGAGAGGTCTTTTCTGAGGCTGTTGGGGTCCCAGTGGGATGACAGTGACTTTCTGGGTGGAGACGGACAGCAATGGTTTTCTGGCCAGAGGGTCCCTCGTCTGTTCCTGCCATCTGCCCCTGCCCCTCTTGGAAGAGCCCTCCTAACCCATTCCCAGCAGCCCAGCCAAGGGGAGTCGTTCACCTCCCGCTTCCTCTTCCATCTCACCTCCTCTAGGACCAGCTGCTCTTCTGTGATGACTGCGATCGTGGCTACCACATGTATTGTCTAACCCCGTCCATGTCTGAGCCTCCTGAAGGTAGGTTTCCCTGTACTCTTACTCAGAACAAGTATTTATTAGTGACTTGGAAAATCACTTATACGGTGAGTGTATTCCTGTATCAGCGATACAGTCTCCCAGGTTAGGGAGCAGGCTCTTAGCCTTCACTCAGTTCAGAGTGCTTTACTAGCATTGCAAGTTCACCAGATAACATGCACAGCCACGGGAAACAGACAGCCTGAAAGAAAACAAATGCTGAGCAGAAAATAATTACCAGAAGGAGAGAGCTGTTATCCTTCAACCAGCCTACAAAACTCAGTCATAGTTTGTCCAGTGGGGGACTTTGGTTTCACCACTGCATGCCTGACAGATTTGAGTGTTCATTTCCACCAACTGGGAGAGGGAACTGGACCTAGGACCTGAACAGTTTGCTCTGGCCCTCCAACAGTGCTTAGTAAGATGCTTCAAATTTATGAAAGGTCTTCGATGAAACCATTGGGGACACCAAAAAGTGGCTGCCTCTCCGCAAGTCCTCTTCTTACCAGATTTCTGTGCTGAAGTCCCTCCTTTATAGAAATTCAGAAGCTTACTCAGGAGTACATGAAGCCCAGGAGCTGTTAGTGTGGCAGAGGATGTGGGCCAGCATTATAGGCGAGAGAAAGTAGTTCACTGCCTGATGTGAGCTGACTTGCAGTGTAGGTCAGACTGCTGTCACCCCCTAGAGGAGGATGCCACTAACAGAGCCGGAGGGTCCTTTAGCAGCTGCAGGGAAGCACTCACTTGATCTTTCATCTGTCACACCACATTTATTTGTTTTATGTGTCAGGCCACATTTATTTGTTTTATCTGTGGCCACATTTAGGGAGAAGTAGCATGTTTTGTGTTTTATTATTTTTTAACCATAAAATATCAATTCTCAAGCACAGTTCTGCATGAACTGTAGAAAGCTTTCCCGTGGAAGTGCTATCAAACACTGCAGTGGTAGAGAGTTGCAGGCAGCTGGGGAGTACCCCGCCAGAACCATCAGATGGTCTAGCCTCTAGGCCAGGAGTTCCAGACTGTGACCCCAGGCCAAACCAAGCCGAATCTCGCATACATAACTCACAAGCTAAAAATTATTTTCATGTTTTTAAATAGAGTTGTTTGTTTGTTTTTTTAATGACTGAAACTGTGTGGCTCACAAAGCCTAAAGTAGTTAACACTGTCTGGCGGTTTACAGAAAAAATTTATCAACTGCTATATATTGACCTTTGGGTTAGAAAGGACCTTAGCTTTTTGAGAGCCACCTCTGAAGAGCTAATAAAAGCTATGGATTCTTTCCCCAGAATGATGTTGAAATACACATATGTACAACTATGTTTATAGTTTTGAGGCATTAAGGGCTAATTTTGTTTCTCCGAAAAAAAGGTATAGAAGAATTTAGCTGTAGCAAGTGTTAATAAATGAGCAAAATAAACCAGTTATTTTGCTTATAAGGAATATTATTTCCTGTTTTGTTTTTTTAATGAAACCAGACTTGGGTCACAATAAGTTGCATCATCATAGCTGGCCCCCTTTTCCTCTCACTGGGTCCTCAGCCTCTGCTCAGACACCTGGTGATGGTGGCGAGCCCTTCTCTTCTGTCTGTGGTCTTTTTGCAGAAAACTGTCTTCTGTGGAATCAGTATTGGTTTCTCTAGACCTTCTATTCATGATCTTTATTCTAGCCTTTAGGGCCATGAGAACAAAAGTCAGGCTCCTCTGTAATCACAAGTTTAAAGCTCGGTTGCTTTAAAAAAGTTCTATGTCTCCCCAGGTCCTCTTTAGTGATTATAATTGTAGGGCCCATAGGGCCTGGGAATCTGTATTCTAAAATAGGCCTCCAGGTGATTTTTTCATCTCCATTGAGAATTATTTTTCATGCTGTTTGAAGACCTAGAGTTTGTCCCTGCTCAAGATAACTGAAACTTTGCTGCTGCAGCACATCTCCAGTCCTGCCTGTAGCCAGGCCTGCCGCTGGAGGTGTGGGGTGGAGGTTAAAGGACAGCAGGGGAGGATTGTGTGGAGCCCTCCTCACCCTCTGTGCTTCTCTGCAGGAAGTTGGAGCTGCCACTTGTGTCTGGACCTGTTGAAGGAAAAAGCTTCCATCTACCAGAATCAGAACTCCTCTTGATGTGGCCACCCTCGACCCCTCATACATCTAGGGCTGTTTCCCTCCTCCTCTCTGTTTTTCATACCCACTTTCCCTTCCCCCTCTCTTTCTCAAGTCCAGAGAATCGCAGGGTGGTCATGCCTACCTGCCTTTGGCAGCAGCAAGCTGAGGTGGCAGCTCTGATCACCTCTGGCCCCAGGCCCTCAGGGAGAACGGAGCAGCACACTGCCCCAGGGCATAGCTGTGGGCCCAGCTTCTCCCTGCTCTCCCTGAAGAGCATTCACTCTGTCTGCCTTGGGCCGAGGCCCTGGTGATCACAGGGTTCAAGCAGTGTCCTCGGAGAAAGGGGGAGAGCAGCTCACTTCTCTCAGCTCAGCCTCCACTCTGGTCCCAGGGTTTCCCTTCCTGTGAAGGTGAGTCAGACTGGGGCATATGCCAGAGCAGCTGGGAATGAGAACCGAGCAAGCTGGCAAGCAGCTGCCCATGCCGTTGTGCTGCTTAGCCTCACCGCCTCCTTCCCCCAGAGCGGTTTCCTGCAGCCCTCTGTTCCTCCAGCCCAGGATCTTTTACCTGAGCCAGGATGCTCTCGGTCTTGCTCCTGGCTCTACCCCGTTCCCACCAGCTTACCCCAGGGGGAGCAGCAGCCTCACCCTGGTTGTTCCTTGTGCTTGCCTGTCTCATTCTCACAGGCCCTGGTCTCCAGTGACTGAAGCATTCCCCACCCTTGTTATTTTCTGTCTTCTGTCCCGCCCCCCTCCTTATTCCCTTTGGTTTTGTGGGGAGAGGGGAAGCATCACGGGGCCAGGCCAGAAGCTTGGGGGCCACTGGGAGATATTGGATAATGTGCCTGTTTTTTAACTCGATGAAAAAGCCTACCTCCGAAATCCCCTTTTTGTTCTTCCTGGACCTGGGCATTCAGCTCCTGCCCTTAACTGAATTGGGAGCCTCTGCCGCCTGCTCTGTGTATCCTGGCTCCTGGGTCGTGGGGAAGCCACCTAGACATCTCTTTCTTCCCTCGCACACTTGTTAGCAGCTGGTAAGGTCTTCACACCCTGATTCTTAATTTTCTGCCTGGTGACACTTTAAGTAATAGGGGGGATGGACTGTTCATCCCAGGACAGCCTGGAATGTCCTTCCCCTTGGCTGTGGGCAGGCCCTAATTCACTGTCACTTTGGAGTTGAGGTGTCTTCTTTTTCTTTCTTTCCTTAGTTCCTATATTCTAAGCATTAGTACAAATAAACATTTTTACACAGAGCCTTCTGCTGGATTCTTTTATCTCCGATCTCCTTTCCTATTTAAGGCCACTTTTATCCTAAAACTTCCTTAGGACAGTGCTTTTTAAATGTTTTGAAGCATAGCTTTTCACCCAACTTAAAATTTTTGCTTAACCTTAGTAGATTAAGTTGTAGAAAATTAGGTACTTTGTTTTAATCTTTTATGTAAATTAAGTTATGACAATTTCTTATAAAGAAAAATGAAGTTGTTTTGATTAATACAAAATTTGAGGGCACTCCTGGTGGCTCAGTGGTAAAGAATCCACCTGCCGTTACAGGAGAAATAGGTTCGATCCCTGGTCTGGGAAGATTCTATATGCCTCGGAGCAACTAGCCCTAACCCACGGGCCACAACTACGTAAGCCTGTGCGCTGGAGCCTGGGAGCCACAACTACGGAGGCACACAGCCTAGAGCCCGTGCTCCCCAGCAAGAGAAGCCGCTGCAGTGAAAACCGGAGCACTGCAGCTAGAGGAAGGCCTGTGCAGCAACGAAGTTTTGCCCAGTGCAGGCAAAAATAATTTTTTAAAATTGCAGTTTAAAATAACTTTAGAATACTGTTTGTTTCTGGTATTTTTGTGTCTTTGGGGGAAATTCTGCTGGATTTGTACATGCAAGTAAAGACAGCTTTATAACAGTTGACCTTGCAATTTAAGATACTTAAAAAATAGGTCCAGAAGCTTGATTATTATATAAATAGAATGACAAGAAGACTCATGACATCATGATGAGACACAGGACTTTTTGCATAAGCCATGAACGTGAGATGAGAGACCCCAACCTTGCTTGCCTGGCGTTCATTCATTTAATTGAATGCAGTGTCAGTAAGCCCACAATGCAGTGCTACAGCCTTCCTCCAGACAGATTTATGAGCACAAAAATGAGTTTCCTTTTCCTGCAGCCAACATGTGAAAGGTATGAATCAGTTATGAACCCCCTGAAACATGCTTAGGGTTTTCTGGGCCAGCCTGAAAGCCACTTGTTTCCTCCTGGAAGGCAGAGTGGCCTGGGCCCTTGTGCTCAGTTAAGTAAGACGGGTGCTCCAGTTTGGAATTGTATTAGGGACACAGCACAGCCCCCATCCTCCTGTCTGTACCTGGAAGTAGGCCTAGAGCAGAGAGAGTAAAGCAGTGAAACGATCCTTGCAGGTGGAGTAGGTGTAGAAGATGAGAATGCTGATGAGAACCCTGTATTATTGAGAAGAGATTTGGGAAGGTTGCTGAAGGAGGATTTAGGATGGGATATAGAAGGATGGAAGAGGGATCAGGGTTGGGATGGGAAGGAAACCCTGTGAGAAGGGTGACTTGCCTGTGGCCCCAGCCTTTCAATTGACTGAAGGGAGAGGAAAGCAGGCTAGAGCTGAGGATTTGGCACTCTATAGACGCGGGGTTAAAAAGTCTATATTGGATTTCAAAGAACTGAAGTCTACCAGGGAAAGGAATACTACTAAATCTTGACTTTAGGAACTTGAGTCTTGCCCAGAAGGTACCAAAACTAAAAAATTAATCTCCACATGCCCTAACTCAGAACTAGCCCCAAGCAAGTAGTCTTGAAGGAGGAGACAGAACAGGCTCCATTTTGAAAGCAGGACTCCATCTTGGGCTGGACTGTGGACGTTGAGCTCTATGTCCATTATCTTTGGAAATGACATACCAACTGGAAAACCAGACCCCCGGATGGAAGAGCCCCAGGGCTCGTACCTAGACTCTCCATCACCTGAAAGAATACCCTTATTGTCTGTGTAACCCAATAGAGTCATAAATTTTATTATGCTTATTGGGGTATGACCACAGGCCTGTTGATAATTGTCCACTGTTAACCATGTAGGCTTAAGGCATATGAATCACGGGTTAACTTTGTATCTTTCTTTTCCTTTGTTCAGACTAGTTTCCGGGAATTTGGTGAGGTGGGTTTGGACAGATACACTTAGGGTATTGTAGCCACGCATTCTGGGAAACAAACTCACTCAGAAGGACAATGCAGATAGTGGAGGGCAGCTTATTGCACCGGCGGGCCCAAGGCAGAGTCTCCTCTTAGCCAAGGACCCCAACCAGTTTTTGTGAAAACCTTAAATACCCTAAGCTAAGTGTATGTGCCCAGACTCACTTCTCCAAATTCCCAGTAACTAGTCTGAACAAAGAAAAAGAAAGATACAATCAAAGTTAACCCACGATTCATATGCCTTAAGCCTAGGTAGTTAACAGTGGACAATTATCAATGGGCCCGTGGTCATACCCCAGCAAGCATAATAGAATTTATGATTCCATTGGGTTACACAGATAATCAGGGTATTCTTTC
>SJYQ01094223.1:0-15420 GCA_006410935.1 Redunca redunca | reverse complement strand
AGGCGCCGATAGGGCCGGGCGGGCGCATGTGACCCGGAGCCCCCGATGAGTCAGGAGCCGCCGGCGGAGGCGCACGCAGGAGCGCCGATGGGATGGGGCGCGGAGGGCTAGAGGAGAGCGACGTGGGAGGGGCTGGGGACCACCCAGGACCTGGCCCCCCATCGCCCACGTGCGCTCAGACCCACACCCAGACCCCCCCCCCNCCCCCCCCCAGCCCCCGCCCCCCCCCCCGTAAAGTATCACCCTCACGCCAGTGATCAGCCAGGAAAGCCCACGGAGGACCCACAAACCGAATCAGACACCAAAGTATCCCAATGTCTCTTTATTGGAAAAGCGAACTGTTCCTCACACCCAGGCTGCCGCCTCCACAGCTCCTCCGCAGATTCTTCACGCAGCACCCAGGGCCCATCCAGGCCTGGCTCCCTCCAGACCTGACCCCCGAGCTGCTTGCCGCCTAGTCACCGCTGCCCAGATGCCTGTGAGGAGCCTGGGCGGCACGCTGTGATGAATTCCCAGGTCTGGGACAAGAGTGGGCATCTTCTGTCTCCGGATGAGGGGCGGGTGTAAGTGCGGGGCGCCCCCTGACTGGGGTCTTCTCAGTTTTGGGAGCCAGCGTTCCCCTGATCGCCTGGAAGAAGAAGGTAGAAGCTGAGCCTCTGGCCACCCACACCCCCCACTCCCCCCACTGTACACCCCGCCTCTGCCCCACTGAAGTGCCAGCTGCCACCCTTCCCTGGGCTCACAGCCTCTGTCTCTTTCCACCTCCTCCTGCCCTCCTTTTCTCCTTCTGCCCCTGTCCTGTCATTTTTAGCCTCTGCTCTTTAGTACAGGATTTTCCTCTCCTGCCTTCTTCCCTAGGCCCAGTCTTCAGACTCTGCCTCCAACCCACCCCACCAAAGCCCCTGACCCAGCCTTTCCGTCAGGTGTGGTTGCCCAGCCACACCCTCATCTCTGCCTGCCACCTCATTCTCGGGGCTTACTCCTCAGGCTTTCTGATATATCACCTCTGCCTCTCTCAGCTCCTCCCAGGCCCTTCTGGTTCTTTCTCCTCCCCGTGAGACACCCAAGACTCCTAACCCAGGTCTCCCCAAGTCTTCCCCTTGCCTCTGCCTTCCCCAGCCACCTCCTCAGTACAGCAGCTCCTCAGCCGGTCTTCCTGCCTTCCCACCCCCTTCCTTACTGTCTTTGGAGGCCAGGGGAACTGCTAGATGGATGACTGGTCCAGTTCCGACTCAGGTTCGGCCTCAGCCTCCTGCTCCTGCTCCTCCTTCATCCTCTGCCGGATCTCCTCGGCCTCAGCCCGCTCCTCCTCCTCATAGAATTCCTTGTCCAGGCGCTCCAGATGAGGAATCTGCACCAGGGCCTCCTGGCGGTAGTCGTTCTCATCGGTGCATGGATTGTCCAGCAGCACCAAGGCTCGCAGCCTGGGTAGGTCCCGCAGCTTGGCGAGCTCCCCCAGGTCGGCCACCATGTTGCCCCTGCCGGTGCAGGCAGGAGGGATTCACCAGGGAACGTGGGTGTCAGAGGCCAGCTGCCAGGCCTGGGGCCCTGCGTGGGGGAATCTCCTATGGGAATTCGGTTCCTCTAGAAACATGGCTTCCATGGACTGGCTGGATTTGCTGCAGACAGAGGTGCTGGGCAACCCTGCTCCAGTCTGCTCTGCCCCGGGGAACCCTCAGTACCACGGTCTATTCTGTAATGTGTTGTGTGTCTCCTGGAACAGCAAACCTAGGTCTCAACCCTGTCTTGTAGCTGGGGACGAGGGAGGAATCTCCCTCGTTAGACGAATCTTCCCTCGTTAGACGAATCTTCCCTCGTTAGACAGAAGGACAGGCTT
Organism: Redunca redunca; assembly: GCA_006410935.1. Taxonomy (NCBI): domain Eukaryota; kingdom Metazoa; phylum Chordata; class Mammalia; order Artiodactyla; family Bovidae; genus Redunca; species Redunca redunca. The sequence continues at coordinate 13,583 of SJYQ01094223.1, read as the reverse complement.
CTGTCTAACCAGAGAGGTTAGACGGTGGGACCAGAGCCAGCGGAGAAGAAACTGGGCTCTAAGCTCATGGAGACGGTGCTGTCTGGGTGCTCCCAAAGGAAGGAGCCCAAAGAATAAGCTTCCCCCCAAAGTACCTCATTGTACTGTGCATGCATGCATGCTCAGTTGCTTCAGCTATTCACCGCTGTGGTCCACCATCCCTGTTTCAGCTACAGACATTTTCACGATCACCCTGAGGGGTAGGTCCTAACCTCAGCTTCATTTTATAGGAAACTCAAGTGTGTGTCAGTCACTCAGTCGTGCCCAACTCTTGACAACCCCATGAACTGTAGCCCACCAGTCTCCTCTATCCATGGGATTTGCCAGGCAAGAATACTGGAGTGGATTGCCGTGCCCTTCTCCAGGGGATCTTCCTGACCCACCTGTGCATATTCTTTACCACTGAGCCACTGGGGAAGCCCCCATTGTATGGTACTCTGTGTTTATGTTCATGCTCTTGGCTCACAGCTTTGTGAAATCAGGCTTAAATGCTTCAGCCCTATCTCAAGGGAGGGGCTGAACCACGCACAGTGTTTCTCGTGGGGAGTGTAACATGCATTGTGTGCTGGACTGGCCTTGTTTTCAGGTCTCTGGGCCCAGAGGCTCCTCCCAGTCACTGAGACAAACCCTCCCTCCTATACTTACTTCCAAACACCCCTGGGTAATAGCCACTGAGGAAGGTCCATTATCCCTATCTATACTATTAACTGCAGAAGGAAATGGCAACCCACTTCAGTATTCTTGCCTGGGAAATCCCATGGACAGAGGAGCCTGGCAAACTATAGTCCATGGGGTCTCAGCTAAACCAACTTAGCATGCATACCATTGACAGGCAAACAATACACCCTCCACTGTACCAAGATGGCACAGGTGGCACAGACCAGGGTGGCAGAGCTAATTCTAGGAGTCTGGGCTTCAAGGTACAACCACCACTCCTTACTTGGAGACTCTCTTTCCACTGCTGTCCTCGAAGAGGATTTGGCCTTGGTGACTAAGCAGGCAATTTCCTTACATCTTTGCAGGAGCTACTGCAGTAAAGTCTCACCTGATCCTCAGTGCCTTTCCATCTAGAGATTTTCTTCTAATGACTCCCCTTGCCTCAAATCTGAGCACACCTTGTATTTGAAATCAGTATGGGGCCATCCCTTACAGGGGAGACTCAGGAGAAGAGAGGCTGGAAATCGGAAGGGGAATTGGGGCCCAGGAGATGGAAAAGAGCAGTGGAAACTTATATGGGATGGAGCTAGACTGTGAGTCCCTTGAGAACAGGAACCATCTCTGATTCCTTCAGATGGTTCCCAGCACAGCACAAGGCCTGGCACATAGCACATTCTCAGTATGTGAGTGGAATGAATAGGATTCAGGAGTCTCGGGCTACAAAGGTTCCAGTGCTGCATGCATTTAAGACTGATGCAGAAGACAGTCAGGAAAGGAGGGAGGAGGACGGAGGATGAGAGGAGAATCTGTGAGTGGGCTGGAACTGGGGGACTGGGGCCAGAGGAGAACACAGGGTCCAAGGTGGCTCCAGGGGTAGGGGCGAGGTGGGCCTGGAGGGATGCATACCTTAGGTTGAGGTACTGCAATGATTTCATTTCCTTGGAGAAACCACTCAGAGTCTCAATCTGGTTGTCTCGAAGATGCAAGGTAGTGAGATTGCTTAGGTTCTCCAAGCCTTCCACCTTCTTCAACATGTTCTGGGCCTAGACCCAGGATACAGTAGATAGATTGGGAAGGGGGGGCAGGGGGGAAAGGGAGAGAAATCAGAAAGAGATGTGGCAAGGTTTCCCTGGTAGCTCAGTGGTAAAGAATCTGTCTGCCAGTGCAGGAGACATAGATCAGAGAAGACCCCACATGCTGCAGAGCAACTAAGCCCACCTGCCACAGCTACTGAGTCTGTGCTCTAGATCCTGGGAACCACAGCAACTGAGCCCAGGCACCCTAGAGCCTGTGCTCCACGACAAGAGAAGCCACCACAGTGGGAAGCCCCTGCACCACAACTAGAGAGTAGCCCCTGCTCACCGCAACTGGAGTAAAGCAATGAAGACCCAGCACAGCCAGTAGTGAAGTGTGTGTGTGTGTGTGTGCGCGCGTGCGCATAACTTTGAGACCCCATGGACTGTAGCCCACCTGGCTCTTCTGTCCATGGGGATTCTCCAGGCAAGAATACTGGAGAGGGTTGCCATGCCCTTCTCCAGGGGATGTTCCCCATCCAGGGATCAAACCCAGGTTTCCTGCATTGCAGGCAGATTCTTTACTTAGATTTGCAGCAAATCTAAGAGGTAGAGAGGGTGAGAAAGGAGAGTGGAGGTGAGTAGAGATCCATGTAGATAGTAAAGAATCCAGGAGAAGCTCTCAACCAAGAGAAAGGTTAGCAGTAAACCCTACTATCCAGCCCACCACAGCCACCTCTGATGATGGAGATGCTTCAACCCACCCCCACTACCCCCCAGCCCAAGAGCCTCACTGCTCCACCAAGGAGACATGGCTTCAGCAGCATTTTGGAGTGAAGAAGCTCAAGGGGTTAAAAGACTAGACACAGGACCTTCCCTGGTGGTCCAATGGTTAAGACTCCCAGCGCAGGAAACACGGGTTCGAGCCCAGTTTGGGGAACTAAGAGCCACATGCCGCGTGGCCCAGCTCCCCCCACCAAAAAATTAAAAGACTAGACACCTAAGTGGCCTCCTTAGCCTGATGTCTGTACCTCAGTTATGCACATGGTGTCCCAACCCATATCAAAGCAAACTGTCTCTATGTCATCCACCCGTTGTGTATTGTTAGCCTTGTTAATTGGTGAACACCTTGTCTATTTGGATTTTGCATCCTCACAGCATTGGGCACCAAGCAAATGCTTGGTGTTTGGAAATAATGCCAATTATCATAAGGATGATAAAGTTAGTAGGTGAGTCCACTAGAAGCCAGGCTTCCCTGGTGACTCAGTGGTAAAGAATCCACCTGCAGTGCAGAAGAGCGTTTGATCCCTGGGTCGGGAAGGATATATCCCCTAGAGGAGGATATGGCAACCCACTCCAGTATTCTTACCTGGAAAATCCCATGGACAGAGGAGCCTGGCAGACTCCTCTGTCCATAGAATTGCAAGAGTCAGACACGACTTGGCAACTAAACTACCTACGAGAAGCTGGTATCCTGGCCCCCAGGACAGTGCCCCTTTTCCAGAACCCACCACCCTGTGACCCAGGGCGCTACCAGGAAGAGGTTCTTCAGCTTAGGGAGGTTGATTCCCAGGGTGCTATTCAGCTGGTTCCCCCGAAGCTCCAGCGTGTGCAGGCTGATCAGTTTTTGGGGATCCAAACCTGTCACCATGTGGATGCGGTTTCCTGAGGAGAAGGAGGGTGTGAAGGGTTCAGAGGGCCACCCCAAGTGTTCAGCAATAGAGCGTCTGCATCATCTTCTCTAATGCCAGATGGATACGAGGAGGGCCAGCTCCAGATGTAACACCCACAGGGCCTTGGGGCGATGGTCTGGTGGTCCAAGGGCCCAAGGGATGTGCCCACCTAAGTCTTTGAGGCATGAATGAGGGGTGCCCCACAATCCATACAGCTAACTCCCTCTCCTCCTTCAAGTCTTTGCTTAGGTGTCAACTTCCCAATGACATTTGTCCTAGCCAACCTGTTTGAAATCGCCACCTCCCCCCACCCATTTCCTTTACCCTGATCTATTTTTTCCATTGTACTTTTCTCTTTTTTTTGTTGTTCTTTTTTAGTGCTTATCTCCTTTTAGCATGCTTTATAAAAATTTACTTATTTATTGTGATCGTTGGGACTTCCCTGGTGGCTCAGTGGTTAAGACTCCACACTTCCACTCAGGGGCACTGGTTCGATCCCTACTTGGGGAACTATGATCCTGAATGCTGCATGGCGCCAGCCAAAAAATAAATAAAATTAACTATTGTGATCGTCGATGATTGCCTGCCTTCCCCGACTAGAATGTAAGCTATGCAAGAATAGGGGATTTCTTTGTTTTGTTCACTCCTACATCTCCAGCACATAGAACTGTCATTGTGAACCGCCACGGGTGTCTGAATGAGTGAGTGAATAATGTAGGTTGCTATGTCGCATAGCCAAGGGCCATGCTGCCCACTGCTATTGGCCCCAGGTGAGGAAGGAATTGTGCGAGGCCCATCCTAAGGCCCCACCTTTGAGATCCAGGCTGGCCAGACGAGGATGAGAGATGCCCTCCGTGTCAGTGATCTGGTTGTAGGCAAAGCTGGCGATCTGCAGGTAGGGCAGTTCGTTCAGCCCGGCACTCCGAAGCTGGTTGCCATCGGCCTTGAGCCAGAGCAGGTGGGTGAGGTAATTGAGTGGGGACAAATCTGTCAAGTGGTTTTCAGAAACATCCACGTATCGCAGATGGATGTAGGAACGCAAGAGGTGGATGTCTGTCAGATCCCTAGGAGGTGGTAGAGGCCACGTCAGGGTTAAGAATCCAGCAAGGGCTGTCAGAGGTGCTAAAGCAGAGGGCAGCGTGAAGATGACTTAGAGTGGAAAGAAGAGCGACTGACAGATGGGCGAGTAGGGGAGGGGAAGGAGAAGGTAGGTGGGTTCTCAACTCTGAAGGACAAGTGAGAGAGTCCAGCTGGAATCTCCACCCCACCCTATCCCCTTACGGCCTCCAGTGCCGCAGGCCAGCTCTGATGCAGGGGGTCACAGCGTCCTGAGAAGTAGACTCTATCCTTCCCTCTTAGCTGGCCCAGGATGACAGAGATCCAAACTCAGCCAAAACACCCATGATGGAGGGCGAGAAAGGAGACTAGGCCCCACAACCTCAGCCGCTTCTGGTCCCCCATAAACACACCTGTCTTTAATCTCCAGCTTGACGTAAGCATGAGCCAGTCCACCACCCGTCTTGCAGAGCAGAGAAAGCCCTTCTTTCATCACGTCCTCTGTGAGGGGCGTGGATGTCCACTGCAGGGGAAGTGGACTCAGGCTTGCCTTTCCAGCCTGACCCCAGCCCTTAAGCCCAGACCCCTCTGTTTCCAAGTCCTCACATCCTCAGACTCCTCTCCCTCCTTCCTGTAGTCTTCCCACTCCTCTGTTTCCTTCTCATCATCTTCCCTTTCCAGATCATCCTGGTCTGGCTCGAAGTCTTCCAGGTCATCTTCATCTGACATTTGTCTTCCCTGCTGAAGGCTCTGGAGTCAGATCAGGCTGGGTCCTTGCCCTGAGAGAGATGATCTCAGTGTTAGCCAACGCTCCCTCCCTCACCTCCCTTAATGGGTACCCCTTCCATTACCCTATCACCTCCCCAGATCTCCTGCCAGCCATGCTTCTTTCCTCATCCCTGTGAACATCACATTTTGACTCTCAACCTCCACTTCATACTTCCCACCAAGGATCCCTTCCCCTTGGATGCTTTCCCAGACCCCCACGACCTTTTCTGCCCCTCTCAGTGGCTCCAACTCCTCCAGCAGCTAGTTGTCCAGCTTCCTGGACTCCCCTTTCGCCAGTTCTTCCCACTTCTGCCTGAAGCCACCTTCTTCTCCAGAATCCCCTACCGACACCTCCCCTCCCCTCCCTATCCATCCCTGACCCCTGCCCAGTCCTTTCTTCTAACTCTCCTGTCCCACGTTTCCCTGTCCCCTCCTGGACACCAGCCGGTCATGCAGGCTCCAACCCTCCCACTCAATCCTCTTTGGCAGAAGGGACACAGACCCTGGTTCTGCTCAACCAGAAGCTGTCGCAGAGAGAGGTCTGGCCCCGAGAAAGAAGGGCTGTCTGGTAGAGGCCAAGGGAGAAGGAGGCGTTGTATACTGCTGTTATGGCAACGGGGGACCGGGCACTAGGCTCCCGCAGCTGGTAGCCGTTGAGAGGAGCTGCGAATTACCAAACTGAAAATCCGCCGCGAAGCCTGTGCGCCAGTAGTTGCCCGGTGACGAACCCCGGTTCCCAGTCCTAGGAACCCGGATGGGGCGCGGTAATTGGCCCAGGGCTAAAAAGCCAGTGGGCGTGACTTACTTAGTACACTGAGGGGAGGGGGCAGAGGGCGGGGCTAGCCAGTAAGTCACCTGAGACCTTAAGGAACTAGACTACCTCAGTGCAGGAATACTGTGAATTCAAAAGTAACTCATTCCCTGAAGCAAAAAGTGGACAAATACCGAGAGCTAGAAATACCAGTTTGGTTCCCTCACCTTCTCATAGGTCCCACCCATTGATTATTTTCAAGTAGACTTTTGGCAGGTGGCTTCATGGAATGGAAGGAGCCCAGGTCCAATGTTATCTTAAGCTGTGTTGGAGGCTTGACAGATCTGCAAATTACTAGCAATTTACCTAAGACTCCACTTTTCCATCTGTAAAATAGGTTTATGGGTACCAACTGATAGAGATGGAGTAAGAAGAGTATGACTTATGCTGAAGCGCTCTATGGATCGCTGAATCCAGTGTGGGACCATTCTACTCTCATCATTTGATGCAAACCTTTTGTGTGATATGAAGGGAGAAAATCCAACAGGAGCCTAGTATAATAATCCTCATCCAACACAGTCATATAAATAATAATCGAGAGATTTCCCTGGTGGTTCAGTGGTTAAGACTCTGCACTTCCACTGCAAGGGGCACAGGTTTGATCCCTGGTTCAGAAACTAAGTTCATTAACATCATCATCGTCATCGACAAGAACCAATAGAGCCACACCCAGGCACTCAATTCTGTGTGACTTGTTGAAGGAGATTACAAAGAGAGGTTGAGATGCAACAAATATTTCTGGAGCGCTTGTGCCAGACATCACGTGAGATGCCTTTGCAAGTGCTACTACTGAATCTCCACCCCAGTCCTGTGACATAGCTACTTGGGAGAAGAGGAAACTAAGGCTCAGGGAGATTAATATTTATGACACAATTCCTACCTAGGAGGAGGGGGGATGTTATCAGTCCTGTAGAATCTGATGTAGATACAGCAAGGTCACAAGGTAAGATACCATGTGATTGTTAACTTACAGACTATATAACAGGAAGAGCAGTCTGATGGAGACTGTGGTGAGTTGAAAATCGGGAAATATCACCTCCTGCCCTGTCCTGTTCGCTTAGTATCATGGTACTCCTTGTTGTTGTTGTACAACTCTTTTCGACCCCGTGTACTGCAGCACACCAGGCTTCCCTGTCCCTCACCATCTCCCAGAGTTTGCCCATGTTCGTGTTCATGGCATCAGTGATGCCATCCAGTCATTTCACCCCCTGATGCCCTCTTCTCCTGCCCTCCATTGTTCCCAGAATCAGGGACTTTTCCAATGAGTCATCTGTGCACATCCTATGACCAAAATACTGGAGCTTCAGCTTCAGCATCAGTCCTCCCAGTGAGTATTCAGGGTTGATCTCCCTTAAGATTGACTGGTTTGATCTCCCTGCTGTCCAAGGGATTTTCAGGAGTCTTCTACAGCACCACAGTTTGAAGGCATCGATTCTTAGGTATTCTTCCTTCTTTATGGTCCAGCTCTCAAAGCTGTACATGGTCACTGGGAAGACCATATAGCCTTGACTATTTGGACCTTTGTTGGCAGAGTAATGTGTCTGCTTTTCAACATACTGTCTAGGTTTGTTATCGCTTTCCTGCCAAAAAGCATGTGATTTCATGGCTGCAGTCACCGACCACAGTGATTTTGGAGCCCAAGAAGAGGAAATCTGTCACTACTTCCACCTTTTCCCCTTCTATTTGCCATGAAGTAACGGGGCCAGATGCCATGATCTTAGTGTTTTTTTAATATTTAGTCTAAAGCCAGCTCTTTCACTCTCCTCCTTCGCCCTCATCAAGAGGCTCTTTAGTCCCTCTTCGCTTTCTAGCATTAGAGTTGTATCATCCGTATATCTGAGGTTGTTGATGTTTCTCCCACCTATCTTGATTCCAGCTTGTAACTCATCCAGCCTGGCACTTCTCAGGATGTGCTCAGCATATAGGTTAAACAAACTGGGTGACAGCAGACAGCCCTGTCGTAATCCTTTCTCGATCGTGAACCAATCAGTTGCTCCATACAGGGTTCTAACTGTTGCTTCTTGACCTGCACACAGGTTTCTCAGGAGTCAGGTAAGATGGTCTGGTATTCCCACTCTCTAAAGAGCTTTCCACAGTTTGTCATGATCATGGTACTAGCAAGGTTTTAAAGTCAGAGTCACCAGGTTCCAAACTTACTCTACCACTCAATAGCTGGGTGCCTCAGCACATTATATCATTTTACTGAGATTTCATTTTCACATTTATGAAATAAGGATAAACATGGCCACCCCCAAGGAGTGCTGCTGTTCGTTTGCTCAATCATGTCAGACTCTACGACCCCATGGACTGTAGCCCTCCAGGTTACTCTGTCCATGGGATTTCCCAGGGAAGAATACTGGAGTGGGTTGCCATTTTCTTCTTCATGTGATCTTCTGGACCCAGGGATGAAACCCCTGTCTCCTGCATTGGCAGGTAGATTCTTTACCGCTGAGTCACCAGGGAAGACCCTTTATGATAATAGCCATTATCAAATAGCCACAAAATTATTATTTTAATTTGTATTTTTTATTGTTTCTTTTTATTAATATATGTCTATATATTTTTTTGTATTTATTTTACAAAATTCCTTTTCATGTCCTTTCTCATGCTCCTGAGTCATTCACCAATTTTTAAAATTGCTTTGTAGGAGCTCTTTATGATTTGAATTTTAATTGTGGTGGAAACTGCCAGTTGCTTACCTGATATGCATTCTTCTCTTCTTTCTTACTAACAGAACTGTTCTTATGGAGAAGGAAAGGGCAACCCACTACCATGCATGGGGTCGCAAAGAGTCAGATACAACTTAGTGACTAAGCACACACACCTAACTTATAAACAATACTTGGTCATTGAAAATTAGCCTTAAAAAAAAAGAAAAATAGCCTTACCTGTGTCAAAATGTGTAATTCTTCAGCTCTGTGATGTCTGTTTTCCTTAAAATTGATTGGAAAAATTGTTTTAGTCTTTTTATATTTAATCATATAAAATGCTTTTTAATGTGTGCAGATATGAAGCACATAACTTAATTATTTAAATATTGTTTCAATCCAGAATATTTAGGTGATATGGTTGTCATTAATGATAAGTCTTGCTGAAATAAGTTACAATTTACTGCCAGTAATAAAACATCATAGCAATATTTAAAAAAAAGAACTGTTCTTAAATAGTTTATATAAATGAAGTTTTACAACATGCAGTTCTTTGTGTCTGGCTTCTTTCATTCATGTTTTCAAGGTTCACCTGTATTATAGCTCATATCAGTACTTCCGCCCTCTTAATTGCTGAACAGTGTTCTATTGTATATCTGGTTTATACCAGATTTTATTGCATTTCTTCATTCATCAGTTGATAGACATGTTCTTTCAATTTTTTGGCTGTTATGAATAATGCTACTATGAACATTCATGTAGAAATTTTTGTGTAGCTGTATATTTTCATTTTTATTAGTTATATACCTAAATAATATTAATACAAAAATAATAGGGTATCAAAATATTGAACTCTATGGATGTGAGAATTGGACTATAAAGAAAGCTGAGGGTCAAAGAATGATGCTTTTGAACTGTGGTGTTGGAGAAGACTCTTGAGAGTCCCTCGGACTGCAAGGAAATGCAACCAGTCTATCCTAAAGGAAGTCAGTCCTGAATATTCTTTGGAAGGACTGATGCTGAAGCTGAAACTCCAATACTTTGGCTACCTGATTCAAAGAACTGACTCATTTGAAAAGACCCTGATGCTGGGAAAGATTGAAGGTGGGAGGAGAAGGGGATGACGGAGGATAAGATGGTTGGATGGGCATCACCAACACAATGGACATAAGTTTGAGTAAATTCCAGGAGTTGGTGATGGACAGGGAGGCCTGGTGTGCTGCATGGGGTCACAGAGTTGGACACGACTGAGCGACTGAACTGAACTGATGCTGAAATTAAAGATTCAAAAGGAGGACATCATTCTTTGCCACATTAAATATTCATTCATTCATTCATTAAATATTTACAGTTTTGGACTTCCCTGGTGGTCCACTGGTTAAGAATCTGCCTGCCAATGCAAGGGACATGGGTTCAATCCCTGGTCCAGGAAGATTTCACATGCTGCTGGGCAACTAACTAAGCCCATGCACCACAATTACTGAGCCCATACTCTAGAACTGGAAAGCCACGACAAGAGAGCAGCCCCACTTGCCACAACTAGAGAAAGCCTGAGTGCAACAAGAAGGACCTATGAGGTCAATAATAAATAAGTTTTAAATTTTTTTAAATATTTAGTTTCAATATATTCATTCATTTATTCAAATATCTATATTGAATGCTTACTATGTATCAGGCATTTTGCTAGGAGCCTGAAATAAAATGTTACATGAAAATCCCCAGGAAGAAACTACTTTCATTTGAAAAATCTATTACAAATAGAACTGGACCGCAATATTTTAGCTTAGTTTGTTGGCAGCTTTTTCCCTATAAGTGGAATTGTAAGCGGATCGTATGTTAACTCTATATTTAACCTTTTGAGGAACTTGCCAAGCTTTTTCCAAAGTAGCTGCCCTACATTACACTTCCACCAGCAGTTTTTGAGGGTTCTAATTTCTCCATATCCTGGCCAACATTTGTTATTATTTGTTTTTGATTATAGCTATCCTACTGGATGTGAAGTGGTATTTCATTGTGGTTTTGATTTGCATTTCCCTGATGACTAAAGATGTTAAGCATCTTCCGCAAAAGTGGGAAGCAGACTATAATACTGAAAATATTATGAACCTGTCATACCAGCTCTGAACTGTGTATGAACTGAAATATTTTTTAAATATTTATTTATATTTATTTATTTGGATGAGCCAGGTCTTGGTGGTGGTAGGCCGGATCTTCCATCTTTGTTGTGGGATGCAAGATCTTTGGCTGTGGCATGCAAACTCTTAGTTACAGCATGTGGTATCTGGTTTCCTGGCCAGGAATTGAATTTGGGCCCCCTGCATGGGGAGCACAGAGTTTTAGTAATAAGATCACCATGGAAGTCCCCAGACTTATTTTTTATATGAGAGAAAAATTGGTAAGCTTGCAGGACTTTAGTAGCTTGTGCTTGGACACTCAGTTGTGCCTGACTCTGCAACCCAATGAACTGTGGCCCATAAAGGCTCCTCTGTCTGGGATTCTCCAGGCAAGAATACTGGAGTGGGTTCCCATTTTCTTCTCCAGGGAATCTTCCCAACCCAGGGATCAAAGCCAGGTCTCCTACATTGCAGGTGGATTCTTTACCATCTGAGCTACCAGGGAATTTATTTTATTTTCTAAAATCAATTTATTTATTTTAATTAGAGGCTAATTACTTCACAATCAGTTCAGTTCAGTTGCTCAGTCATGTCCGATTCTTTGCAATCCCATGAACCACAGCATGCCACACCTCCCTGTCCATCACCAACTCCCAGAGTCCACCCAAACTCACATCCATTGAGTTGGTGATGCTATCCAACCATCTCATCCTCTTCTGTCCCCTTCTCCTCCCACCCTCAATCTTTCCCAGCATCAGGGTCTTTTCAAACGAGTCAGTTCTTCGCATCAGCTGGCCAAATTATTGGAGTTTCAGCTTCAACATCAGTCCTTCCAATGAACACGCAGGACTAATCTCCTTTAGGATGGACTGGTTGGATCTCCTTGGAATCCAAGGGACTCTCAAGAGTCTTCTCCAACATCACAGTTCAAAAGTATCAATTCTTTGGCGCTCAGCTTTCTTTATAGTCCAACTTTCACATCCATACTTGACTACTGGAAAAACCATAGCCTTGACTAGACGGACCTTTGTGGACAAAGTAATGTCTGCTTTTTAATATGCTGTCTAGGTTGGTCATAACTTTCCTTCCAAGGAGTAAGCATCTTTTAATTTCATGGCTGCAATCACCATCTGCAGTGATTTTGGAGCCCCCCAAAATAAAGTCAGCCACTGTTTACACTGTTTCCCAATCTATTTGCCATGAAGTGATGGTACCAGATGCTATGATCTTAGTTTTCTGAATGTTGAGCTTTAAGCCAACTTTCTCACTCTCTTCTTTCACTTTCATCAAGAGGCTCTTTGGTTCTTCTTCACTTTCTGCCATAAGGGTGGTGTCATCTCCACATCTGAGGTTATTGATATTTCTCCCAGCAATCTTGATTCCAGCTTGTGCTTCAACTAGCCCAGAGTTTCTCACGATGTACTCTGCATATAAGTTAAATAAGCAGGGTGACAATATACAGCCTTGACATCCTCCTTTTCCTATTTGAAACCAGTCTGTTGTTCCATGTCCAGTTCTAACTGTTGCTTCCTAACCTGCATACAGGTTTCTCAAGAGGCAGGTCAGGTGGTCTGATATTCCCATCTCTTTCAGAATTTTCCAGAGTTTATTGTGATCCACACAGTCAAAGTCTTTGGCATCGTCAATAAAACAGAAATAGATGTTTTTCTGGAACTCTCTTGCTTTTTCCATGATCCAGCAATTTGATCTCTGGTTCCTCTGCCTTTTCTAAAACCAGCTTGACCAACAGGAAGTTCACAGTTCACGTATTGCTGAAGCCTGGCTTGGAGAATTTTGAGCATTACTTTACTAGCGTGTGAGATGAGTGCAATTGTGCGGTAGTTTGAGCATTCTTTGGCATTGCCTTTTTTGGGGGTTGGAATGACCTTTTCCAGTCCTGTGGCCACTGCTGAATTTTCCAAATTTGCTGACACATTGAGTGCAGCACTTTCACAGCATCATCTTTTAGGATTTGAAATAGCTCAACTGGAATTCCATCACCTCTACTAGCTCTGTTCGTAGTAATGCTTCCTAAGGCCCACTTGACTTCACATTCCAGGATGTCTGGCTTTAGGTAAGTGATCACACCATGGTGAATATCTGGGTTGTGAAGATCTTTTTAATATAGTTATTCTGTGTATTCTTATCACCTCTTCTAATATCTTCTGTTTCTGCTAAGTCCATACCATTTCTGTCCTTTGTTGAGCCCATTTTTACATGAAATATTCCCTTGGTATCTCTAATTTTCTTGAAGAGATCTCTAGTCTTTCCCATTCTGTTGTTTTCCTCTATTTTTTTTGCATTGATCACTGAGGAAGCCTTTCTTATCTCTCCTTGCTATTCTTTGGAACTCTGCATTCAGATGCTTATATCTTTCCTTTTCACCTCTCTTCTTTTCACAGCCGTTTGTAAGGCCTCCCCAGACAGCCATTTTGGTTTTCTGCATTTCTTTTTCTTGAGGATGGTCTTGATCCCTGTCTCCTGTACAATGTCGTGAACCTCCATCCATAGTTCATCAGGCACTCTGTCTATCATATCTAGTCCCTTAAATCTATTTCTCACTTCCACTGTATAATCATAAGGGATTTGATTTAGGTCACACCTGAATGGTCTAGTGGTTTTCCCCACTTTCTTCAATTTAAGTCTGAATTTGGCAATAAGAAGTTCATGATCTGAGCCACAGTCAGCTTCCGGTCTTTTTTTTTTTTTTTTGCTGACTGTATAGAGCTCCATCTTTGGCTGCAAAGAATATAATCAATCTGATTTCGATGTTGACCATCTGGTGATGTCCATATGTAGAGTCT
>SJYQ01094222.1:70075-163068 GCA_006410935.1 Redunca redunca | reverse complement strand
ATACCTGAATGGTCTAGTGGTTTTCCCTATTTTCTTTAATTTAAGTCTGAATTTGGTAATAAGGAGTTCATGATCTGAGCCACAGTCAACTCCTGGTCTTGTTTTTGCTGGCTGTATAGAGCTTCTCCATCTTTGGCTGCAAAGAATATAATCAATCTGATTTAGGTATTGACCATCTGGTGATGTCCATGTGTAGAGTCTTCTCTTGTGTTGTTGGAAGAGGGTGTTTGCTATGACTAGTGTGTCCTCTTGGCAAAACTCTGTGAGCCTTTGCCCTGCTTCATTCTGTACTCCAAGGCCAAATTTGCCTGTTATTCCAGGTGTTTCTTGACTTCCTACTTTTGCATTCCAGTCCCCTATAATGAAAAGGACATCTTTTTTGGGTGTTAGTTCTAAAAGGTCTTGTAGGTCTTCATAGAACTGTTCAACTTCAGCTTCTTCAGCATTGCTGGTTGAGAGATAGACTTGGATTACCATGATATTGAATGGTTTGCCTTGGAAACGAACAGAGATCATTCTGTCCTTTTGGAGACTGCATCCAAGTACTACATTTCGGACTCTTTTGTTGACTATGATGGCTACTCCATTTCTTCTAAGGGATTCCTGCCTACAGTAGTAGATATAATGTTTGTCTGAGTTAAATTCACCCATTCTAGTCCATTTTAGTTCGCTGAAATGTAAAGTAGGAGGAGACAAACGTGAGAGTAGGAGGACATGGAATTTACCTCCCTCCACGAATACATAAAAAATGTATCTGTATATGGAGCGATTCTCACTAAAAGCAAACTGGAGGCAGACAGAAAGACCCCTGTAAAACCAAAGCTGTAAGAAAGATCCATGCAGAATTAGATGAATGGGGAAAAAACAATCAGGTTGGGACCTGCACCCTTGGAGTGGACACGGAAGAGGAGGGGAATTGTATCTACTCAGAGTTCCTCCCTGGGGAGTAAGAAGTTTGAACCAAATACTGGGCACCCTACACTGGGTGGATTGAGTCTCCTTAGCTGGTTAAAAAACAAATGGGACTACAGTAGTGCTGTAAGAAACCTAGACTCTGCTCATGAAGAGTGTGCACACACTTGTTTACTCCTGAAATAAGACAGAGCAAACAGATTGAAACTGCCTGGAACACTGCCTGTTTCCTGCAACTGATAGCACTTGACTAAGGCTGAGTCGAGTGGCAGCTCCAGCCCCATTGGTTCCACAATACAGCTCTACTCCAGGACAAAGACTGCCACAGACAAGAAGAGCATGCAGTTGTAGGGCACAGAGCTGGCTCAGGCCTAAGGAGAACCTGAGCCAGGTGAGGGCAGACATCGCTAGCACTTGTGGTGGCAGCAGTTCAGGAATGGTCTAGAACTCTGCCTGGTGCCAGGACCACCCTAGCTTTTTTCCAACCCAAGCCAAGCACCTGCTCAGTCCCTCTTGCTCCAGCACTGCTTCCTTCTGGGGTAAGAGTATCAGTGTTGGGAGTGGGGAGAGCACACATTTAGAGGGGAAAAAACAAACATGTATCCAACCATCGGGGCTGTTACTCCAGCAACTTGAGCCTTACTCCCACCCCCCAGTAGGCTGGTGCTGGCCACTGCACAGCAAACACCTTGCCCTTGCTCTAGCCCCACCTACCATCTCTAGTCCCACCTACCACCAAGATGATAGCTGCTAGGACACCATGGAGGAAGACATGACTCATGCTCCTGTTAGATATACACTCCCGACAAAGCTACTGGGCACAGGCACATTGTAGAGGTATGCTCTCACACAAGGACCCTCTTTCAAGACCAGGATAAGTAACCGTTTCACTTAATTTCACAGGAGAGTTAAGAGAAATGAGGAGGCAGGGGAATTTCTTTCAAATGAAAAATGAGAGAAAAACCCTGAAAAAACAACTAATGAAATAGAGATAAGTAATTTACCAGATAGGGAGTTCAAAGCATTAGCAATAATAAAGCTAACTCAATAGGGAAGAGTGGAATTTTGAAAAGGAACTAGAAAATATAAAAAAGAACCAATCAGAACTGAAGAACACAGTAAATGAAATAAAAAGGAATAAGAGCAAAGTAGGTGATACAGAAGAATGCACTAGTGATCTGGAAGCACACTTGTGAAGGAACTCACCCAATCAGAACAGCAAAATGAAAAATGAATTTTTAAAATGAGACTAGTTAAAGGGACCTCCAGCACAACATCAAACAGGGACTTCCATGGTGTTCCATTGGTTAAGACCCTTCACTTTCAATGCAGGGGCATGGGATGGATCCCTGGTCTGGGAAAAAAGATCCCACATGCCATGTGCTGTGTGGTCAAAAAAAAAAAAAAAGAACAATATTGAACATATCAACATTCACATTATAGGGGTCCCAGATGATGTATTTGATGAAATTATAGTTAAAAGCTTCCAGAACTTAAGGAAACAGATATCCAGATATAGGAGGCAGAGGGCCTCTCAAACAAGATGAACCCAAACAGACCCATACAAGGCATATCATAATTTAAAATGGCAAAAGTTAAAGAGAAGGAAAGAACTGTAAACACAGAAAGAAAAGAACAAAGAACCATGTTTAACAGAACCCCATTAGATTATCAGCTGATTCCTTTGCAGAAACTTTGCAGGTCAGAAGTGAGTGGCATGATTTTATTTAAAGTGCTGAAAGAGAAAAAGCTACAACTCTACCATGCAAGAGTATCAGTTACAACTGAAGGAGAGATAAAGAACTTCTCTGAAAAGCAAAAACTAAGAGTTCACCAATACTAAATGAACTCAAAAAGAAACGTTTAAAAGTGGAAAAGAAAATGCTACAAGGACTAATAATCTGTTGGAAATGAAGAATCCCAATAGTAAAGGCAAATATATAGTAAAGGCTGAGGAACAACCACTAAATAAGCTAGTACCAATATTAAAACAAAAAATTTTTTTTAAATCAACTGTAACTACAGTAGTTAAGGGACAGACACGAAGATGTAAAATATGACATCAAAAACACAAAACATGGAGGAGGGGAGTAAAAAATATAGATCTTTTACAGTGTGTTTGAAATTAAGTGACTACTAGTTTAAAACAAGTAGATATATGGTTACAGGATAACATTCATGAACCTCATGGTAACCACAAAGGAAAATCCTACAATAGAGGAAATTCCCTGGTGGTTCATTGGTAAGGACTCCATACTTTCACTGTCAAGGGCCCATGTTCAATCCCTGGTTGGGGAACTAACTAAGCCACAAGCCATATGGTGTGGTTAAAAAAAAAAAAGACCTACAATAGATACACAAAAACTAGAATGAAAGGAACAAGCGTACTACTAATGAAAAATCACCAAACCGTAAGAAATGAAACCAAGAGAATAAGAAAAGAACAGAGAACTATAAAAACAACCAGAAAACAAGTAACAAAATGATAATAAATATATAGCTGTCAATAGTCACTTTAGAATCCATTTCAGTAGTTCCAATTACCATCTGGAATAAGGTAATGAGTCAAAAAAAATCTCTCAGTGGTCCATTTGGAACACTACACATATGTATCTGATATACACTGAACCACAGAATGGTGTCAAAGCAACATGTGGGAAACTGAATCATCATCTACCAAATGAAAATCTATTACAGGTAAACTGGCGTGTTTTTGTATAAAAAGATGTTCAACATCACTAATTATCAGACAAATGCAAATCAAAACTATAGTGAATTATCACCTTATACTGGTCAGAATGGCCATCATCAAGAAGTCTATACATGGAGAAGGGAATAACCCATTCTAATATTCTTGCCTGGGAAATCCCATGGATAGAGGAGCCTGACAGACTATACTCTATAGGGTCACAAAAGAGTCAGACACAACTTAGCCACTAAACAACAATAACTTGAATTGGCAAATAATAAAAAGACTAAAGTTAAAAGAAAAAAAAAAGTTATTATTAAAAAAAAAGTCTATACAAACCAAAGAGGAGAGTGAAAAAGTTGGCTTAAAGCTCAACACTCAGAAAACTAAGATCATGGCATCCAGTCCCATCACTTTATGGCAGATAGATGGGGAAACAGTGGAAACAGTGTCAAACTTTATTTTTCTGGGAGCGACTTCCCTTTCACTTTTCACTTTCATGCATTGGAGAAGGAAATGGCAGCCCACTCCAGTGTTCTTGCCTGGAGAATCCCAGGGACGGGGAGCCTGGTGGGCTGCTGTTTATGGGGTCACACAGAGTCGGACACGACTGAAGTGACTTAGCAGCAGCAGCCAAATCACTGCAGATGGTGACTGCAGCCATGAAATTAAAAGACGCTTGCTCCTTGGAAGGAAAGCTATGACCAACCTAGACAGCATATTAAAAAGCAGAGACGTTACTTTGCCAACAAAAGTCTGTCTAGTCAAGGCTATGGTTTTTCCAGAGGTCATGTATGGATGTGAGAGTTGGACTATAAAGAAAGCTGAGCACCGAAGAATTGATGCTTTTGAACTGTGGTATTGGATAAGACTCTTGAGAGTCCCTTGGACTGCAAGGAAATCCAACCAGTCCATCCTAAAGGAGATCAGTCCTGGCTGTTCATTGGAAGGACTGATGTTGAGGCTGAAACTTCAATACTTTGGCCACCTGATTCGAAGAGCTGACTCATTGGAAAAGACCCTGATGTTGGGAAAGATTGAGGGCAGGAGGAGAAGAGGACGACAGAGGATGGGATGGTTGGAAGGAATCACTGACTCGATGGACATGGGTTTGGGTGGGCTCCGGGAGTTGGTGATGGACAGGGAGGACTGGCATGCTGCGGTTCATGGGGTCGAAAAGAGTCGGACATGACTGAGCGACTGAACTGAACTGAACTGATACAAACCATAAATGCTGGAAATGGTGTGGAGAAAAGGGAAGCCTCCGACGCTGTTGGTGGGAATGTAAATTTTGCACAGCCACTATGGAGAACAATATGGAGGTTCCTTAAAAAACTAAAAATAGAGCTACCATATGATCTAGTAATCCCATTCCTGAGCATATATCTGGAGAAAATATGGCTTGAAAGGATACGTGCACCCCAATGTTTATTGCAGTACAGTTTACAATAACCTAGATTTGGATGCAACCTAAATGTGCATGGACAGGTGGATAAAAAAGATATGGTACACATGTACAATGGAATATTACTCAGCCATTAGAAGAATGAAATAATGCCATTTGCAGCAACATGGATGGACCTGGAAATTATCATACTAAGTTGAAACAAGTCAGAAAGAGGAAGACAAATATCATATGATATCACTTACATGTGGAATCTTAAAAAAAAAAAAAGATTACAAATGAACTTATGTACAAAATAGAAACAGGCTAACAGAGAAGAAATTTACAGTTACCAGGGTGGTGGCTGGAAGGAAGAGATTGGGAGTTTGGGATTGACACATATACACTGCTATGTTTAAAACAGATAACTGGGAATTCCCTGGCAGTCCAGTAGTTAAGACTTTTCGCTTCCACTGCAGGGAGTATGGGTTCAATCTCAGGTCGAGGAACTAAGATCCTGCATGCTTTGTAATGCAGCCAAAAGAAAAAAACAAGTATCTTACTTTAAAAATATTTACTGCCAAAAAATGCAAACCACCTTCTGCAAGTGCAAGGTTGCCACAAATCTTCAATGTGTAAAAAACACAAAATCTGTGCCGTGTAATAAAATGAGATAGAACTGTCTTGTCTTTTAGATGTCTGT
This sequence comes from Redunca redunca, assembly GCA_006410935.1. NCBI lineage: Eukaryota > Metazoa > Chordata > Mammalia > Artiodactyla > Bovidae > Redunca > Redunca redunca. The sequence goes on along the minus strand of SJYQ01094222.1, from coordinate 157,380 downwards.
CTGTAGGGTCTGCAGCACCTCTTTCATCCCTGCTGTTGGTAATTTGTGTCTTCTGTTTCTTTTTGTTGTTGTTGTTCATTCTGGCCAGAAGTTTTTACTTTTACTGATCAGAAATAGAGGATTTCTTTCTCCAGCTCTCTCTTCTCCAGATTTTCCCCAAACTCTCCAGCAGCAACCAAGGTCACATTTTCTGCTTTTTTTTTTTTTTTTTTTCTTTTGGCCCCACCATGTAGCATGAGGGATCTTAGTTTCCCAACCTAGGATCAACTAGGAATTGAGTGTGTGCCCCCGATAGTGGAAATGCAGAGTCTTAACCACTGGACCACTACGGAAGTCCACCTTTTCTGTTTTCTGGCTAGAAAGATGAGTTTTTAAAATTGGTTTTTTCTTGGAGCACCAGGCTGCCACACAGTTCTACATGATTAGGGCTAACTTCGGGGCAAAGCAGTGAAATAAAAGAGTGGGAAAAAAAAAAGAAAAGAAAAGGCATTTTCCTAACTCGTTTCAGATTCCTTTATCTCAGTTTTTCTGACTTAAAGGATAATTTTTTATTGGGATTTTAAATTTCTGTGCCATTGCCACCACGGTGTAGCTCTGTGACTGGGACTGTGCTTGTGGTAGGGCCAGAAGAATAAGAAAAAAGATAATAATTCCTCCACTTCCTCCACATTCTCCTGCTTTTAGGACCACCCTTTCATGGTTTTCTAACCAGAACTGTAGGATTTCTCTAGAAGTTAGTTAAGTGCTGTGGCTGTCGTTGAATTAAAGCCAGGAAATGAGTTAAAAACACGAGAAACTCTCCTTGATGTGTTCTGCTTCACCTTTCGGCTCTCTCCCCAATCTGCCTGCTACTGTTTACACTTTAAAGAGTCCTCAAGAGCCTTCCCTGGCGGTATAGTGGCTAAGACTCTGTGCTCCCAATGCAGGGGGCCTGGGTTCAATCCCTGGTCAGGGAACTAGATGCCACAACTAACAGTTTTCATGCTGCAACCAAAACCTGATGCAGCCAAAAAAATACATATTAAATAAAAAAAGAGTACTCAAGTAGTTGCTTTCTGTATTTTTGTCCAGAGATTTTACTTGTAATCACTGGGAAAGATAGAGTGGAGAGAGCTTACTCCATCTGAGTCAGTACCAGAAGTCTTGAAAAGTCTTTTATGGATCACATGTCATACTTTTGTATTATAAAAATATATATCTACATTGAAATTTATTTAAAAAAATTCCTCTGATTGTTAAAAACCTTTCTTCTGGATTGAGTTACTGATACCATTATTAATATTATATAACTTGTCAAAATAATAGTAATGTTACTGTGATACATACTTATTAAGAAAAAAATGAGTATATCTCAATGACATGAGAGCTTTAAATTAAGAAAGTTATTTTAATATCTGTGATTGAATATCAGTTATTACTAGAGTGGGACAGGTTCAGTTTCAATCATCCCTGAAACACCTTCTCCATCTATATGCTGCTGCTGCTGCTGCTAAGTCGCTTCAGTAGTGTCTGACTCTGTGCGACCCCACAGACGGCAGCCCACCAGGCTCCCCGGTCCCTGGGATTCTCCAGGCAAGAACACAGGAGTGGGTTGCCATTTCCTTCTCGAATGCGTGAAAGTGAGTCGCTCATGTCCGACTCCTCGAGACCCCATGGACTGCAGCCCACCAGGTTCCTCCATTCATGCGGTTTTCCAGGCAACAGTACTGGAGTGGGGTGCCATTGCCTTCTCCGTCTCCATCTATATAAGTAGACGTAAATGCAAGGAATTCTGTTATTGCTATGTAACCCAATCTTCGAACTTTTTTCTAGTTATATGCTAAAAATTACATAATTTTCTATTTTCAAAAATTATTTTTAATGATTTAATTGCTGTCAATTTGATTAGTTTTGTGCCAAAATCTTGGTTCTATGTGCACCAAGGCCAAACAGAAATATGGAGACAAAGTTATGGAGGAGAAGAAAAGAGTGGCTTTATTACTTTGCCAGTCTAAGGAGGAACACAGTAGTCTACTGCCTCAAGAACCGTGTCCCGGTCCCTGATGAGTTGCTGTTGCTCAGTCACCCCGTCATGTCCGACTATTTATGACCCCACGAACTGCAGCACGCCAGCCCTCCCTGTCCCTCATCATCTCCCAAAGTTTACCCAAGTTCATGTCCATTGCATAGGTAACGCTATCCAGACACCTCATCCTCTGATGCCCTCTTCTCCTTCTGCCTTCAATCTTTCCCAGCATCAGGGACTTTCCCAATGAATCAGCCGTTTGCATCAGATGACCAAAATACTGGAGCTTCAGCTTCAGCATCAGTCCTTTCAATGAATATTCAGGGTTGATTTCCTTTAGGATTGAGTAGTTTGATCTCCTTGCTGACCAAGGGGCTTTTAGGAGGCTTCTCCAACACCACAGTTCAAAGGCATCAATTCTTTGGCCTTCTGTCTTCTTTACAGTCCAGCTCTCACAACAGTACGTGACCACTGGGAAGACCATAGCCTTGACCATACAGACTGTTGTCAGTAGAGTAATATCCCTGCTTTTCAACACTGTCTAGGTGAGTAGGGAGAGGTTATATAGTCAGGCAGGGTTACTGATAAGGATCAAGGCAGTAACAGTCTTCATTCCTTCTGCAAAGTTTCAAAAGGGTGCGGTTGCTAAGATTAGTGTGTGCAGGGTCTTAGGAGGTCCATTTTCTAATGTTGATGAGCCTCTCTGTCCCCTTTAATCTTGCCTCAGGTGGTTTCCTTTGATTAGCAGCTGTTCTGCTCTTTGAAATTCATAGAAGGTCCTGGAGGCTGGAGTCTTGCCCACAAGGAAAGGAAGACAAAAAAGGCCTCCATGCCCAAGAGCCCCAAAGCATTAGTTTCTTGGGTTTTTGGAAGGAAAGAATTGGAAACTACTTGACTTTCTAAAGGTTTCCCTGGTAGCTCAGCTGGTAAAGAATCTGCCTGCAATGCAGGAGACCCTGGTTTGATTCCTGGGTTGGGAAGAGCCCCTGGAGAAGGGATAGGCTACCCACTGCAGTATTCTGGCCTAGAGAATTTCATAGACTGTATAGTCCATGGGGTCACAAAGAGTCGGACATGACTGAGTGACTTTCACTTTCAATGACTTTCTAAAGGGTTTGTTACTTAGTGATCATTCATTCATCTCCTCATTTTATGAGCAGGTTAGCAAGAATTATCAATGTCTGGGACCAACTGTACCCAGTTTTGTTCTATTAGAGGTGCCTTGTTTAATCTAATAAAAGCTAGAATATTATATATTATTAAATTCAAAACAACAGTTTTTATCATAAAATTTACATTGCTTTAGATTTCACACTTAAAATTAAAAATTTAATTCCTCAGTTACTGTAGTCACATGGAAACAGCTCAATAGCCACAAGTGGATAGTGGCTACTGTACTGGGAAGTGTGTGTGCTTGCTCAGTCACTTCAGTCTTGTCTGACTCTGTGATCCTATGGATAATAGCTCATGAGGCTCCTCTGTCCATGGATTCTCCAGGCAAGAATACTGGAGTGGGTTGTGGCGCCCCCCTCCAGGGGATCTTCCTGACCCAGGGTTAGAACCTGCATCTCTTACATCTCCTGCAGTGGCAGGTGGGTTCTTTATCACTAGCGCCACCTGGGAAGTGCACATCTAAGCTAGTGTTCATTATCAACCCGATGAGCAAAATTAGATTTACTTTCTGTTAAAAAAAGTCTTCATTTCTCAAGTAAAAATTATTAATGTGTTAATGTGTGACAACTATTATCATAACATTTTATAAGCTATAAAAACTATGTAACACTTTATAAACTACTATAAAAACATATAAAATAGATTGCTAAAAGCAGCCACATAATCTTTTCAGTTCAGTTCAGTCTCTCAGTGTCTGACTCTTTTCGACCCCATGTACTGCAGCATGCCAGGCTTCCCTGTCCATCACCAACTCCTGGAGCTTTCTCAAACTCATGTCCATTGAGTCAGTGATGCCATTCAACCATCTCATCCTCTGTTGCTCCCTTCTCCTGCCTTCAGTCTTTTTAATCTTTTAAAAGTGGTCAAAGTTGCAAACTTCCAGTTTTAAAATAACTAAATTCTGGGGATGTAATGTATAGCAATGGTGACTATAGTTAGTGTTGGGAGGAAGAACTTTCCTCTACCCTTCTAAGTTCTTCAGGCTGGTCTAACAATTAAATTGATACAAGACAGATTAACAGGAGAAAAATGAAACAAAAGTTTAATAACAGAGATTCAGTATCAAACTCTCAAAAATTAATAGAATGAATATACAGAGAAGTAGAAGAATATGGTGGACCTGAAAAGCACTGTGAACCAATTCAGCATAATTAAGATTTTTACAATTTTCATACAAGAATAGGATACAAATTCAAATTCCTGTAGACTGTAAACTAGCGGAAACTGGAACATATCCAGGGACATAAAGAAAGGTGCAAAAATTTCCTGGCCTAAAGGTATTGAGATTACACAGAGTCTGTTCTCTTATCACTGTGGAATTATGTTAGAAATCAACATCAAAAGATATTTGAAAATAACCCACATATTTTCAAGTGCAATGTGACATTAACCAAGAGAGATCTTCGATTTAGCCATCAAAAGTCTCAGTTAAGTTAAACTGAAAAAAATATAGAGGGTGATTGCAGAGAAGGAAGTATTTAAGTGAGAAATTAGTATCGATATGAGAAATAAATATTGAAGATAGTTTAAACAAAATCCCATGTATTTGGAAATAAGATGTTCAGTTTTAAATGACAGGTGTACCTAAGAAGCCAGAACGAGGAAAATTAGAAACTATTTGTAATAGAGTAAAAATGAAAAGAGAATTTATCAGAATTTGTTGCGTGCAACTGAAGCTGCTCAATGCATTTAAATACAATGTGGAGTCTTGAATAGGGTATGAAAACAAATAATGGGCATAGTGTAAAATTTTGTGAAATTTGAACAAAATTTGTACTTTAATCAATATTGTATCACTTGTTAATTTCCTGTATTTTTTTTCCCCACAACATGGTATTTCTTTATATTTTCATAATTGGATTAGAAGTTTCAGGACTCATTAAAAAAATTTTTTTTAATCACTAAAATAATAAATTTTCTAGACTTTTAGTAGTAATACTAGATGCCAAAATACATGGAACTGTATCAAACTTTTGAGTGACTATAAATTAGAAATCTAGCGTACTATTCAAACTAAGTCAAACAAGCAGAATCAAAATGTCATAAATTTTTTTAGCTAGGCAAAAATGCATAAATTTTCTAAAATAAATATTATACATAATATATATAAATCTTTTCTACAACTCTTGATAAAAGCTAGAGAAAGAACAGCAACAGCAACAAAAAAAGACAGAAATTGAAAAACATAAACTAAATGAAATGGGAGCACTGAATATAAAATAGAAAAAATGAAACAAACTAGATAAAATTAAAAGATAGATATAGTCCAGTTGTTTTTAAACATGGCTGCTCATTAAAATACATCTGGAGCTTTAGAGAAGAATAGCAATGTCTGGGCATTTGTATTTTTCAAAAAATTCCAAGATCACTCTGATATGCATCTGGAATTTAAAAAGTGACTATAGGTTTTTGTATTAAATGGTAATTTTGGTGATACAGAATTCTATTATTTTCTGTTGACCAATCATGAAACTAGGGCATTAATTGAATAATAATTACATAATCATGACAGTAAAAGATGTTGATCAATTTTTACAGTCAATTGCAGACTAAAAACTAAAATTAATTGCAATTGCAAGTCATAATGTAAACATGATTAACCTAACAATATGAAATAATTACATACAATTTGGGGATTTCAGTAGAGTGATGTGGTAAATGAAAGTGCAAATATGCACATGTTCTCATTCACCCAGCCAGTCTATGTCTCATCCAGCCAGCCAGTCTTTTGATTGGTGCATTTAATCCATTTAGAGTTAAGGTAATTATCGATGTATGAGAGCTTCCCTGGTAACTCAGATGGTAAAGAATCCGCTTGCAGTGTGGGAGAGCTGGATTTGATCCCTGGGTTGGGAAGATCCCCTGAAGGAGGGCATGGCAATCCACTCCAGTATTCTTGCCTGGAGAATCCCCATGGACATAGGAGCCTGGTGGGCTACGCTGTCTATGGGGTCACCGAGTTGGACATGATTGAGCAACTAAGTATTACCATTTTCATAATTGTTTTGGGTTTATTTTATGTAGGTCTTTTCTTTCTTTTGTGTTTCCTGGCTAGAGAAGTTCATTTAGTATTTGTTGTAAAGCTTGTTTTGTGGTGATGAGTTCTCTTAACTTTCACTTGACTGAAAGCTCTTGATTTCTCCATCATATCTGAAGGAGAGTTCTTGCTGGGTGAAGTATACTTTCTCGGTTGTAGGTTCTTCCCTTCCATCACTTGAAATATATCCTGCCATTCCCTTCTGGCTTGTAGAGTTTCTGTTGAGAAATCAGCAGATAACTCTATGGGAGTTTCCTTGTATGTTGTCAGGCGAGTGTATACTCGGGTCTGTCTCGTCACAACGAAGATTTGGAGTGACGGATGTTAAAGCTCTCCGCGGGTCACAGCTCTCGGGTTGGGTTATAGCTCTTAGACAAATCAGTGTTACAGCTCTATTTTATTTAGAAAATAGCAAGAGAACCCATCCTCCAGGCATGAGGGCATGCCAACCCACAGATGCGAAGAGAAGAGAGTGTGGGAGTGTGCCAGCACGCGGGAGAGAGAGCGGACGTGCTCTGGAGCCTCTTTTTATGTGTTTTTTTTTCCTCCCCCTGGGTCTGCCCTATGTAAATTGGGATAGCCAGGAGTGCTGTTTGTTCTACCTGAGGTCCTCACTCAGGTCCTCGGACCTTCCTTTGACCTTCATTTGTTCTATTTTCGTGGGCTTTTCCCTTCCTTGTCTTTTAGCCACCGCCATTTTGGACTCCTGTTTCCTATTCTAACTGCCTAACAATGTTATTTGTCATTTTTCCCTTGTTGTTTTAATATTTTATCTTTATCTTTAATTTTCATCATTTTGATTACTGTGTGTCTCAGGTGTGTTCCTCTTAGGGTTTATCCTGCCTGGGACTCTCTGTACTTCCTAGGCTTGGCTCTTTCCTTTCCCATGTTTGGGAAGGTTTCAGCTTCTGTGTGCTCAAATATTTTCTTGGATCCTTTTTCTCTTTTTTCCTTCTGGGACTCCTATAATGCAAGTGTTGGTGTGTTTAATGTTGTCCCACAGATCTCTTAGGGAATCTTTTTTTTTTTTTTTTNTAGGGAATCTTTTTTTTTTTTTTTTTCATTCTTTTCTTAATATTCTGTTCTGCAGCAGTGATTTCCACCGTTTTGTCCTCCAGGGCACTTATCCATTCTTCTGCATTAGTTATTCTGCTATTGATTCCTTCTAGTGTACTTTTCCGGAGAAGGCAATGGCAACCCACTCCAGTGTTCTTGCCTGGACAATCCCAGGGACAGGGGAGCCTGGTGGGCTGCCATCTATGGGGTCGCACAGAGTCAGACACAACTGAAGTGACTTAGCAGCAGCAGCAGCAGTGTACTTTCATCTGTATTTGTTCCTTAGGTCTTCTAGGTTTTTGGTAAACATTTCTTACATCATCTCCATTCTGTTTCTGAATTCCTAGATCATCTCTATCATTATTCTGAATTCTTTTTCTGGAAGAGAGCATATCTCCACTTCTTCGGGTTTTTTTTTCTGGGGTTTTATCTTGCCCATTCATCTGGGACAAAACTTGCTTTTTCACCCTGGATAGCTTTCTGTGATGTGGTTTTGGTTCTAGCCACTGGAGGACTGTGGTTCTTCTCGCTTCTTCTGTCTGCCCTCTGATGGGTGAGGCTAAGTGGCTTGTATAAGTTTTCTGATGGGAGGGACTATGATGGTGGGAATATCTGGGTCTTGTTCTGGTAGGCAGGGCTCAATAAAACTTTAATCCAATTGTATGCTCATTGGTGGGGTTGCATCCCTCCCTCCCTGATAGTTGTTTGTGTGTTCTGTGTGTTAGTCGCTCAGTCATGTTCCACTCTTTGTGACCCCATGGACGGTACAGCCCACCAGGCTCTTCCGTCCATGGGATTTTCAAGGCAAGGATACTGGAGTGGGTTGCCATTTCCTTCTCCAGGGGAATCTTCCTGACCCAGGGATTGAACTTGGGTCTCCTTCATTGCAGGCAGATGCTTTACTATCTGAGCTACTAGGGAAGCCCTAGTTAGTTGTTTGGCCTAAAGCAACTCAGCCCTGTTGTTCTTGCTGTTCAGTGGCTCAGTCTGTCTGACTCTTTGCCATCCCATGGACAGCAGCACGCCAGGATTCCCTGTCCTTCACCATCTCCTGGAGCTTGCTCAGACTCATGTCAGTTGAGTCAGTGATGCCATCCAACCATCTTGTCTTCTGTAGTCCCCTTCTCCTCCTGCCTCCAGTCCCTCCTAGCATCAGGGTCTTTTCTAATGAGTCTCCCCATCAAGGGGCCAAAGTATTGGTGCTTCAGCTTTAGCATCAGTCCTTCTAATGAATATTCAGCATTGATTTCCTTTAGGATTGACTGGTTTGATTTCCTTGCAGTCCAAGGGACTCTCAAGAGTCTTCTCCAACCACACTTTAAAAGCATCAGTTCTTTGGTGTTCAGCCTTCTTTATGGTCCAAATACCACATCCATACATCACTATTGGAAAAAACATAGCTTTGATTATACAGACCTTTGTCAGCAAAGTAATGTCTCTGCTTTTTGATATTCTGTCTAGGTTAACAGAGCTTTTCTTCCAAGAAGCAAGTGTCTTTTGATTTCATGGCTGCAGTCGCCATCTGCCGTGATTTTGGAGCCCAAGAAAGTAAAGTCTGACACTGTTTCCATTGTTTCCCCATCTATTTGCCATGAAGTGATGGGACTGGATGCAATGATCTTCAATTTTTGAATGTTGAGTTTTAAGCCAGCTTTTTCACTCTCCTCTTTCACCTTCATCAAGAGGCTCTTTAGTTCCTCTTCACTTTCTGTCATAAGGGTAGTGTAATCTGCAAATCTGAGGTTGTTGATATTTCTCACTGCAATCTTGATTCCAGCTTGTGCTTCATCCAGCCAGGCATTTCATATGATGTACTCTGCATATAAATTAAATAAGGAGGGTGACAATATATAGCCTTGACAATATTCTCCTTTCCCAATTTGGAACCAGTCCATTGTTCCATGTCCAGTTCTAACTGTTTCTTCTTGACCTGCATACCGGTTTCATAGAAGGCAGGTAAGGTTGTCTGGTATTCCCATCTCTTTAAGAATTTTCCACGGTTTGTTGTGATTCACACAGTCAAAGGTTTTAGCATAGTCAATGGAGCAGAAGTAGATATTTTTCTGAAACTCTTCTGCTTTTCCTATTATCCAACAGATGTTGGCAATTTGATCTCTGGTTCCTCTGCCTTTTCTAAATACAGCTTGAACATCGGGATGTTCTTGGTTCATGTATTGTTGAAGCCTATGTTGGAGAATTTTGAGCATTACTTTGTTAGCATGTGAAATGAATGCAGTTGTGCAGTAGTTTGAACATTCTTTGGTCTTGCCCCTCTTTGGAATTGGAATGGAAACTGGTGAGGTTAATGGCACCTCCAGGAGGACTTACAGGCTTCTTCTAGGACTGCTACTATCAATGTACCCATCCTCACGGAAAGCCACTGCTGACCCACATCTCCACTGGATAGTGACCTCACAGAAGACTTCCCAATCCTAGAAGTTAGGTCTGTTCAGTTTCATGTGGGGTCACTGCTCCTTTCCCCCTGGGTCTTGGAGCACACAAGATTTTGTTTGTGATCTCCAAGTGTGGAGTCTCTGTTTACCCCAGTCCTGTGCAAGCCCTGTAATCAAATCCCACTGGCCTTCAAAGTCGTGTTTCCTGGGGATTCTCAGTCCCTTTTCTAGATCCCCAGGTTGGGAAGTCAGATGTGGGGTCTAGAACCTTCTATTGTTATCCAGATTATAGGTTGCCTACTCAGTGGGTATGGAATTTGATTTTATCATATTTGTGCCCCTCCTAACATCTCATTGGGACTTCTTCATCTTTGGATGTGGAATATCTTTTTTTTTTTTTTGTAGGTTCCAGCATCCTCCTGTCGATGGTTGTTCAACAGCTAGTTGTTTACTTTGCTGCTCTTGCAGAAGAGATGAGCACATATCCTTTTATTTTGCAATCTTGAACCAGAACTTCCTAACAGTGTATTCTTTATTTAAACGTTGGTAAGAAAGTAGAACTTAAAAATTCTCATCACAAGAAAAAAAAGCTACAATTGTGTGTGGTAATAGAGGTTAACTAGACTTATTGTGGTGATGATTTTACAATACAGTCAGCCCTTGAACAATGTGAGGGTTGGGGTACTGACCCCTACAGTTGAAAATCCACTTTACAGTTAGCCCTTCATTTCTGTAATTCAGCATCTGCAGATTAAACCAACCTCAGATTGTATAGTATTGTAGTACATATTTACTGAAAAAAATCCATGCAGAAATGGATCCACACAGTTCAAACCTATGTTGTTCAAATAAATAAAAATAAATATTAGTCGCTCAGTCGTGTCCAACTTTTTGTGACCCCATGGACTGTAGCCCGCCAGGCTCCTCTGTCAACGGGATTCTCTAGGCAAAAATACTGGAGTGGGTTGCCATTTCCTCCTCCAGGGGAACCTTCCCAACTGTACATAAAGGAGACTTCATTAATGTGCATTAGAGGATACCCCAGGTTAACTGTCATAGAAAACTGTCTCTTGAGCCTTTAAATTCTATACCAATTCTACACCTCTGGTTGGCCGACTGCTTGTTTCTTTACTTGGGTTTTAAGGTGAATGACCTGGGGCTGTTTCCATCAACCTGACTGCGAATCTAAAGGCGCAGTTGAAATGTCTATTTTTCTTGCCATCCCCAGAAGATTGCTGCAGATCTCCTCTATGATTCTCATTCTTTTCAGCTTACAATACAAATAGCTTATTAGTTTTTGCAACCTATGTCTTATAATAAAGCAGTGCTGAAAAATTAAATAGAAGAATGTTCAGTTGCCATATAGGCTACGAAAATGATTTGCTGGTGGTGATTTTTAAGCTTGATTCTAAATAGATTTATGAAGAATGGCACTTGGAAGACGTGGTTCAAATTTTGCTATTTAAGGTATCTAGAAATTATAGGCTCACTCTTCCTAAAATTTCAAAAAGCATAGAGCAGAGGCTCTTAAGGGTATAGCAGTCTTGCTCAGAACACAAATTTCCTGCGACTAAACCTTTCTGGGTATTCTGGATTCTCTGAATCTGCCCTGAAGACTTTGCTGAGCAGCTGTTCCAGACTGGATGAACTGAACCTCTCTTGGTGCTATGATTTCACATACATACATTTCACAACAGGTGGCTGTTGCACATGTGTCAGAGACTATCACCCCGCTGAATCTCAGTGGGTACCAAAAGAATCTGCAGAGATCAGATGTCTCTACCTTAGTTGGAAGATGTCCCAATCTTGTCCACCTAGACTTAAGTGATAGTGTCATGCTGAAAAATGACTGCTTTCCAGAATTTTACCAACTCAACTACCTCCAACACCTATCACTCCGTCGGTGCTATGACATAATACCTGAAACTTTACTTGAACTTGGAGAAATTCCCACATTAAAAACACTACAGGTCTTTGGAATCGTACCAGACGGTACCTTTCAACTGTTAAAGGAAGCCCTCCCTCATGTTGTTCAAAGGTCAACTGTATATAATATATCAAATCATTACATTGTATACTTGAAATTAATATAATTTTATGTGTCAACTACATCTCAATAGAAATAAATGAATAAACAAATATTTAGTCACATTTTTATAAGATCAACTCACATACTATTAAAACTCTCTGGTGGTCCAGAGGCCCCCCCAATGCAGGTAGTAGTTATTTATACATTTGTATTATTTCACCCATTTAGTATCAAGCTTTTCAAGGATATTGAGGTTATCTTTGTATTTAGTCTTCAACCAGTCTTTCAATCAATACTATGAAGTATTTATTATATGTTGGGCAATGTGATACATAATGGGATATAAACATGGGCAAGAAATATATAGTTCCTAACTATAGAAATATATAGAAATATATAGTTCCATGTAGTTCCTGACCATATGGAACTTGGGGAGTATATTGCTTATCATTCAGATAGAAGACATTCAGTAAGTATTAATAGAATTTATGTGAGAAAACTTTTTGTGTTAGGTGGGATTAGAAAATACAACATTTGTTGTAATTATAATTAAAATATTAGCAAAGTGGACTGCAACTCTACCACATAATTAAATTAATAAACTATATAAATCTGTGATAATAGTGGTAAAATAAGGCTGGTAATTAAAGTCACAGTTAATTCATCATTTTCTTGTATAAGGAAAATTACCATGAAGATTAAGTTACCACGAAGATAATTACCTCCAGGCAACTGATAAAATTTCTGGGTAGTCAAAACCCTGCCCTAGAAGCACACTAGTTTCTGAAGCAGGATTACTCCCCTGACTTTGTGGGTTCAATCAGTTATTGATTCACATATGATAAATTTGAAAAAGAAAAAACTTATAAGGCTATGCCACATAAAATAGGTCACTAAAAACAGTCAAATAAGATTAAATCATCTTAGTTCTAATATAAAATAATCTTTTTAAATTATAAGTGATAAAACATAATCCTAAATTTAAGGCTTTTATAATTTAATTTGCAATAATGCAATATAATGTACAGCTAAAATTATGCTATTTATAAAGTTAGAGGTATGATAAAATATGCGGCATTTCTAAGCAAATGTATGTGTGCATATTTGTCTCTGGCATTTTTTAGGAATAATTAAATAAAAATTATTTATGATTAACTAATTAAGTAAAGATGAAACTGTTCCATTATTTAAAGATGAAATTGCCTTTAATTTCGTCCATTAATTAAAGATGAAATTATTCCACTAATTTTTTTGGACACCATCATTGTCTTTTTCTTATATACTTAGCAAAAAGAGAAAGCTATCTAATACTAAAAATTAATCAATCAGCTGCTCCAGCCACTAAAATATAATTTTGTTTTTGGTAATAGAAGGAAGAAAATTTAAACATTTTAAAAATAGAAATAAGTTAAAAATGGTGTGATAGGTAGAATCCTAAAATGTCCCCTAAGGGACTTTCCTGGTGGTCCAGTGGCAAAGACGCCATACTCCCATTGCAGGGGACTTGTGTTCGATTCCTGGTCAGGGAACTAGATTTCTCTTGCCACAACTAAGACCAAACATAGTCAAATAAATAAATAAACTTTTTTAAAAATAAAAGAGACTGAAGACAGAAATGGCAACCCACTCCAGTATTCTTGCCTTAAAAAAAATTAAAAAAAAATAAAATAAAAAGAGAATATTCCCTATGATTCCAGTCCTGGTGTACACACCTATCATCCCCCCCCTCTGGTGTTTGGGTGGGGCCTGGGAATATGGTAGGGTAGCTACTCCCTTGATTAGGTTACATTCTGTAAGCCTGTTTTTGCTGACTAGTAAGATTCACTTTCTGGCTTTGAAGAAGTAAGGTCCCCATGTCTGTGGGAGTGCTTATGAGAGGACCGCCTGGCAAGGAGCTGCAGGGGCCCCTAGAGACGAGAGTGGACCCCAGCTGGCAGCCAGCAAGAAAGCTGGGACCTCAGTCCCACTGAAACAAGAGGGAAGTGGGCAGGGCACAACTTTGGAAAGAATGATGTAGTTTGAGGACAAAACATAAACAAATTAAAATCGAATGAGTCCAAGGTGGCAGACAAGACCTTCAAATAGACCTTGATCCTCAATCAGCAAGCTAAATGACACACCCAGAGGCACCAAGACAGTTTCAAGTTACCATCAAATGACCAAAAAGTGAGTGGTGGCCCAATTCCTGGAAATCTTTACCCCTTCCCCATAATAGTTGGAATAATACTCCTACTCATGAAAGTGAAAGTTTCTCAGTTGTGTCCAACTCTTTGTGAGTCTACGGCATTCTCTTGGCCAGAATACTGGAATGGGAAGCCTTTCCCTTCTCCAGTGGATCTTCTCAACTCAGGAATTGAACCGGGGTCCCAAGTCTATGAAATGCCCCAGCCCATTAAAGCTAACCATGCTGCATTTTGAGGGGGCTGCCCTCACCCTCTGCAATGGTCCACGCTCTGTCTGTGGAGTGTATTTCCCTCTGAATAAATCCACTTCTTACCTGTTACTTTGTCTCTCATTGAATTCTTTCTCCAATGAGACATCAAGAGCCTAAGCTTCATTAGGTCCTGAAAACAGGTCTGTTATCTTAGTTGGAAGACTGGGTTTTGGCCAGGTTTGAGTCCCAGAACATGGGTTCAAGTACCAGTCTGAGGTAAATAGTTTCACTACAACAAGCTAAATTCTGGCAACCACTAGCAATTTGGGAGAGGATTTCCTAGCCTCAGATGAGATCAGACCCCCAGATTATACCTTGATTGCAGCCTTTGAGTACCTGAGTTAATAGTCAGTTAAACTCTGCCAGGACTCCATGGAAACTGCAATAATAAATGTATGTTCTTTGACCTTGTAAGCTTACACCTATCTGGTATAAGCAGATAGGATAGGAGGTCCCCTAAGAAAGAGAACCAGGCACAGCTTTCTTGACATGAGAAGCCATTTTTTTGCCTAAGCCATTTTGTGGTCCAAGCCTGGCCACATTGCTTGCCCTTTTACAGGTCTCAGTAATTAGTGATCTAAAGAGAGAGAAGTGAAGGAATGAAAGAACGAAGGACAAGCAGTTAAGAAATAACACACGAGCAATAAAATGCGGTGCTAGTTCCTCTTCAAGCCTGCATGCATGCTACGTCGCTTCAGTCATGTCCGACTCCGTGTGACCTTATGGGATGCAGCCTGCCAGGCTCCTCTCTTCATGGGATTCTCCGGGCAAGAACACTGGAGTGCGTGGCCGTGCCCTCCTCCAGGGGATCTTCTTGACTCAGGGATCGAACCCGCGTCTCTTACATCTCCTGTGTTAGCAGGCAGATTTTTTCCCCCATAGAGCCACCATACAGAACTTCAGGTTCTGCAGAAACTTTGGCCCCCACCCAGGCAGAGGATGCTGAGACCCCAAACTGATCTAAATATAAGGAGTGATGATGTTGACCTTTTCTGATCCTTATGATTTCAATCAATTAAAGTTTGGACTCCAGCAACTCTTGCCTCAATTCTATGCTGAATTCTGCTCAAGCCCCTTCATAAAAATGCACATACCAGCCCAAACCATTTCATGAATATGCATATACCCTTAGCTTGAAAATTCCCCAATTTTGCTGTTCAGGGAAATGCTGCTTTGGGAAAGACCCCAAATGTTCTTGCTTGCTGCAAGTAAGAAATCCCTCCTTCTGTTCTTTGGCTTGATTGTGTCTTTTGACTTAACACTCACCCAGAGGCTAACACAGTTTTTACATAACAATGGTAGCTTTTTATGCAACAAACAAAACAAACAGATAACCTGTATGAAGATAATAAATATTTGGGGTGTGATTTATTAAAATGCTATAATTGTGGTATTTAATAATCCACACAGAATCTAAAAAAATTACTAACAATGTTTATCTATGGGTTTTAGTCTGGTGTCAAAAGCTTTTGAAAAATTTGGTATTCTTAGGAAACTTTCTGGTTATATTTAGATATACCTATTTTGAATGCAGAATTCCAAAGAATGGCAAGGAGAGATAAGAAAGCCTTCCTCAGCGATCAATGCAAAGAAATACAGGAAAACAACAGAATGGGAAAGACTAGAGATCTCTTCAAGAAAATTAGAGATACCAAGGGAACATTTCATGCAAAGATGGGCTCGATAAAGGACAGAAATGGTATGAACCTAACAGAAGCAGAAGATATTAAGAAGAGGTGGCAAGAATACACAGAAGAACTGTACAAAAAAGATCTTCATGACCCAGATAACCACGATGGTGTGATCACTCACCTAGAGCCAGACATCCTGGAATGTGAAGTCAAGTGGGCCTTAGAAAGCATCACTACGAACAAAACTAGTGGAGGTGATGGAATTCCAGTTGAGCTGTTTCAAATCCTGAAAGATGATGCTGTGAAAGTGCTGCACTCAATATGCCAACAAATTTGGAAAACTCAGCAGTGGCTACAGGACTGGAAAAAGTCAGTTTTCATTCCAATCCCAAGGAAAGGCAATACCAAAGAATGCTCAAACTACTGCACAGTTGCACTCATCTCACACGCTAGCAAAGTAATGCTCAAAATTCTTCAAGCCAGGCTTCAACAGCAAGTACATGAACCATGAACTTTAAGGTGTTCAAGATGGATTTAGAAAAGGCAGAGAAACCAGAGATCAAATTGCCAACATCCTCTGGATCATCGAAAAAGCAAGAGCTCCAGAAAAACATCTATTTCTGTTTTATTGACTATGCCAAAGCTTTCGACTGTGTGGATCACAACAAACTGTGGAAAATGCTTAAAGAGATGGGAATACCAGACCACCTGTCCTGCCTTCTGAGAAATCTGTATGCAGGTCAAGAAGCAACAGTTAGAACTGGACTTGGAACAACAGACTGATTCCAAATTGGGAAAGGAGTCCGTCAAGGCTGTATATTGTCACCCTGCTTATATAACTTATACGCAGTGTACATCATGAGAAATGCTGGGCTGGAAGAAGCACAAGTTGGAATCAAGATTGCCAGGAGAAATATCAATAACCTCAGATATGCAGATGACACCACCCTTATGGCAGAAAGCGAAGAATTAAAGAGGCTCTTGATGAAGGTGAAAGAGGAGAGTGAAACAGCTGGCTTAAACTCAACATTCAGAAAACTAAGTTCATGGCATCTGCTCCCATCACTTCATGGCAAACAGATGGGGAAACAGTGGAAACAGTGTCAGACTTTATTTTTTTGGGCTCCAAAATCACTGCAGATGGTGACTGCAATCATGAAATTAAAAGACCCTTGCTCCTTGGAAGAAAAGCTATGATAACCTAGACAGAAAATTAAAAAGTAGAGACATGACTTTACCAACAAAGGTCCATCTAGTCAAAGCTATGGTTTTTCCAGTAGTCATGTATGGATGTGAGAGTTGGACTATAAAGAAAGCTGAGTGCCAAAGAATTGATGCTTTTGAACTGTGGTGTTGGAGAAGACTCTTGAGAGTCCCTTGAACTGCAAGGGGATTCAACCAGTCCATCCTAAAGGAAATCAGTCTTGAATATTCATTGGAAGGACTGATGCTGAAGCTGAAGCTGTAATACTTTGGCCACCTGATGCGAAGAGCCGACTGATTGGAAAAGACCCTGATGCTGGGAAAGATTGAAGGCAAGAGGAGAAGGGGATGACAGAGGATGAGATGGTTGGATGGCATCACTGACTCAATGCACATGGAAAGGAAGGAAAGTCGCTCAGTCGTGTCTGACTCTTTGCGACCCCATAGACTGTAGCCTACCAGGCTTCTCAGTCCGTGGGATTTTCCAGGCAAGAGTACTGGAGTGGGTTGCCATTTCCTTCTCCAGGGGATCTTCCTGACCCAGGGATCGAACCCGGGTCTCCCACGTTGTAGGCAGACGCTTTACCCACTGCACAGGGAAGCCTGATGTGCTGAAGTCCATGAGGTTGCAAAGAGTTGGACATGACTGGGTGACTGAATTTACTTAATTTATTAACCTGTACTGCTTCAGTTACTCAATTTTGTTTTCTTACCAGCTAATGACACATCCTGAGGATTAGTGCTGTTAAATAGATGAGAATTTTTAAGCTTAAATTCATAATAAAAGCTACTTTAAGCTTTTCATTATTTCTTACTGAAGCTTTCTTTGTTTTCCCAGACTTTCTGTTATGAGTACTGCATTCTTGGACAATAGCTGGGGGATTAAAAAAAGAGGTTGTTAAACAAGAATCATCACCAGTCCCATTGCCCACACTTATTTTAGAGCATTCCAAGGCTGAAACACCTCATTTATAAACCAGTGATGTACATTGACAGAGATATGTTTAAATCTGAGAAAGGCTGAAAGCTAAGGAGGATATATGGCATCTTGATTAAACATCCGTGAGGCCATTTCCAATTGTCTATGTGTATGGCATCTTAGAAGTTCCCACATTTGGGATACTGTTACACTACAGTAATATTCAGGATGGATGTGAGGAGGCTTTTCTCTTCAAGTTATGAGAAATGCTATTGTGAAGGGGGATGGGAAAGAATAGCCTGAGTCATACCATGGAAAGGGTACAGTTGAAGGTCTGGGAATAGAATTTCTTAAAAATTCTACATAGCTACATACCCCTGGAAATTCTTCCAGTACTGCAGTCTGAAGACCTTGACCCTAAATATGGGCTCCTTCCTTTATTTCTTCCAGTCTTCCCCTCCCTTTACACTTACTGGGCTAGGCAGGTAGAAGAAACTTAGACAATGATCTCCCAATGTGTCCAAGACAGGAAGGAGACTTCTGACTTCCCTGGACAAGGCAGGATAACCACAGTCAGATTCTTGCTTTCTAATTCTCCATTTTGACTGCACAGGCTCTTTTTTTTTGTAGCGAGCAGGCTTGGTTGCTTTGCACATGTGGTATCTTAGCTCCCCAACCAGGAATTGAACCCTTGTCCGCTACACTGGAAAGAGAATTCTTAACCACTGGACCATCAGGGAAGTCTCTATTTTTAAATTTTGGCTGGAGGATATGGAAATATGAAATTTTCCATATTTCAGCCTGCAAATTTGGGGCACAGAGTTTCTTGCCTGAAAGGTGAACTTTTCCATATTTCAGCCTGGAAAACTGGGGTGCAGAGTTTCCTGCCTGAAATATGAAATTTTCCATATTTCAGCTCAGAAACTTGGGGCACAGAGTTTCCAGCCCAAAATGTGAAATTCTCCATATTTCAGGCTGGAAATTTGGGGCACAGACAAAAAATATCAGAAATACATCTTCAGAGTTAACACCTTTTGAATAGTTTTTGAAAAAATCATCCAAATTTTTATGTAACTTATAATGGTACTCATTATCAGAACATAAGCCTGGTAAAATGTGACTTTTGCATAGCTTTGTTGTCCATATTTATCTTGTTGGTAGATTCATTGGCCTGTTTTAACTAATTAGTTCTTTTTGCAGCAAAGATTAAACTGGTAAATCTAGTTTATGTGATTTTTAATAATCTCATCCAAAGTAACTTCTCAATTGGTTGTTCTATTGCATAAAATTTCCTGTTTTCATTTTGATCCTTTTTTCTTCTCATTTTCTTTTGTGTTTGTAGCTATACATCAAGTATTTTTCTGTAATTTGAATTAAAGTTGATTAACATAACTATATTTGTGTTGCAATACAACATACCGATTTAATATTTTCATGCAATAAACTTTATTTAAACATTACCAAATTGTGAGCTGTTTGTTGGTTTCAGAGATGAATTGTTTGTGGATATCTTGGTTTGCAAATATTTCTTTGCATTCTGGGCTGCCTTCTTCATTCGTTAAGGTTTGCTTTGCTGGGCACCTGCTTTGAAATTGAAGTAGGTCGCATTTTCCTAGTTTTGGTTTATTTCTCATTGCTTTAGGGGATGGATTCCAAAAGACCTTGCAATGATGTCATCCAAACCCAAACAGACCTTGTAGTTTATATCATCACATTTCCTGCCCATATTTTCCTAAGACTTTCATACAATTACAATCCCTCCTGACCTTTAGATATTTATTATCTGGTGTTAATTTCACATATGGTGTTAGTGTTCTAACCTCACTCTCATTTTCTTTGTTTTAACAGTCCTCGCATGCTCCTTCATAGTGTCTCTTACCAATGTATATCCCCAGGATCAGAGGCGGAATATTTCCTTTTCTCCACACCTTCTCCATCAGTTAGTGTTTGTTAAGTTTTGGATAATGGCCATTCTGAGTGCTGTGAGGCGATTCCTTCCTGTGGTTTCGATTTGCATTTCTAATATTTAGGGAGACTGACCTCTTTTCATGTGATTTCTTTTCAAGGGTGAGTTCAGGTTCCCTCTTGATTCAGCTTCTTGTAACTCGGCCCTGTTTTAAATTCTTTTCTGACGACGTTTGTTGAGATCAGCTGTTTTTGACATACAGACCCCTTAAGGCGAATACTCAATGCCCATCAGCACAGCTTTTCAAGCTGTTGTTGCAGAAAATGGCCACAAGGCGGCAGCATTATTCAGCCTCACACATTCCCTGCCCTACCCCGCGCCGCATGCCCCCCATTTTCGTGTGATTTTTTTCTTGGAGTAGAGGTGATTTCTGATTTTATGTGTGTTTCAGGTGTACAGGAACTTGATTCATTAATGTATGAGCATTTATCTATTCTCTTTCAAGTTCTTGTTCCCATCTAGGTGATTACAGTGTGTTCAGTAAAATTCAGTAGACTGTTTTCGATCATCTGTTGGATACATATATGGGTGATCAGCCCTGGGTGTCCTTTGGAAGGAATGATGCTGAAGCTGAAACTCCAGTACTTTGGCCACCTCATGCGAAGAGTTGACTCACTGGAAAAGACTCTGATGCTGGGAGGGATTGGGGGCAGGAGGAGAAGGGGACGACAGAGGATGAGATGGCTGGATGGCATCACCGACTCGATGGACCTGAGTCTGAGTGAACTCCGGGAGTTGGTGATGGACAGGGAGGCCTGGCGTGCTGCGATTCATGGGGTCGCAAGGAGTCGGAAAAGACTGAGCGACTGAACTGAACTGAACTGAACTGATGGGTGTCTACATTAATTCAAATCTTTTAATTTACTTCTGTATCTAGAGATTGAGGGCTCCTGCAGAGGGCAAGAGGCACTCCAGGAACATCGTGGACCCTGAGCCCCACAATAATCCAGTCTTGGGACCCAAACCTGCACAGTCTCCAGAGATGTGACTCAAGACAAGGTAACCATGGGATGAGGGGAATAGAGTCGGCATATGCTTCTATATTTATTGTGTTTATCCAGTTAGTTGAACTTGAGTATATAGGTGAATTACAAGGCAGTGGGTTTTTTATTTTTAAACTCATAGCCGCTTAATTCACTCAGATACAGCTGTGTATATGTTGTATTTCAGGGACTGGTCCTTTATAGATTATTACAGAAAGTGGAGAATCATTCCTAGTATTACCCAGCGGGTCCTGGTGGCTTATTTTCTAACATGTGCACATGTTAGTCAAGTAGCTCATTTCTATGTGCCCAGCACCTTTCTTCTCTACTAGCAGTAAGTGAGAAGAGTTTTTTTCTAAGTCTGTGAACTGTATATCTTGGCTCAAAGAGCTCATATGTATCCATTTTTAGATTCCCACCTAGAAGTGTCATCAGATTCTATTTGTTGCTCCCTGTCTCTCTTACTTCACTTGAAATGATCATCTCTACCTTCTTGCCTGTGAGTGAGCATGCCATTGTTTCATTCTTCCTTATGGCTAATTAATATACCACTGCATGTATATAACCTATTTTCTTTATTCATTCTTGTGTTGTACACTTAGGTTGTCACAGTGTCGTTGCTATGCAAACCAGTCGAGCAGGGATGGCATGGGTACCTTTGTTTTAAAAAACATTGCTTTTCCCTGACTGTATGTTCAGGCATATGATTGCTGTTTCCTAGGGCATGTCCTGGAGAAGGCAATGGCACCCCACTCCAGTACTCTTGCCTGGCAAATCCCATGGACGGAGGAGCCTGGTAGGCTGCATGCAGTCCATGGGGTCATGAAGAGTTGGACACGACTAAGTGACTTAACTTTGACTTTTCACTTTCATGCATTGGCAAAGGAAATGGCAACCCACTCCAGTGTTCTTGCCTGGAGAATCTCAGGGATAGGGGAGCCTGGTGGGCTGCCGTCTATGGGGTCACACAGAGTCAGCCACGACTGAAGTGACTTAGCAGCAGCAGCAGCAGCAGGGCACGTCCATATTTGGTTTTTAAAGATCCTTCATATTGTTCTTTCTAGTGGATGAACCAATGGACATTTTTAGTAATCCCATCCAGATTAATTTCTTGATGGGAGTTTCTATTCCTAAAATTTTCCCATTTTTATTTTGCTAACCTTCATACTTGATTATTTCTTGTGCTTGTAGCTATCCATTCACTCTTTTTCAAATGAGGTACAGTTGATTCACATTACTATATTTGCTTTGAGATAGAACATAGTGATTCAATGTTTTAATGGAACATATGCCATTTAAAGATATTACAAAATCATGGCTATATTCCTCTCTGATGAATACTATATCCTATTATTTTTCTTGCATTGTACATAATGATTTTTATCTCTTAATTTCTTCCCCAGTCTGGCAACACCCACAACCGAATCCCCATATGCATCCATTAGTTTCTGGAATTGTGAATTTCTTTCTGCTTCATAGATAAGTCCATTTGTGTCTTATTTTAGATGAAACAAATGTGATTTCCTATGGCAGTTTTCTCTGTGTTTCTCACAACCTTGCCTTAGGTAGGAATATGTAAATACATTTTCCTGAAAAGAGTATAATTTTCAGGAATAGTGTAATTTCAATTGGAATTTTTTCCATGTTTCATCCAGGAAAGCACAGAATCTTAACCATTGGACTGTAGGGAAGTCCCCCTGAGCATTCTTGTTTAAATTAACCTTTATTTCATATTGTAGTAACATCGATAGATAATGTTTTATTGGTGGCTATTGAACCAAATGTATTTCTACTTTCTTGTTGTTCAGTCATCAAATCAGGTCTGATTCTCTTTGTAGGAGCATTCCCATTTCTCCAGGCCCTGTTAAACTGGTAACACTTCTATTTGTTTATAATAAGTGTACAGGGATATAAATGTCTAGGTATATAGAGATATAAATGTTTAGGTACATAAAAATCTAAATTCTAGGTAGATATATAGATATATAAATATCTATTTACATAGAGATATAAATGCCTGATTACACAGAGACATAAATATCTACATAAAGAGAAATATAAGTATCTATGTACATAAAGACATAAATACTTAGACATACAGATGTAAATATATATTATCAGTTCAGTTCAGTCGCTCAGTGGTGTCCGACTCTTTGCGACCCCATGAATTGCAGCACACCAGGCCTCCCTGTCCATCACCAACTCCCGGAGTTCACTCAAACTCACGTCCATCGAGTCGGTGATGCCATCCAGCCATCTCATCCTCTATTGTCCCCTTGTCCTCCTGCCCCCAGTCCCTCCCAGCATCAGGGTCTTTTCTACTGAGTCAACTCTTCGCATGAGGTGGCCAAAGTACTGGAGTTTCAGCTTCAGCATCATTCCTTCCAAAGAAATCCTAGGATTGATCTCCTTCAGAATGGACTGGTTGGATCTCCTTGCAGTCCAAGGGACTCTCAAGAGTCTTCTCCAACACCACAGTTCAAAAGCATCAATTCTTTGGCGCTCAGCTTTCTTCACTGTCCAACTCTCACATCCATACATGACTACTGGAAAAACCATAGCCTTGACTAGACGGACCTTAGTTGGCAAAGTAATGTCTCTGCTTTTCAATATGTTATCTAGGTTGGTCATAACTTTCCTTCCAAGGAGTAAGTGTCTTTCAATTTCATGGCTGCAATCTATTATAGATACACATAGACATAGATATCTATGTACATATATAAATATTTATGTACGTGAAGATGATTACACAGTGGACAATGCAAGAGACAACCTTATAAAGTAGACAAAATAAGTGATACAGATGGTGGCATTTAGAAGATCACACTACAAGAGAGAAACAGAAACAATTTCAAAGTAAAAAGAGCAAATCTAACCAGGATTCATATTGGTGTTGTTGTTGCTGTTGGTGTTGTTCAGTCACTCAGTCGTGTCTGACACTTTGCGGCCCCATGGACTACAGCACACCAGGCTTCCCTGTCTTTAACCATCTCCTGGAGCTTGCTCAAACTCATGTCCATTGAGTCGGTGTTGCCATCCAACCATCTTGTCCTCTGTTGTCGCTTACCTCCTGCCTTCAATTTTTCCCTGCATCAGGGACCTTTCTAATGAGTCACATCTTTGCATTAATGGTGAAAGTATTGGAGCTTCAGCTTCAGCATCAGTCCTTCCAATGAATATTCGGGACTGATTTCCTTTAGGATTGACTGGTTGGATCTCCTTGCAGTCCAAGGGACTCTCAAGAGTTTTCTCCAACACCACAAATTTCAAAAGCACCAATTCTTCGCATTCAGCCTTCTTTACAGTCCAACTCTCACATCCATACATTTAGTCAGTTCAAATCAGTTGCTCAGTCATGTCCTACTCTGCAACCCCATGAATCACAGCATCCCAGGCCTCCCCGTCCATCACCAACTCCCGGAGTTCACTCAGACTCACGTCCATCGAGTCAGTGATGCCATCCAGCCATCTCATCCTCTGTCATCCCCTTCTCCTCCTGCCCCCAATCCCTCCCAGCATCAGGGTGTTTTCCAGTGAGTCAACTCTTCACCTGAGATGGCCAAAGTACTGGAGTTTCAGCTTCAGCATCATTCCTTCCAAAGAAATCCCAGGGCTGATCTCCTTCAGAATGGACTGGTTGGATCTCCTTGCAGTCCAAGGGACTCTCAAGTGTCTTCTCCAGCACCACGGTTCAAAAGCATCAATTCTTCAGTGCTCAGCTTTCTTCACCGTCCAACTCTCACATCCATACATGACTACTGGAAAAACCATAGCCTTGACTAGACGGACCTTTTTTGGCAAAGTAATGTCTCTGCTTTTCAATATGTTATCTGGGTTGGTCATAACTTTTCTTCCAAGGAGTAAGTGTCTTTTAATTTCATGGCTGCAGTCACTATCTGCAGTTATTTTGGAGCCCCCCAAAATAAAGTCTGACACTGTTTCCACTGTTTCCCCATCTATTTCCCATGAAATGATGGGACCAGATGCCATGATCTTTGTTTTCTGAATGTTGAGTTTTAAGCCAACTTTTTCACTCTCCACTTCCACTTTCATCAAGAGGCTTTTTAATTCCTCTTCACTTTCTGCCATAAGGCTGGTGTCATCTGCATATCTGAGGTTGTTGATATTTCTCCTGTCAATCTTGATTCCAACTTGTGTTTCTTCTATTCCAGCGTTTCTCATGAGGTACTGTGCATATGTTAAATAAGCAGGGTGACAATATACAGCCTTGACGGACTTCTTTTCCTATTTGGAACCAGTCTGTTGTTCCATGTCTAGTTCTCACTGTTGCTTCCTGACCTGCATATAGGTTTCTCAAGAGGCAGGTCAGGTGGTCTGGTATTCCCATCTCTTTCAGAATTTTCCACAGTTTATTGTGATCCACAGAGTCAAAGGCTTTGGCATAGTCAATAAAGCAGAAATAGATGTTTTTCTGGAACTCTCTTGCTTTTTCAATGATCCAGCAGATGTTGGCAATTTGATCTCTGGTTCCTCTGCCTTTTCTAAAACCAGCCTGAACATCTGGTGTTTCACGGTTCACATATTGCTGAAGCCTGGCTTGGAGAATTTTGAGCACTACTTTGCTAGCGTGTGAGATGAGTGCAATTGTGCGGTAGTTTGAGCATTCTTTGGCATTGCCTTTCTTTGGGATTGGAATGAAAACTGACCATTTCCAGTTCTGTGGCCACTGCTGAGTTTTCCAAATTTGCTGGCACATTGAGTGTAACACTTTCATAGCAGCATCTTTCAGGATTTCAAATAGCTCAACTGGAATTCCATCACCTCCACTAGCTTTGTTCGTAGTGATGCTTTCTAAGGCCCACTTGACTTCACATTCCAGGATGTCTGGCTCTAGGTGAGTGATCACACCATCGTGGTTATCTGGGTCATGAAGATCTTTTTTGTATAGTTCTTCTGTGTATTCTTGCCACCTCTTCTTAATATCTTCTGCTTCTGTTAGGTCCATACCATTTCTGTTCTTTATCGAGCCCATCTTTGCATGAAATGTTCCCCTGGTGTCTCTAATTTTCTTGAAGAGATCTCTAGTCTCTCCCATTCTGTTGTTTTCTTCTATTTCTTTGCATTGATCACTGAGGAAGGCTTTCTTATCTCTTTTTGCTGTTCTTTGGAACTCTGCATTCAGATGCTTGTATCTTTCCTTTTCTCCTTTGCTTTTTGCTTCTCTTGTTTTCACAGCTATTTGTAAGGCCTCCTCAGATAGCCATTTTGCTTTTTTGCATTTCTTTTCCATGGGGATGGTCTTGATTCCTGTCTCCTGTACAATGTCACAAACCTCCGTCCATAGTTCATCAGGCACTCTTATCTATCAGATCTAGTCCCTTAAATCTATTTCCCACCTCCACTGTATAATCATAAGGGGTTTGATTTAGGTTATACCTGAATGGTCTAGTGGTTTTCCCTATTTTCTTCAATTTAAATCTGAATTTGGCAATAAGGAGTTCGTGATCTGAGCCACAGTCAGCTCCTGGTCTTGTTTTTGTTGACTGTATAGAGCTTCTCCATCTTTGGCTGCAAAGAATATAATCAATCAGATTTTGGTGTTGACCATCTGGTGATGTCCATGTGTAGAGTCTTCTCTTGTGTTGTTGGAAGAGGGTGTTTGCTATGACCAGTGCATTTTCTTGGCAAAACTGTATTAGTCTTTGCCCTGCTTCATTCCATATTCCAAGGCCAAATTTGCCTATTATTCCAGGTGTTTCTTGACTTTCTACTTTTGCATTCCAGCAAAAACAGTACCCAGCTGTGGATGTGACTGGTGATAGAAGCAAGATCCGATGCTGTAAAGAACAATATTGCAGAGGAACCTGGAATGTCAGGTCCACGAATCAAGGCAAATTGGAAGTGGTCAAACAGGAGATGGCAAGAATGAACGTCGACATTCTAGGAATAAGCTAACTAAAATGGACTGGAATGGGTGAATTTAGCTCAGATGACCATTTTATCTACTACTGCGGGCAGGAATGCCTTAGAAGAAATGGAGTAGCCATCATGGTCAACAAAAGAGTCTGAAAGGCAGTACTTGGATGCAATCTCAAAAATGACAGAATGATCTCTGTTCGTTTCCAAGGCAAACCATTCAATATCATGGTAATCCAAGTCTATGCCCCAACCAGTAACGCTGAAGAAGCTGAAGATGAACGGTTCTATGAAGACCTACAAGATCTTTTAGAACTAACACCCAAAAAGATGTCATCCATCCATTACTACTGGAAAAACCGTAGCTTTGACTATAGGAAACTTTCTTGGTAAAGTAATGCCTCTGCATTTTAATATGCTGCTTAGGTTGGTCATAGCTTTTCTTCCAAGGAGCCAGTACCTTTTGATTTCATGGCTTCAGTCACCATCTGCAGTGATTTTGGAGCCCAAGAAAATAAAGTCTGCCATTGTTCCCATTGTTTTACTATCTATTTGCCATGAAGTGATGGGACTGGATGCAATGATCTTCATTTTTCAAATGGTGAGTTTTAAACCAGCTTTTTCACTCTCCTCTTTCACCTTCATCAGGAGGCTCTTTTAGTTCTTCATTTTCTGCCATAAGGGTGGTGTCATCTGCAAATCTGAGGCTATTGATAATTCTCCCCGAAATCTTGATTCCAGCTTGTGCTTCAACCAGCCCAGCATTTCACATGATGTTCTCTGCATATAAATTAAATAAGCAGGGTGACAATATACAGCCTTGATGTATCCTTTCTCGATTTGAAACCAGTCTGTTGTTCCATGTCTGATTCTAACTGTTGTTTCTTGACCTACATACAGGTTTCTCAGGAGGCAGGTCAGGTGGCCTGGTAATCCCATCTCTTTAAGTATTTTTCACAGTTTGTTGTGATCCACACAGTCAAAGGGCTTCCCTGGTGGCTCAGAGGTTAAAGCCTCTGCCTGCAATGTGGGAGACCTAGGTTCAATCCCTGGCTCGGGAAGATCCTCTGGAGAAGGAAATGGCAACCCAATCCAGTATTCTTGCCTGGAGAATCCCATGGACGGAGGAGCCTGGTCGGCTACAGTCCACGGGGTCGCAAAGAGTAGGACACGACTGAGCGACTTCACTTTCACTTTCACACAGTCAAAGGCTTTAATTTAGTGTAGTCAATGAAGCAGAAGTAGATGTTTTTCTGGAATTCTCTTGCTTTTCCAATGGCCCAACAGATGTTGGCCATTTGATCTCTGGTTCTTTTGCCTTTTATAAATCCAGCTTGAATCTGGAAGTTCTCGGTTCAATGTACTATTGAAGCCTAGGTTGGAGAATTTTGAGCATTACTTTACTAGCTTGTGAAATGAGTGCAATTGGCATTGCCCTTGTTTGGGACTGGAATGAAAACTGACCTTTTCCAGTCCTGTGGCCACTGCTGAGTTTTCCAAATTTGTTGGCTTATTGAGTGAAGCACTCTCACAGCATCATCTTTTAGGATTTGAAATAGCTCAGCTGGAATTCCTTCACATACACTAGCTTCATTCATAATGATGCTTCCTAAGGCCCACTTGACTTTGCACTCCAGGATGTCTGGCTCTAGTTGAATGATCATACCATCGTGGTTATCTGGGTCATGAAGATCTTTTTTGTACAGTTTTTCTGTGTATTCTTGCCATCTCTTCTTAATATCTTCTGCACCCATCTTTGCATGAAACATTCCCTTGGTATCTCTAATTTTATTGAAGAGATCTCTAGTCTTTCCCATTCTATTGTTTTCCTCTATTTCTTTACATTGATCACTGAGGAAGGCTTTCTTCTTATTTATTTATTTATTTATTTTTATAAGTTATTTTACTTTACAGTATTGTATTGGTTTTGCCATACATTGACTTGAATCTGCCATGGGTGTACATGTGTTCCCCATCCTGAACCCCCCTCCCACCTCCCTCCCCATCCCATCCCTCTGGGTCATTCCATGCACCAGCTCGGAGCACCCTGTATCATGCATCGAACCTGGACTGGTGATTCATTTCACATGTGATATTATACATGTTTCAATGCCATTCTCCCATATCATCCTGCCCTCGACCTCTCCCACAGAGTCCAAAAGACTGTTCTATACATCTGTGTCTCTTTTGCTGTCTTGAATACAGGATTATCATTACCATCTTTCTATGTGTTAGTATACTGTATTGGTGTTTTTCTTTCTGGTTTACTTCAGTCTGTATAGTAGGCTCCAGTTTCATCCACCTTGTTAGAACTGATTCAGATGTATTCTTTTTAATGGCTGAGTAATGTTCCATTGTGTATATGTACCACAGCTTTCTTATCGATTCGTCTGCTGATGGACATCTAGGTTGCTTCCATGTCCTGGCTATTATAAATAGTGCTACGATGAACATTGGGGTACACGTGTCTCTTTCAATTCTGATTTCCTCAGTGTGTATGCCCAACAGTGGGATTGCTGGGTCATATGGTAGTTCTATTTCCAGTTTTTTAAGGAATCGCCACACTGTTCTCCATGGTGGCTGTACTAGTTTGCATTCCCACCAACAGTGTAGGAGGGTTCCCTTTTCTCTACACCCTCTCCAGCATTTATTGGTTGTAGACTTTTGGATAGCAACCATTCTGACTGGCATGAAATGGTACCTCACTGTGGTTTTGATTTGCATTTCTCTAATAATGAGTGATGTTGAGCATCTTTTCATGTGTTTGTTAGCCATCTGTATGTCTTCTTTGGAGAAATGTCTGTTTAGTTCTTTGGCTTATTTTTTGATTGGGTCTTTTATTTTTCTGCGATTGAGCTGCATAAGTTGCTTGTATATTTTTGAGATTAATTCTTTGTCTGTTGTTTCATTTGCTATTATTTTCTCCCATTCTGAAGGCTATCTTTTCACCTTGCTTATAGCTTCCTTTGTTGTGCAGAAGCTTTTAATTTTAATTAGGTCCCATTTGTTTATTTTTGCTTTTATTTCCAATATTCTGGGAGGTGGGTCATAGAGGATCCTGCTGTGGTTTATGTCAGAGAGTGTTTTGCCTATGTTTTCCTCTAGGAGTTTTACAGTTTCTGGTCTTACATTTAGGTCTTTAATCCATTTTGAGTTTATTTTTGTATACGGTGTTAGAAAGTGTTCTAGTTTCATTCTTTTACAAGTGGTTGACCAGTTTTCCCAGCACTACTTGTTAAAGAGATTGTCTTTTCTCCATTGTATATTCTTACCTCCTTTATCAAAGATGAGGTGTCCATAGGAGCGTGGATTTATCTCTGAGCTTTCTATTTTGTTCCATTGGTCTATATTTCCATCTTTGTGCCAGTGCCATACTTTCTTGATGACTGTGGCTTTGTAGTAGAGCCTGAAGTCAGGCAGATTGATTCCTCCAGTTCCATTCTTCTTCCTCAGGATTGCTTTGGCTATTTGAGGTTTTTTGTATTTCCATACAAATTGTGAAGTTATTTGTTCTAGTTCTCTGAAAAATACCGTTGGTAGCTTGATAGGGATTGCGTTGAATCTGTAGATTGCTTTGGGTAGTATACTCATTTTCACTATATTGATTCTTCTGATCCATGAACATGGTATATTTCCCCATCTATTTATGTCCTCTTTGATTTCTTTCACCAGTGTTTTCTTATCTCTCCTTGCTATCCTTTGGAACTCTCCATTAAGATGGGTATATCTTTCTTTTTCTCCTTTGCCTTTCATATAACTACTTTTAGTCTGGTGGCAATAAACCATCAAGGTCACATGGGATTCAGGTGGTGATGGCAATTTCTGGAAAGGTCAGGTAATGAAAAAAGGCTAAATGTTTCATCTTTGTTTATAAAGTACACCTTATCAACTTATGGATACATACTTGTTGATACCTCCTTAAGTGTGTATCATCCCATATCTTCATATGCTCTCATCCAACCTGATTCAACTCAAATCATTCCAAGCATAACTCCAACTTGTCACAGTGCTAGTTAGTCATGTCTTGCAATTTCATAAAAAAGCCACATTGTAATTCATTCATATAGACCAGTACAGGCTAGGGTTTCTGTCTAATTATTTTTTCTAGGGGCCTTATAAATCATTTAAAATTTCCCTGTTTCACCGTGTTTTGATTCATTTGACATGGCAAAAGTTATAGAATGAGTATTTAATATAATATGAACTCATCAGGCATTTATTATTTGGTGTACATTAAGATCTGAGAAGTAGACTCTGATGGATATAAAAAGAAATATTTTGAATGTAGGAACATGATTAGAAACTGAGAGAGTCATGTGACCAGAGAGCAATCACGATGGATCAACTCCACCTCCCTCATCCATGAGGACAAGTTTATCTTGGTAATAATATCAGCAACTGAGCAATTAAAGTGTTATTACTGTGAAAACTTATTAACAGAAAGTGAAAGTCACTCAGTCATGTCCAGCTTTTTGTGCCCCATGGACTGTAGCCTGCCAGGCTTCTCTGTCCACAGAGTTCTCCAGGCAAGAACACTGGAGTGGGTTGCCATTCCCTTCTCCAGAGGACCTTCTTGACCCAAGAACTGAACCTGGTCTCTTGCTTTGCAGGAAGATTCTCTACCATCTGAGCCACCCGGGAAGCCTCAATTAATAGAAAGGGCAGAGGAATTGTTTTCATATATAGAACACAACTTTCTAAGAGGCTGTAAACTTCAGATACATGTTTTATTATTTGAAATCTTGAGTGGATTATGTATAAGTTTAACAGACTGTTCAAAGTAACATTCTATTCATTCCTGGAATGAATACACCACCTTTTGATTTGTGCACTTGTGACACAATTAACCAGACTTAGAGATACTCTGTGGAGGAGGCAATGGCACCCCACTCAAGTACTCTTGCCTGGCAAATCCCATGGATGGAGAAGCCTGGTGGGCTGCAGTCCATGGGGTTGCTAAGAGTCAGACACGACTAAGCGACTTCACTTTCACTTTTCACTTTCATGCATTGGAGAAGGAAATGGCAACCCACTCCAGTGTTCTTGCCTGGAGAATCCTAGGGACGGGGTAGCCTGGTGGGCTGCTGTCTATGGGGTCGCACAGAGTCGGCCATGACTGAAGTGACTTAGCAGCAGCAGCAGCAGAGATACTGTGTTGGAGAGCATTCTAAACCTGCATACCTGCTGGAGGTCTGACAGGAAGCATTTACTCTCACATTGTTGTTGTTCAGTTGCTAAGTTGTGTCCAGCTATTTGTGACCCCATGGACTGCAGTGTGCCAGGATTCTCTGTCCTTCACTATTTCCTGGAGTTTGCTCAAACTCTTGTCCATTGAGTTGGTGATGCCATTTAACCATCTCTTTCTCTGTTGTGCCCTTTTCCATTTGTCTTCAGTCTTTCCCAGCATCAGGGTCTTTTCCAACGAGTTGGCTCTTTGCATCAGGTGGCCAAAGCATTGGAGGTTCAGGTTCAACATCAGTCTTTCCAATGAATATTCAGGGTTGATTTCCTTTAGGAATGACTGGTTTGATCTCCTTGCAGTCCAAGGGACTCTCACGAGTCTTCTTTAGCACCACAGTTCGAAAGCATCAATTCTTCAGTGCTCAGCCTTCTTTATGGTCTAGTTCTCACATCTGTACATGACTACAGGAAAAACCTCACATATGGAGTATCAAATTTGTCTTTACATATTGCCTGCTATATTTAGACTCTTGGTTCATACTTCATGTAACCATGTAGTGTCATAGTTAAATCTGATTTGAAACT
Source organism: Redunca redunca (assembly GCA_006410935.1). Classification (NCBI taxonomy): domain Eukaryota; kingdom Metazoa; phylum Chordata; class Mammalia; order Artiodactyla; family Bovidae; genus Redunca; species Redunca redunca. The sequence continues at coordinate 124,908 of SJYQ01094222.1, read as the reverse complement.
AAACTTATTTTAAGGATATGGTTTGCCTACCAGTAGTGTAGGAGCATTCTGTTTTAGCACCTGTTGCCCTGGTGTGACATCTCAAAACTCAGAAATTCTTACTTGTTGATATGAATATCAATTTCATTTTAGCACAGTCTGAACAGAGAAGTGAAAAAATCATGGTACCAATTTTATCAGGTTTCTTCAGGGAGAAAATTGAAGCTGTTAGAAGGCAAAGTCCATGTAGCTTATGGGCTCTTTGACTCACTAATTTTTGCAGGAATTTTCTTACGTGTTTTTTCAAGTGTGACCTTTCACTAATATAATAACAAATAACAGAAATAGAAGAAACTAACTTGAAATGATGACATTTCTACCCTGAAAACCTGAGCACAAAGGAACCAATGGAACTGCAAAGATAAGGGGGCCAGCTTTTAAGAATATTTTAGGTTGACAAATAATAACTAGTGTGCTTGCAATTTCAACAATACATATTTACTCTGACAATGGATATCCTTTTCTAGAAGGCTGTCTCCTGCTGGAACCTTGGGATGATGGAATCAGGGCACTTCCTCTCTGTCTTTACAGGACACTGGGCTGAACTGTAAGAAATCCCTGGCTTTCCCCTGGATCCTGACCACTGCATGGCCAGATGTTTGTAACAGTTTTGTTTTGCCTGTTGAAATGTTTAATGACGAAGGTTCTTTCAGTTTCCTGATGTGGGTGTGGAGCCCAGTGACGACTTCTTTAAGAATTGTACATCCTAGTTCCTACACACAGGTGAGCCCCCTGTGCAGCGATGAGAGAACCTGCATGTGTGTGACCTGTGCCTCCTGGTAGAGCAGCTTTAAGCTAGTTTAAACCTGGAAGGCAATGGCAACCCACTCCAGTACTCTTGCCTGGAAAATCCCACGGATGGAGGAGCCTGGTAGGCTGCAGTCCATGGAGTCGCGAAGAGTCGGACACGACTGAGCTACTTCCCTTTCACTTTTCACTTTCATGCATTGGAAAAGGAAATGGCAACCCACTCCAGCATTCTTGCCTGGAGAATCCCAGGGACAGAGGAGCCTAGTGGGCTGCTGTCTATGGGGTCGCACAGAGTCGAACATGATTGAAGCGACTTAGCAGCAGTAGAAGCAACTTCTGTGTATCATACATGGTGGATTCAGACCTCTCTAAGTCTTGTCTACGGGCTTCCCTTGTGGCTCAGATGGTAAAGAGTCTGCCTGCAGTGCAGGAGACCTGGGTTCAATCCCTGGGTCAGGAAGATCCCCTGGAGAAGAGAATGACAAACCACCCCAGTGTTCTTGCCTGGGAAATCCCATGGACAGAGGACCCTAGAGGGCTACAGCCCATGGGGTCACAAACAGTTGGACATGCCTGACCAACTAACACTTTCACTTTTCAAGTCCTGTCTACACTGATTATGTTTAGATGAGACTGCATGGTTTTAAGGTGAGAACACTTAGGCCTGACCATGTTCTGTGTGCTCTAGGACATGGAGACCTGGGTAGGCGCCCGGCCTGGCCTCTGTCCTGGAAAACTCCATGCCTGTGTCTGAATGTCAGCGCTCAGATGTCTGGGGTCTGGAGCTGAGGTGGGTTTTTCTGGGTAACTATGTTCTCCACTGAGTGGGGTTCCATGGTCCTCTCAGGGGTCAGAACTGCAGTAGGTTCGTAGTCTTTCCCTCTACATCAGGTTCACCTTCCCTGGGGCTCATGGAGACTCCTCAGGTGGGCTACTTGGTAATTATTCCCATTTACCAGCAGCACCTTCGTTTGAGTAGGGAGACTGGTATACCTGGTGAACTGTTTCCAGGCTACAGGGATCGGGGATACAGTCAGTGGGCAGCTGGTGTGTTTGTTGCTGTGATCTCCTTCTTATTGACTCTCTCCTCTGAAAACATCCAACCTGCCCCTTTCTTTCAGCCCAGCTCTCCCATGTTTTTCAACATCTTGGTGGGACAGGAAAGACAGAGACTGCCACAACCAAGGTAGTGTGTTCAATTCTAGCATGAACTTTCAAACCAGCAAAAAACACATGGAACTGAAGTGCAAACAGGAGAGGCCTGACTTCTCAGGGACAATTGTAGGGAGAGGAGATGAACCCTACACTTCTTTCTAGGGCCCCAGGAGGTCCCAGGTACCTCGTTTGTTTACACATCGGGGGCCTGCCGACCACAGCCGTGGTGTCCTGGCTGAGGGGACGTGTGACCTCAGGTGGGGAGGTCTGGGAACTGTGTGAGTCTCACCCCATCTGCATGGGTCCCGATCATGTGTACTGGAGACCTGCCCCCCAACCACACACACACAAAGGTAAGAGAAAGGGATGAATACATGTGAGTTTCATTTGTGTTTAGGAATTAATACTTTATGGTATTCACTTTATTCAGGCCTGTGCTTGTTTGCCTCTTTACCCCTTCAAACTTCACCCTCCCTGGGGCTCCTGGAGACTCCTCAGGTGGGCTGCTGCTGCTAAGTCGCTTCAGTCGTGTCCGACTCTGTGCGACCCCAGAGATGGCAGCCCACCAGGCTCCCCCGTCCCTGGGATTCTCTAGGCAAGGACACTGGAGTGGGTTGCCATTTCCTTCTCCAATGCATGAGAGTGAAAAGCGAAAGTGAAGCCGCTCAGTCGTGTCCAACTCTTATCGACCCCATGGACTGCAGCCCACTAGGCTCCTCCGTCCATGGGATTTTCCAGGCAAGAGTACTGGAGTGGGGTGCCATTGCCTTCTCCATTCAGGTGGGCTACCTGGTAACTATTCCATTTCACCAGCATGAGCATGGCAAGAAGGGGGCAGGTGTACCTGGGTGGTTGACTGCAGGGCAAATGGGTCAGGCAGAGAGGCAATGGGCATGAGGCAGGTTGCTGCTGTGATCTCCTTCAGGTTGACCGTCCCGACTCTGCAGAGACCAGACCTGGCCCTCGTCTTCTAGCCCTGTGCCTGGTGTGTTTTCTCAGCACCTCAGTGAGACAACAAAGAACTAAGCCTGCCAGAACCAAGGTGGTGTGTTCGACATTATCACGACAGCTGTAAAAACAGCTAATATCACATAGGACCAAAGCGAAAAGAGGAGGACTTCTCTGGGGCAAGTGTGGGGAGAGGAGACCGATTCTACACCTCTTTCTATCACCTCAGGAGGTTATAGGAACCCACTTGTTTCCACCTTAGGGGCCCAACCAGCAGAAACTTGTGTCTTAACCAAAGGTCTTGTGACCGCAGGTGGAGTCATGTTGGAGACTGTGGACATGTGTCCCCAGGACATGGTCTGGGGATTATGTGGGTCTCACCCCATCTGCAAGGGTCAGGTACCCAAAAACCCCATATCTACTCTTTAGCTTGGTGTGTCTTGTCCCCTCTGAGATTTCCAGCATCTGAATTGAGGGTGTCGCCCTGGTTAACTTCTGGTCCTTTTTCTTCTCTTCATCTTGTCACATGCACATGAGGTCAGGTGCATCTGAGTGGGTTGCTGCTCTGTGTTCTGCTGAGTGAAAACCTTTGGCGGTGTCATATTAACGTCAAAGCTCATCCCTTCTCTAATCCACAGGGTCACCACTGTTTGGTGACCCTAGGCAGATCTCAGGTACTTTAATTTGAAACTTAATTTTTGTTTTATGTTGGAGTCAAGTTTATTTCCATTGTTTTGTTAGTTTTAGTTGTACAGAACTTGATTCAATTTTACATAGAGCTATATCTATTCTTTTTCCATTTTTTTCCTCATATAGATTATTACAGTTTGTTCAGTAGAGTTCGCTGTTCTATTTGATTATCAGTTTGAAAGATACTAGGGTGTATATTTAAATTTATCTTAATTTATCCCTCCTTTCTTTCTTTTGATAATCATAATTTGATTTTCTCAGGCTATGAGTCTGTTTTGCACATTAGGTCTTTGGTATGAATTTATAGATTCCATCTGTATGTGATAACTCATATTTGTTTCTCCTCTCTGACTTACCTCACTTAGTGTGATAATTCCTTAGTCCATCCATGCTGCTGACAGTATCCTTATCTCGTCCTGTTTTATGGCTGAGTAGTGTTCCAATGTATAGATGTACCACCAATCCTCATTCTGTCAGTGGACCTTTTGGTGGATTCTATGTCTTATCATCTCCAGTACTCTTGCCTGGAAAATCCCATGGATGGAGGAGCCTGGTGGGCTGCAGTCCATGGGGTCGCTAAGAGTTGGACACGACTGAGCGACTTCACTTTCTCTTTTCACTTTCATGCATTTGAGAAGGAAATGGCATCCCACTCCAGTGTTCTTGCCTGGAGAATCCCAGGGACGGGGGAGCCTGGTGGACTGCCGTCTATGGGGTCACACAGAGTTGGACACGACTGAAGAGACTTAGCAGCAGCAGCATGTCTTATTATAAATAGTGCTGCCCTGAAAATCAAGGTGTACGTGTCATGTTGAATGGTGATTTTCTCTGGACCTGAGTCCATGAGTGGGACTGCAGGATCATATGTTACTTCTGTGTCTTGTGTTTCTTGGAAACTCCATGCTGTTTTCCACAGTGGCTTCACTATTTACATTTCCACCAAGATTGTAGGAGGATTTCATTTTCTGTACATTCTTTGCATATCTTTTTATTTTATCTTTATTCTTTGTAGATCTTTCGATGATGGCTGTTGTGACCAGTGTGAAATGATACCTTATTGTAGTTTTGATTGGCATTGATTTAATCATTATTGATGTGGAGTTTCTTTCCATGTGCTTTTATTATTTTATACTTTGTGAGTATGTTACTTCTTGAAACTGGCTTCTTGAAACTTGGCCCTGTTTGGTATTCTTTTCTGATAATTTCCCCAGGACGTTTCTTGAGGGCAGGTGTTATTTAAAGCTCTGTCAAACTTGTGACTATTAAGAGCCCTTCAGCACCTGGTTTATGGTTTCCTTGCTGGGCTCAGTGGTAAAGAACCCACCTGCAATGCAGGGGACTTTCAGAAGACAGGGGCTCAATCCCTGGGTTGGGAAGATCCCTTGGCAGAGGAAATGGCAACCCACTCCAGTATTCTTACCTGGAAGATCCCATGGACAGGGGAGCCTGGCAGACTACAGTCCATGGAGTCGCAAAGAGTCAGACACAACTGAGCGACTAAACAACAGCACTTATTTTAAATAAATATTGATCTGTGCCGTCTAATTACTCGCTGCCCCTCTCTCCGCACCTTTCCATTTTGGTAACCATAAGTTATTTGTCTTTTGTAATGAAGTTTGTTTGTATCCATTTTTTTTTTTTTTAGATTTCACCAGGAGTGATATTCTGTATAATCTGCTTGTCCCTGTCTCACTTACTTCGCTTAGTCTGATCACTTCTAGTTTCTTCCTTCTAACTGGAATGGCATTATTTCATCCTTCTTTATGTCTGAGCAATATTGTGTGTTGTGCATCATGTCTGTGGATTGTGTTTATGTACCCATTTTCTGTATCCATTCATCTGTCCTTGTGCACTTAAGCTGCTTCCCTGTCTTGGCTATCGTACCTAGTGCTGCATGATCTTTGGGGGTGCAGGTGTCTTTTAAAATTTTGTTTTTTTTTCTGTATCGACTCCTAGGTATTGAAGAAGGAAGTGGCAACCCAGTCCAGTATTCTTGTCTGGAGAATCCCATGGACAGAGAAGGCTGGCAGGCTACAGTCCATGGGGTTGCGAGAGTCAGACACGACTTAGTGACTATGCAACCACCACCATGCCTAGGAAGGGGTTCCTGTGTCACTGGGTTCTTCTATGTTTGGTTTTTAAAAGACCCTCCATAATGTTCTCCCTAGTGGGGGTACCGATGTACATTCTCACCAACAGTGTAGGAGGGTTCCTTTCTCTTCACAAATTCACAACAGAATTTGTTGTTGTGAGTTTTTGATGTGATCATTCTGATCAGTGAGGTGGTATTGCACTGTACATTTGATTTGCCTTTTTCAAAGAACTGGTGATGTTGAGCATCTTTTCATTTGCTTTATGACCACCTCTATGTCATCTTTAGGGAAATATACATTGAGATCTTTGGCTTATTTTTATTGAGTTTTTTAAAAAATTGAGCTGTAGTAGTGGTTTGTTGGGTTCCAAAATCACTGCAGATGGTGACTGCAGCCAGGAAATTAAAAGACGCTTGCTTCTTGGAAGAAAAGTTATGACCAACCTAGACAACCCATTAAAAAGCAGAGATATTACTTTGACATCCAAGGTCTGTCTAGTCAAAGCTATGGTTTTTCCAGTGGTCATGTATGGATGTGAGAGTTGGACTATAAAGAAAACTGAACACCAAAGAATTGATGCTTTTGAACTGTGGTGTTGGAGAAGACTCTTGAGAGTCCCTTGGACTGCAAGGAGATCCAACCAGTCCATCCTAAAGGAAATCAGTCCTGCATATTCATTGGAAGGACTGATGCTGAAGCTGAAACTCCAGTACTTTGGCCACCTGATGCGAAGAACTAACTCGATGGAAAATACCCTGATGCTGGGAGGGATTGGGGGCAGGAGGAGAAGGGGACGACAGAGGATGAGATGGTTGGATGGCATCACCGATTCAATGGACATGAACTTGAGTAAGCTCCGGGAGTTGGTGATGGACAAGGAAGCCTGGTGTGTTGCAGTCTATGGGGTCGCAAAGAGTTGGACATGACTGAGTGACTGAACTGAACTGAAGTGGTTCGTATGTGTCGGAGCCAAATTCCTTGTGGAATCAATCCTGAATATTCATTGGAAGGACTGATGCTGAAGCTGAAGCACCAATAATTTGGCCACCTGATGTGAAGAACTGACTAATTGCAAAAGACCCTGATTCTGGGAAAGATTGAAGGCAGGAGGAGAAGTGGGCAGAAGAGGATGAGATGGCTGGTTGGCATCACCCACTCAACGGACGTGAATTTGAGCGAACTCTGGGAGACAGTGAAGGACAGGGATGCCTGGCGTGCTGCATTCCATGGGGTCACAAAAAGTCAGACAGGACTTAGACACTGGACGACTACCAAAAACTGGATCCTCCTGAGTATGAAACACCCAGCAGCTCAGCTTTTCATGGTGTTGTTACAGAAACTGCCACAAGGCGGCAGCACTTCTTCATGCCACACTGCCTTTTTTCTCCCTGCAATTTCCTTATTTTCTATTGGAATATAGTTGATTTCTGACGTTGTGTTTGTTTCAGGTTTACAGGAACCCAATTCAGTTATATTAATACATAGATGTTTATCTATTCCCTTTTGGGTTCTTTTTTGCACACAGGTGATAACAGTATGTTAATAAACTTCCCTGTGCTATTCAGTAGGTACTTTTTGATCATCTGTTTGATCTATTAATGCATATATGTTAATTCCAATCTCTTAATTTATTCCACCTGTATTTGGAGGTTCGGCACTCTGCTGAGGGCAACAGGCACTCCAGGTACATTTTGGAGGCACACTGCCTGCTCCACACTCCCAGGTCCCTCAGCCCCAGGACTCTCCAGACTTGGGACGCAAGCCGAGCAGGTTCCAGGTATGTGACATCAGCCTAGGTCACTATTTCCTGAGGGATGTAGAGTCAGCATTTCTCTTTTGTTGTTTCTGTTTTTATCCCATCATTTGTATTGAAGTCAGGTGGCACTAGTGGTAAAGAATCCGTCTGCCAATGCAGGAGATGCAAAGAGATGTGGGTTCCATCCCTGGGTGAGGAAGATACCGTGGAGAAAGGAATCCCACTCCAATATTCTTGCCTGGAGAATTCCACGGACAGAGGAGGCTGGAGGGCTACAGTCCATAGGATCACAGAGAGTCGGACACGATTAAGCAGCTTAGCACGCGTTATCAGTGAATTACAATCTTGTGGGTTTTCTTGTTCCTTCTACCACAACTTGTTTCACTTTTCTTAATACATGGATGTGTGTGTGTGTGTGTGTGTGTATATATATATATATATTTGTTGTTTTCCAAATAGGTTATTACAGAGTATGGAGTAAGTTTCCCTGTGTCATACAGAGGGTCCTGGTCATTTATTTATTTTATAAATAGTTGTGTGCATATATTACTCTGAAGCAGCTCATTTCTTCACATCACACATCTTTATATCTTAGTGACTGAAAGCTTATTTTCTAAGTCTGTGAGGCTGTGTCTCCAGGCGAGAAGTTCATTTTTATCCATCTTTAGGTTACACCTAGGAGTGATATCATACGATACTTGTCTCTCCCTGTCTCTCTTACTTCACTCAGAATGATCATCTACTTTCTTTCCTGTGGCCAGACTTGGCATTATTTCCTACTGGTTTATGGCTGAGAAATACCGCATGGTGTGTATGCCCCCTGTTGTCGATATACATTCATCTGTGCTTCTACAATTAGCTTGATTACCTGTTGGCCATTGTATGTAGTGGGGCAGAACTTGCAGGGTTACCCACTTCTTTTAAAATTTTGGTTGTCTTGACCCCACCCCGGTCCAGACATGAGGCACATGCCTGCTTAGGCTCCAGAAATGGAATAGTAGCCTAATTGGGAAGGCTTCAGGGAATAAACTAGGCATTGCTTTTTTTCTTTGTCTTGAATCTCATGCCAGTGCTATGTTAGAGTATAGTCGATTTGCAGTTTTGTGTTTGCCATTAGTGTCCAGTTGCCTGATTCAGTTTTGACGCTTACATACAGCATATCTGTTCTTTTTTGCTTTCTTTTGCCATCGAGGTTATTGCAGAAGGTTGAGCAAATTCCACGTTCTGAACATCAAGTCCTTCTTGAGCATCTATTAGAGATACAGATTTCTGTGAATATATAGAAGGAAGGAAGGTAGGAGGTAATCCTTTTGGATTATCTATTACAGTTACAGATTTCTGTATATATGTTGAAATATACTTGAAACCGACTTGAATGTTGGTTGTGTTTGGAATTTGTTTCTGCAATGCCCTTTCCTGAGGACAGCTGTCATTAACAGAACTTCAGGCCTTGTGAATTAGAGGTGCCGGTAAGCCCTTGGTGGTCAAGTTGTAGTTACAGAAAATGTCCCCAAGGTGGCAACACTTTTTCTTGCCCAACCCTGGTTCCTGGGGCAACTGGAGCATCAGGGAAGGTGGGCCTCCCCCGCTGTGAACTCAAGTTCAACGTGCCTGAGCAACACTTAAAGGGGCTTGTGTCTCACTGCTTCTTCCCCTAAAGCTTCACAGCTCCAACCCCAGACTAATCCCAACCAGGGCCGCAGCACTCAGCTGAGGATGCCTAAGGTGTCTAGGAGACTGCCCTCTCAGCAAGGAGGCTGCACTCTCTAGGCTTGAGCTGGGGACCCCAACACCAGGAGACCTGGAGGCTTGGTGACTTTTCCAAGGTCCTCAAAGCCAGAGGGTCAGGATACCATCCTCTGGGTGCACTAGGAACTGTGGTCCCAGCCATTAAACCAGACAGAAGAGCTAACAGGTCACTTAAGGGCACTCTGGTCGTTTCAACCCCATCACAGTTCAGCCATTAAAACCATGACTGCCCAGGTTCCAGGGATGGAACAGAAGCCCAGGTTAGGTACATACTTCATATATGAAAATAGAATTTTCTATATTTCATGTATGATAATATAGGTGCATATTTCATATATGAAATATGGACTTTTTTGTATTTCATATATGAAAATATGGGGGCAGATTTCCATATGTGGTAATAGAATTTTCTATATTTCATATATGAAAATATGTGGCACATTTCATACATGAAAGAAGAATTTTCTATATTTCATGTATGAAAATATGGGGGCACATTTCATACATGAAAGAAAAATTTTCTGTATTTCATGTATGGCAATATGGGGACATATTTTATAATGAAAGTATATTTCCTATTTTTTATGAAAGTAGAATTTCTTATATATCATGTATGAAAATATTGGGGCATATTTCATATATGAAAGTAGAATTTCCTATAATTCATGTCTGAAAATATGGGTATATACATTTTCAGAGTGAACTCCTTTGCTATTGTTCTTTAAAGAAGAGAATCCACATTTTACTATAACTTATAGTGACACTATTCTTACAACTTTCTATTGGTAAATCATGAGTTTCACCTGATTAGGGTGATAGGGTGATTAGGGTGATTTAGGGCAATAGCTCTCAAACTTCAATGTACTTCAGAATCACCTGGACGGCTTTGTGAAATGAAAATATCTCCTGCCATATTAATCAGCAAGAAATATCCCAGCCGTCAGTGACTTCTGGCCTCCAAATGTGAATGCAAGCCCCCCAAACTGTGATCCCGCAGTGTGTGTTGGATTCCAACACCATTTTGCTGAGGAGCTGGGGGAATGCAAGAAGCAAGATGAACGAGACAGAATAGCCAAGGTGCATATGAAAGGAACGAGGGTTGCATCTTCCCGTGCACAGAATGCTAAATTCCTTAGCTTGATACCTGATCTTTACTGTTCAGACTACCTGCTCCCTTTGTTGCAAACTTGTATATAGCCTGACTTCCCCTCTGCCTCCTTGGAGCAGTTTCCTCAGAGCTTCTAAGACGCTGTCTCTCACACTTGGAGTCCTAACCATTCCAACCAAATAAAATAACTGTACTTTCAGGTTGTGACTATATTTTTTAGTCGACAGCTTATTGACTCACATTGTCAGACTGTAGGACCAGAGGTTCTTGTCATGGTCCGGGCGCGGGCTGGAAAAGAATTTCCAGACATGAGACACAATGAGGGCAATGAGTGGGAGACGCTGTTAGAACAGCAGGGCAGCTCAAGGGAGAACCATCACTGAACTGGGGTCCTTAGTCCACTTTTATAGCCAGGGTACAAGGAGTGGGACAGGGGTTTTGCGGGTCATTTGCTGATTGGATGAGGCACGTATACTGGGTAGGGGGAAGAGTAAGGCAAATACCTTCTCCTTACGGGGTAGGAGGGGAGACAGGTTATACTGCTCAGGAGGACCTGAAATCCATTAATAGTTATAACATAGGGGAGGGAAGGACAATAAGGTCTGGTTTTTCCGTTCCTGCATTCCAAGATCCTCCTTGGTTTTATCTGCTCTTTCGTCCTTGGGTCGCCACAGTTCTAATTTAGTAGATTTGTACATACCAGTCCAGGGACCATAATGAAACTCACTGTGCCATTTTACTTAATTCTTCTAAACCAAGTATACTCTCTTAACACCTTAATGGGCACAAAAGTCTTGCATTTGAAAGACTTCTAAGTGACTTCTTCATAAGGGCATTCTGAACTGAAATCAAAATGTCAGCATCAAAATTATCATTAAGTAAAGTGTTTTTTCAGAGAACACAGACAAAAGCAAGCTAAAAAACCTATATCCTGTAGTTAGACTAATTGGCTTGATTTGACTAATTAGTTCTTTGTGAAGCAAAAATAAAGATTAAATCTACTTTATGTGATTTTTAAAAGTCACGTAATGATTAGTTTCTTGATTAAATCTTCTATTTAAAAAAATTTCCCATTTTTATTTGCTTATCTTTTCTTATTGTTTTTTCTGTTTGTAGCTAGCCATCAACTGTTTTTTTAAAAAAATGAAGTACAGTTAATTTACATTACTGTATTTGCCTTGAGTGTACAACCTAGTGATTCAATGTTTTTAGGAACCCTAGTCCACTGAAAGTTATTACAAAAAAATGGGCATATTTCCCTCTGCTGTATACTATATCCTTGTAGCTTATTTATTTTCTACATGGTTTGTATCTCTTAATCCCCTACCCCGATCTTGCCTCTCCCACTTCTGCTTTCCCTATTAGTTCTCTCTATCTGTGAATCTGTTTCTCTTTCATAGATAAAGTCATTTGTGTCATATTTTACTTTCCACATATAGGTGACATCATATGGTATTTGTCTTTGTGTTTCTGACTTCACTTTGATAACCTCCAGGATTATGTTGCTGAAACTGGCATTATTTCAATCTTTCCTATATTTCATATGTGAAATGTAGGTGGACATTTCCATATATGAAAATAGAATTTTCTACATATCATGTAAGAACACATGGGTGCATATATCCATATATGAAAATAAAATTTTCTATATGTCATATATGGAAATATGGGTGCATATTTCCATAAAAGAAAATAGAGTTTTCTATATTTCCTATATGAAATTATAGGTGAATATTTCCATATAAGAAAATCAAATTTTCTATGTTTCCTGTATGAAAATTTGGGTGTATATTTCCATATAAGAAGATCAAATTTTTGTATTTTCTGTTTGAAATATGGGTGCATATTTCCATATGTGAGAATCTTATTTTCTATACTTCCTTTATGAAAATATGAGTTCAGATTCTAGGTTTAGCTCTCTTGATAGTGTTTTTCGGGCATGTAGAGACTATCCCTTATAGAGGATATTGCCAATGTACATTCCCAGTGGCAGTGTGGGGTGTTCCCTTTCCTCCAGGCTCTCTCCTGCCTTTATTGTTTGTGAACTTGTGAGGATGCCCATTGTGAATGGTGGGATTTGATTTCTAGTTGTCATTTTGTTTGGCATTCCTGCAGTAATTAGAAATGCTGAGCATCTTTTCCCGTGAGGCAGTGTGGTATTTAAATTTCTTTTTAAAGAGTGTGAGAAAAATTTACCAGTGGCAAGTGGCTTTTCGCTAGTCCATAGGATTGGGGGCAGGAGGAGAAGGGGACGACCGAGGATGAGATGGCTGGATGGCATCACTGACTCGATGGACGGGAGTCTGAGTGAACTCTTGGAGTTGGTGATGGACAGGGAGGCCTGGGGTGCTGCGATTCATGGGGTCGCAAAGAGTCGGACACTACTGAGCGACTGAACTGAACAGTGTTTGTAAATCCCTGCCCCAGGACTTTTCCTGAGGGCAGCCGTCATTAACAATGCCCTAGGGCTTCCCTCATAGTTCAGTCGGTAAAGAATCTGCCTGCAGTGCAGGAACCGATGGTTCGATTCCTGGGTTGGGAAGATCCCTTGGAGAAGGAGATGGCAACCCACTCCACTATTCTTGCCTGGAGAATCCCATGGACAGAGGAGCCTGGCGGGCTATAGTCTGTGGGGTCGCAAGAGCCGGACACGACTTAGCGGCTAAACCAGCACCACCAGACCCTGTAAGTTAGAGGCGCAAGCACCAGTGGTCAAGGTGGAGTTACAGAAAAGGTCCACAAGGCGGCAGCACTTTCCCAAGCACACTTTTGGTTCCTGCGGCGGCAAACAGAGCCTTAAGGAAAGTTGACTTCCCGGGCTATGAAGTAGAGTGGCATGTGCCCGTGCAAACACAAAAGGGCTTGTGTCCCAGTACTTCTCTAAAACTTCGCACCCTTAACCCCTAGATGAATCCCAGTGGGGGCCACAGCACCCAGCTGAGGGGGCTAAGGTGCCTAGCAGGCTACACTGTGAGTAAGGAGACTTGAGCTGGGAACTCCAGCACCAGGAAAAAATGGAAGCTAGGTGACTATTGCCTCCAAGATCCTCGAGGACTTGATCCAGCTTTGAGCTCTGATCCCAGCCAGAGCCAAGCAGACAGTAGAGGTTTAAAAAGGGCTCAATGAAGGGCACCCGATCAGGCTGTCTCCATCCCACCCCAGTCCACCAGTGGAAACCAAGCCTGTTCAAGCTCCAGGGATGGGATAGTAGCTCCAGTCAGGGAGACTGGAGGGAATCAAGTAGGCATTGCTTTTCTTTTCTTTCGTTTAACATCATGCCAGTGCTGTGTTGGAGTACTGTTGTTCTTGTCCTCAGTGTTCAGTTCAGTTCAGTCACTCAGTCATGTCCGACTCTTTGCAACCCCCTGGACTGCAGCACGCCAGGTTTCCCTGTCCATCACCAACTCCCGGAGTTTACTCAAACTCATGTCCATTGAATCGGTGATGCCATCCAACATCTCATACTCTGTCATCCCCTTCTCCTCCTGCCTTCAATCTTTCCCAGCATCAGGGTCTTTTCAAATGAGTCAGTTTTTTGCATCAGATGGCCAAAGTATTGGGGCTTCAACTGCAGTATCAGTCCGTCCAATGAATAGTCAAGACTAATTTCCTTTAGGATGAACTGGTCCAGTTCTCCTTGCAGTCCAGTGTACAACCACCCAACTCATGTGTTACATATGTATGAAGTATCTCTATGCTTTTTTGGGATTTTTTCCCATAGAAGGTGTAGCCCAGTGCCAAGCATCAGGCCCTTGTGGATTATCTAATCTCAGATCCAGTTTTCTGTGTATATGAGGAAGTTAGGAAGGAGGGAGATAATCCTTGTGCATGATCTCTGAGAGAAAGATGTCTGTGTACAGACAGGCAGGCAGGGAGACAGGCAGGCTCTCAGGAAGGATCCAAGTGGATAATCCTTGTTGATGATCTATTAAAGATAAAGACTTCTGTGTCTGTATTAGTCCTGACCTCCTAATTTATTCCCTGCCCTTCACTATGGATCCCTTTGTTTGACTTTGAATTCTCAGAGTCTCTTGTTGAGTTGCAAATTCATTCTTTTGCATCTTCCCCCCCCCCCCCCCACCCCAGTATTTCCTAGAAAGGACATAATATGCTATTGCCTCCCTCTGTCTGACTGATTTCCCTTAGCATATGATTCTCTAAGGCCCATCCCTGTGGCTATCAGTGGCATCATTTCCCAATTTCAGTTTCGATTTTTCATGGCTGTGTAACACTCCATTGTGTATATGTACCACATCTTGTTTCAGCTTTAATCTGTCGGTGGAGTTTATGCAGGTTCTTTGTCAAAGCTATTGTGAGTTAGTGCTACTGTGCCTGTTGGGGTTCATGTACCTTTTAATTGCTAATTTTCTCAGAATATAGACTCAGCTGTGGGAATGTTGGATTCTAGATTTAGCCCCTCTTGATAGATGTTTTTTAGGCATTTGGAGACTGTCCGTTATACTGGCTGCTGCCAAAGTATATTCCCACCAATAGTTTAGGGGGATTCTTTTTCCTCCAGACTTTTTCCTGCGTATATTGCCTGGAGACTTCTGACATTGGCCATTGTGAGTGTTTTGAATTGATTTCCCATTGTCCTTTTGACTGGCATTCCAAGAACAATTAGGGATGGTGAGAATCTTGTTTTATGGCAGAGGTTTGGGTGTGTTTTTTTCATTTCTTTTTTCTTTTCATTGTCTTAAACGGTGTCAGGACAGTTTACCTTTGGTAGTTGGCTTCCTAAAAGTCGGCTGTGTTTAGAATTTATTTCTCCGGTGCCAGCCACAGCATATTTCCTGAGGGCAGTTGTCATTAATGGAATCCCAGGTCTTGTGAATTGAGGTGCCTGTGAGCTAGAGTGACCATGTTGTAGTTACAGAAAATCTCCACAAGATGGCAGCACGTTTTCATGCTCACCTTTGGATCCCAGCGGGGGCAATCAGAGTCTTGGGGCAAGTTGGCTTCCTGGCCTGTGAAATAGAGTGGAATTTGCCGGAGCAAACAGGAAAGGGCTTGTGTCTCACTATTTTCCCCGCCCCCCCCTTAAACCTGGGCTGGATGAAGCACAATCTGGAATCAAGACTGCCAGGAGAAATATCAATAACCTCAGATATACAGATGACATCACCCTTATGGCAGAAAGTGAAGAGGAACTGAGGAGCCTCTTGATGAAGGTGAAAGAAGAGAGTGAAAAAGTGGGCTTAAAACTCAACATTCAAAAAGCGAAGATTATGGCATCTAGTCCCATCACTTCATGGCAAATAGATGGGGAAACAAAGGAAACAGTGACAGATTTTATTTTCTTGGGCTCCAAAATCACTGCAGATGGTGACTGCAGCCATGAAATTAAAAGATACTTGTTCCTTGGAAGAATATCTATGACCAACCTAGACAACATATTAAAAAGCAGAGACATTACTTTGCCAACAAAGGTCCATTTAGTTAAAGCTATGGTTTTTCCAGTAGTCATGTATGGATGTGAGAGTTGGACCATAAAGAAAGCTGAGTCCTGAAGAATTGATGCTTTTGAACTGTGGTGTTGGAGAAGACTCTTGAGAGTCTTCTCAATGCAAGGAGATCAAACCAGTCAATTCTAAAGGAAATCAGTCCTGAATATTCATTGGAAGGACTGCTGCTGAAGCTGAAGCTCCAGTTCTTTGGCCACCTGATGTGAAGAACTGACTCACTGGAAAAGATACTGATGCTGGGAAAGATTGAAGGGAGGAGAAGGGGATGACAGAGGATGAGATGGTTGGATGGCATCACCGACTCGATGGACATGAGTTTGAGCAAGCTCCAGGAGTTGGTGATGGACAGGGAAGCCTAGTGTGCTGCAGTTCATGGGGTCGCAAAGAGTCAGACACGACTGAGCGACTGAACTGAACTGAAAGCATCTCACAAACACCCAGTGTAGACTAATCCCTTCAGGGTCCACAGTACACTGCTGAGGGTGTTTAGGTGCTAGGAAGCTGCACTCTCGGGAGGAGACTGGGATCCCCAGCACCAGGAGAGGTTGAGGCTAGCTGAATTTTCCCTTGAAATTCCTTGGGGCCTTGATGCCATGCAGAACTGTTGTCTCAGCCAGACATAACACACATTAGACCTATAAAAAGTGTTCAGCGAAGTCTGTGTTGACCTCACCCCTGTTCAGCAGTGGGGCCCAGGCCTTCTCAATATCCAGGGGTGGGACAGCATCCCAAGTCAGGGAGGTCAGACATAATACAGTGGGCACTGCTATCTTTCCATTTTTTTTAAAAACACCTTGCCACTACACCACTGCAGCAGCGTCGATTTGCCATGCTGTGATCATTGTCAGTATACCGTCGCCTGATTCAGGTATTGTAATCTCTGGGGTGTCTCTGTGATTGGGGGAGGGCTTTTACCTTAGAGAGCCTGAGCAGAGTGGTGAGCATCAGATCCTTGGGCATGATCTACCTCAGATACACTGAACTGAACTGAATGCACCTTTTAATCAATGGTGTTCTCAGGATATGAGGCTAAGGTGTCGGGATGTCAGATTTTAGACTTAGCCAGAGTTGATATTTTTTCCAGGCATTTAGAGGCTGTCCATTTTACTGGCTGCTGCCAATGTCTATTCCCACCAACAGCCTAGGGGGATTCTTGTTCCTCTAGACTCTCTCCTGCATTTATTGCCTACAGACTTGTGCCATTGGCTTTTGTGAATTTTGCCATTTGATTTCCCATTGTCTTTTGATTGGCATTTCATGCAGCAGTGAGGGATGCTGAGCAACATGTTTGGTCAGGGAGATTTGAGTCTGATTATTCTTTTTTTCCCTTAAAGAGTGTAAGGACAATTTACCTTTGGCCATTGACTTCCTGAACTTTCACTGTTTTTGGAATTAATTTCTCCCATTCCGGCCACAGGACATTTCTTCTGTGTTGCTGTCATTAACAAAACCCCAGGCCTTGTGAATTCAGGTGCCAATGCCAAATAGATGTGGAAAAATGGAAACAGTGACAGACTTTATTTACTTGGGCTCCAAAATCACTGCAGACAGGAACTACAGCCATGAAATTAAGACACTTCCTCATCTTGAGAAAGAAGAATGGAACTGGAGGAATCAATCTGCCTGACTTCAGACTATACTACAAAGCTACAGTCATTAACACAGTATGGTACTGGTACAAAGATAGAAACATAGATCAATGGAACAAACTAGAAAGTCCAGAGATGAACACATACACCTATGGACACCTTATCTTTGACAAAGGAGGCAAAAATATACAATGGAGAAAAGACAATCTCTTTAATAAGTGGTGCTGGGAAAACTGGTTAGCCACCTGTAAAAGAGTGAAACTAGAACACTTTTCTAACACTGTACACAAAAATAAACTTAAAATGGATTAAAGATCTAAATGTAAGACCAGAAACTATAAAACTCCTAGAGGAAAACGTAGGCATAAATCTCAACAAGATCCTCTATGACCCACCTCCCAGAGTAATGGAAATAAACAAATGGGACCTAATTAAATTTAAAAGCTTTTGCACAATGAAGGAAACTATAAACAAGGTGAAAAGAAAGCCTTCAGAATGGGAGAAAATAATAGCAAATGAAGCAACTGACAAAGAATCAATCTCCAAAATATATAAGCAGCTCATGCAGCTCAATACCAAAAAAATAAACGACCCAATCAAAAAATGGGCCAAATAACAGACATTTCTCCAAAGAAGACATACAGATGGCTAACAAATACATGAAAAGATGCTCAACATCACTCATTATCAGAGAAATGCAAATCAAAACCACAATGAAGTTTCATCTCATGCCATTCAGAATGGCTGCTATCCAAAAGTCTACAAACAATAAATGCTGGAGAGGGTGTGGAGAAAAGGGAACCCTCTTACTCTGTTGGTGGGAATGTAAACTAGTACAGCCACTATGGAGAATAGTATGGAGATTCCTTAAAAAACTGGAAAAAGAACTGCCATATGACCCAGCAATCCCAGTGCTGGGCATACACACTGAGGAAACCAGAATTGAAAGAGACATGTGTACCCCAACATTCAATGCAGCACTTTTTACAATAGCTAGGACATGCAAGCAACCTAGATGTCCATTGGCTGATGGCTAAGAAAATTGTGGTAATAAACACAATGCAATATTACTCAGCTATTAAAACAAACCCATTTGAGTCAGTTCTAATGAGGTTGATGAAACTAGAGTCTATTATACAGAAAAGAAAAACACCAATACAGTATATTAATGCCTATATATGGAATTTAGAAAGATAGTAATAACGACCCTATATGCAAGATAGCAAAAGAGACACAGATATAAAGAACAGACTTTTGGACTCTGTGGGAGAAGGCGAGGGTGGGATGATTTGAAAGAATAGCATGGAAACATGTATATTACCATATGTGAAATGGATGACCAGTCCAAGTTCGATGCATGAGACATGGCTCTCAAAGCTGGTACACTGAGAACCCAGAAGGAAGGGATGGGGAGGGAGGTAGAAGCGGGGCTCAGGACAGGGGGACATATGTACACCCGTGGCTGATTCATGTTAATGTACAGCAAAAACCACCACAATATTGGAAAGTAATTAGCCTCCAATTAAAATAAATACATTAATTTAAAAAAGACACTGCTCTTTGGAATAAAAGCTATGACAAATCTAGACAGTGTATTTAAAAGCAGACACATCACTTTGTTGACAAGGGTCTGAATAGTCAAATCTATGCTTTTTCCAGTGGTCATATGCAGATGTGAGAATTGCACCATAAAGAAAGCTGAGTGCTGAAGAATGGATGCTTTCCAACTATGGTGCTGGAGAAGACTCTTGAAATACCTTGGACAGCAAAGAGATCAATTCAGTCAATCCTGAAGGAAATCAACCCTGAATATTCATTGGAAAGACTGATGATGAAGCTGAAACTCCAATACTTTGGCCACTTTATGCAAAGAGTTCACTCATTTGAAAAGACCCTGATGCTGGGAAACATTGAGGGAAAGAGGAGAAGGGGCACGGTGGAGAATGAATTGGCTCGATGGCATCACTGACTCCACAGATATACGTTTGAACAAACTCAGGGAGATAGTGAAGGACAGGGAAGCCTGGTATGCTGGACGCTGCAGTTCATGGGAGGGACTGCAAAGAATCAGACATGACTGAGCTACGGAACAACAGGTCCTCTGTCAATTTTTTAATCAGGGTGTTCATTTGATACTGAATTGTATGTGCTGTTTTATGTACTTTGGATATTAAACCCTTATTTGTCATATTATTAGCAAATATTTTCTCCCTTTCAGCATGTTTTTACGTCATTTTGTCATGTTACCCTCTGCCGTGCAAAAGTTTTTAGGTTTAAGTAGGTCCCATAAGTTTACCTTTTGCTTTTGTTTCTCTTAGTAGATACAAAAAATATTGCTATGATTTATATCAACAGACTGGTTCCAAATAGGAAAAGAAGTCCGTTAAGGCTGTATATTGTCACCCTGCTTATTTAACTTCTATGCAGAGTACATCATGAGAAACGCTGGGCTGGGAGAAGCACAAGCTGGAATCAAGATTGCTCGGAGAAATATCAATAACCTCAGATATGCAGATGACACCAGCCTTATAGCAGAAAGTGAAGAGGATCTAAAAAGCCTCTTGATGAAAGTGAAAGAGGAGAGTGAAAAAGTTGGCTTAAAACTCAACATTCAGAAAACAAAGATCATGGCATCTGGTCCCATCACTTCATGGGAAATAGGTGGGGAAACAGTAGAAACAGTGTCAGACTTTTTTTGGACTCCAAAATCACTGCAGACGGTGACTGCAGCCATGAAATTAAAAGATGCTTACTCCTTGGAAGAAAATTTATGACCAACCCAGATAGCATATTGAAAAGCAGAGACATTACTTTGCCAAAAAAGGTCTGTCTAGTCAAGGCTATGGTTTTTCCAGTGGTCANGCTATGGTTTTTCCTGTGGTCATGTATGGATGTAAGAGTTGGACTGTGAAGAAAGCTGAGCGCCGAAGAATTGATGCTTTTGAACCGTGGTGCTGGAGAAGACTCTTGAGAGTCCCTTGGACTGCAAGGAGATCCAACCAGTCTATTCTAAAGGAGATCAGCCCTGGAATTTCTTTGGAAGGAATGACGCTAAAGCTGAAGCTCCAGTAGTTTGGCCACCTCATGCGAAGAGCTGACTCATTGGAAAAGACTCTGATGCTGGGAGGGATTGGGGGTAGGAGGAGAAGGGGACAACAGAGGATGAGATGGCTGGATGACATTACCAACTAGATGGACATGAGTTTGAATGAACTCCGGGAGTTGGTGATGGACAGGGAGGCCTGGCGTGCTGTGATTCATGGGGTTGCAAAGAGTTGGACATAACTGAACGACTGAACTGAACTGATATCAAATGTTCTGCCTATGTTTTCATTTAGGAATTTTGTGGTTTCTAATCCTAAGATTAGGTCTTTAATCCATTTTGATTTTATTTTTGTACATGTTGTTATAGAATATTTTAATTTCATTCTTTTACATGTCTGTCCAGTTTTCCCTCCAGTTATTGAAGAGATGGTCTTTCCTCATTATATAGTCTTGCATCCTTTGTTGATTGTAACTACATGGGTTTCTGTCTGGAATCTGTCCTGTTCCGTTGGTCTGTGTGTCCTTTTTTGGCCAGTATTATATGTTTCGATCAGCTTTGTAGTACTGTCTGAAGTCAAGGAAATGGAATATCTCCAGATTTAAAGTTGTTGTGGCTCCTCAAGTTCTCTTGTGTTTCCATAAAAACCTCAAAATTATTTGTTCTGGTCAGTGAAAATTGCCACTGATATTTCATAGGGATTTCACTGAATCTCAGGTGACATTGGATAGTATGGTCAGCTTAACAATACTGAATATTCCAATCCAAGAACATGGTCTATCTTTGCATATAGTTGTGTTTTTAATTTCTTTCACCAGTGTCTTTATAGTTTTCTCGGTACAGATGTTGAACCACCTTAGGTGAGCTTATTCCTAGTTATTTTTTTTTGATGGGATTATAAATAGGATTGTTTCCTTAATTTCTCTGATAGCTTGTTAGTGTACAGAAATGTAACAGATTTCTGTATATTAATTTTGCATCCTGAAACCTTACCAAAGTCATTGAGTTCCAGTAGTTGTGTGGTGGCACATTTGGGATTTTCTGTGGGTAGTATTTCACCTGGAAACAGTGACAGTTTAATTTCCAATGTAGATTTCTTTTTATTGCTTTCTCTTTGCTTGCTGTCACTAGGACTTTCAAAACTATATTGAATAATAGTGGCAAGGGTGGACATTCTTGTTTCTGATCTTAGAAGCAATGTTTCATCTTTTCACGGCTGAGTCTGATGTTAGCTGCGTATTTATGAACATGGTTTTTATGCTGAGGTATGTTTCCTCTATACCCACTTTCAGGTTTTATCATAAATGGCTGTTGACTTTTGTCAAAAGCTTTCTGTGCACCTGCCCCGTCCAGCACAGCAGGTGAGAAAGACCTGAACCAAGGGCAAGTGCATAATAAAAAGACAGACACATATAATTTGGCACGTGGGGAGTCAGAGGGCCCTCCTGCTCTCCATGGCAGAAAGACAAAAAGGCTCCTTTCAGCCCGCACTTTTATTGGCAGAAGTCACATGACATCATTAGGGACTAGCTATACAGGGAAGTTTCAGAGAAGGCAATGGCAACCTATTCCAGTACTCTTGCCTGGAAAATCCCATGGGCGGAGGAGCCTGGTAGGCTGCAGTCCATGAGCCTGGTAAGCTGCAGTCCAAGAGTTGGACAGTACTGAGCGACTTCACTTTCACTTTCCTGCATTGGAGAAGGAAATGGCAACCCACTCCAGTGTTCTTGCCTGGAGAATCCCAGGGACAGGGGAGCCTGGTGGGCTGCCGTCTATGGGGTTGCACAGAGTTGGACACGACTGAAGCGACTTAGCAGCAGTAGCAGCAGCATACAGGGGAGTTTCGGAGAAGGCAATGGCAACCCACTCCAGTATTCTTGCCTGGAAAATCCCATGGGTGGAGAAGCCTGGTAGGCTGCAGTCCCTGGGGTCACTAAGAGTTGGACAGTACTGAGCGACTTCACTTTCATGCATTGGAGAAGGAAATGGCAACCCACTCCAGTGTTCTTGCCTGGAGAATCCCAGGGACGGGGGAGCCTGGTGGGCTGCCGTCTATGGGGTCTCACAGAGTCGGACACGACTGAAGTGAGCAGTGGCAGCATAGAGGACAATCAGGAGCAGTTTGCCGCACCCTCGAGTCATGGGCAGGTTCTGACTTCTGCTGCACCAGGCTGCAACCTCTCCCACTTGCATGATAGCAGGGCTATCATGGTCATCCAGAATAATAATACAGGGCTCTCTTTGTGTTAAATTTGGAAGTGCCCTGTTAGGATCAGGGAACCAGTGAGAATTGTTTGTCCAAACTGAAGAGGAAGGGTCATTCCAAGTTAAGGGTCTAGCTAATGGAGGATTTGGAACATAAGTCCAATACAAATCAGCATCTGCCCCAGTTACCGCACAGGAGCCCAGTGCCGCCACAGCCAGCAGCATGGTCTCAGGAGTTCTAGGTGTCTGAGTGTGCAGGAGCTTCTCTTCGCTCTTCTGACTGGGCTCCTCAGTTGTCCCCAGGTCACAGGAGGTGCCTGAAGAGTGTGTGGTTGTGTTTCTCACTTGGGGGGAGGGGTCCACCAGGCGCAGCCATTGGACTTTCTGGGTCACCATCGCCATGCTCACTGTGGGATCCCACATCTCCTGTGGTGCAAATGGGGGGTTCATGGTATGGCTTGATGTACCTGCTTGGTTTCCAGTGAGGGCCTTGACCTGTTGAGACACAGCCATACCCTTATCCCCATGTTAGTAGGGGGGTTGGTCCTTCCCATGGACCACCTTCTAGTGCCTTCCACCAGACCTGTGGGTGTTGCACTGAAGGAGTATGTGAATGGTGTTTCTCATATGGGGTTGAATTTTGGTCATCTGTTGTGAAAAAATTTAAGGTTAGGAGAGCTAAATGCAGATGTGCAGGTGGAGATTTCCCTGCTATCCCCCTTTTCTGCTTTAAAAGCTGATTTTTAAGAGCACAATGAGCCCATTCAACGACAGCTTGGATTATATGGGATGCCTGTAGAGTGACTGATAAACCAGAGAGAGCAAAAGGCTTTAAAAGCTTTACTGGTGTAAGTGGGCGTAAAAGATCAGCCTGAGAATTGCCAAAGGTGAGGGGCCCTGGGAGAGGGGAGTGAGCTCAAATATGTGTAATTAAAAAAAGGGAAAGAAATGGGAATGAACAGCTTTTTGAAATTGGAGAAATAGGAGGAATAATTCCTCAGGATTAACATGTTTAATTTTTGCAGTCTCAATAGACTTGGTTATTCCAACAACATAGGCAGAGTCACTAACAATATTAATAGGGGTCTTGTTTCTTTAGAAACAAGTGCTGTAATTACTGCTTCTAGTTCCACACATTGGAGAAGGCGATGGCACCCCACTCCAGGACTCTTGCCTGGAAAATCCCATGGACGGAGGAGCCTGGTGGGCTGCAGTTCATCGGGTCTTGAAGAGTCGGACACGACTGAGCGACTTCACTTTCACGTTTCACTTTCATGCACTGGAGAAGGAAATGGCCACCCACTCCAGTGTTCTTGCCTGGAGAATCCTAGGGATGCGGGAGCCTGGTGGGCTGCCGTCTATGGGGTCGCACAGAGTTGGACACGACTGGAACGACATAGCAGCAGCAGCAGCAGCTTCACCCACTGAGCCAAGGTATAGGGAGTAACTAGAGTCTTTCCTTCCTCAGGACCGGTAATGCCTGCTTTGCCATTGTTAGAGCCATCTGTAAAATAAGTAGGAGCATCTGGGATAGGTGCTCTGGGCCACAGGGGGAGTTAGGGAAATAAATTGTAACAATTTATGTGCAGGAGGGTGATTGTCAAAAATGCCCACAAACTCAGCAAGGGTAACCTGTTATGATAAGCAAGTTTGACATAGTTGCTATTGTTGAATTTTGTCAAATGGAACACAAATAGTTTGAGGATCAAAGCCAGTCAACTGGCGAGTACGTTTTCTTCCCTGCATAATTAAATTAGACACAAAGGTAACGTACGTCATCAGGGTCTTGCCCTCCTGAGAATGTGGAAACAACCATTCTATGATGCCAAATGTAGGCTGTTACTGAAATAAAACTCCTGTAGGGGTTTCTGGAGAAGCTACGACCATGAGAATAGGATAATCATAATGAATACGATTAAGCTGAGCATTTTGAATGGCAATATTTACTATATCAAGTTCCTTTTTAGCTTGTGGAGTCAGAGTCTGTGGGGAGGAAAGGGCTAAGTCCCCTTTAAGAGTCTCAAAGAGTTATTTAAGTGAACTGATACGGATGCCCAAAGTAGGGCACAACCAATTAATATCTCCTAAAAGCTTTAGAAAATTATTTAATGTTTTGAGATTATTATTTCTAATGGATACTTTTTGGGGTATAATGGTGCGTTCTGAAACCTGATAACCTAAATAGAAAAAGGGAGCTGTTTTTTGAATTTTTTCAGGGGCTACATGAGGTCCCCATCATATAAGGTCATGTTGAACTTGGTGAAAAAGTGGGTTAGCTGCCCTCCAGGGCAGCTAAGAGTATGTCATCCATATAGTGAAAGATATAGACTTGAGGATAGAGGGACCAAGAGCGCTAGCCATGCATAGCATAGAACTATTCATCATTTCCTGAGGCAACATTTTTTATTGGTACCATTTCATGGGAGCTTGTTGGTTAATACTGGGTACCGAAAATGCAAATTTCTCTTTGTCTTGTGGGGCAAAAGGGATTGTATAAAAACAGTCTTTAAGATCCAGAACTACAATTGGCCAGTTTTGAGGTATGACTGAAGGGGATGGGAGTCCAGGCTGCAAGGCTCCCATGGGTTGCTTAACTGCATTAAATAGCTCAAAGATCATGATGCAGCCTCCATTTGCCTGACTTTTTGGGGATTGCAAAAACTGGAGTATTCCAAGGACTAGTACTCTTTTCTATGTGTCCTGCTTGAAATTATTCATCTACTAAGGCTTGTAAAGTTTCTCCTTTGCTAGATATTTCCCCCTTTGCTAGAGGGCACTGATCCACCCAAGTAGGTTTAGATATAAGCCATGTTAGAAGTGTGGCGTGTGGTGGCAGAGAAATGTCAATGGCCCTAATTAAAATTTTTTATATCCTAGCCCTTTTCTGTCCAATTTGGGCTGAATAGGTAAAGGAGAAGGATCTTCCTGTAAATTTTTTTCTAGCCCTTTTCCTGGTTGGTACCCCATTCTTGCCATCATATGATTTGTCTTTTCCTCGTTGGTGAGAACTAGGTGCTACTGGGCAAGCAGATCTCTGCCCCATAAATTACAGGGAATGTTTGTAACAAAAGGTTAGAAATAGGCAAGTTGTTTATTGGGCCCTAGGCAAGGAAGAATTGGTGCAATGTGAGCAAGTTGTTGGGGTTCTCCCAAGCCTGATATTTTCCCCTGGGGTTCAGTCAAGGGCTAGTCATCTGGCCATTGACGAGAAGTAATGATGGAAACATCAGCGCCAGTATTTAAGAGACCAGAGAAGGTTTTTCATTGAATTTTAACCTTATAAGTGGGCCAATCTGAGAGTATTTGTTAAGAAAAGCACACTACTTGATCACCTGTGCTCCCAAATCCTTGTTCTCCTCTGGTGACAGGATTAGAATTGTTAGGGATGTGGTAAGGCAAGAGAAGGAGCTGAGCAATTCTCTTACCTTGAGGAATGACATGGAATGAATGAGAGAGCGAGCCATTACTTTAATTTTTCCTGAATAGTCTGGGTCAATAAGGCCAGGAAGATTAAGGTTAAGGCCCTTAAGATTAAGGCCACTTTTGCCCAGAATGAGTCCTGTGGTCCCCGGTGGAATGGGGCCTTGGATCCCAGTACGGATTGCTAAACGAGGATCCAATTCACTAATCTGAACAGTTACTCTGGCTGGGAGGTGCAACCCAGCACTTCTGCTGGTGGCAGCTGAGAGGCTGAAGACAGCCTGAAAGGTGTGCTGGAGGTCCTCACAGGGGATGCCCCCATTGTTTGTGGGGCCTGATGCTGGCCCCGTTGGTCATTTCCTGGCTGTAAAGGGGAACTGTTTTTATGAGATTTTGATCTACATTGATTAGACCAATGATTGCCTTTTTGGCACTGAGGACACAGTCCTGGTGTTCTAATGTCACCAGTAGGCGGAGGTATTATAACACCTGCTTTGGGATGGGAATGGCAATCCTTTTTTATATGTCCAGGCTTTTCACTTTGAAAGCATTTGGCAGGGGAAGAGTTAAAATTATTTTTAAAGGCAGCACAAATTGCTTGGGCTAGCATGGTTTGTTTGTGAGCCTGTGTACCAATATTTTGACATGCTCGGACAAAATCTGCAAGACTGCCATTTTGATGAATAGGGTTAAGGGTGGCCTTACAATCTTCATTGGCATTTCCATAGGCTAATTGTTTTAACAAAATGTCCTCCGTTGTAGGACTATTATTTTGATGGTGGAGAGCAGATGAGAGGCGGTCTACAAATTCAGTGAAGTCTTTTCTGGGTCTCTCTAATGTTTTAACAAATGAACCAGTATGCTTGCCAGGGTCTGATACTGTCTGCCACGCCTTTCAGCAGCATTAATATGCCTTCGTAAGTCAGTTGGGCTGTTGGACTGGTATATTGCCCTGTGCCTGTGAGCATTTCAAACGTAAGACTATGTCTATTGGCCAAATTAATATTGGCTTGTTTTTGGCACAACTTAGGATAAGAGGCAAAAAACTGTAAATATTGGGGATCACTTAAAGCAGCTTTGGTTAACATTTTAACATAGTAAGAAGAGCATCTCCCATACAAATTTCCAATAGTTCCTGTGTATAGGGGGAATTGGCCCCGTTCAACCTAACACTAGATTTTAATTCCTTTAAAACCTGATTTCAAAAGTTTCATGGGTTGCAACAACCTGAGTGGGATCACTGGGGTCAGGCCTGTAATCAAGAGGGAAAGAAAGATGGTTCTCAATGTACAAAGCACCCGAATGCAGGGCGGAGGCCATGGCCTGCTGAAATGGAGCCAGCGGCTTATCCCCCCAGGACATTTCTGGACCCGATGGAGAGGTTGTGGTGGAAAATCGCCCTTAGGCTTGGATGGCAAAGGGGAAGAACGGTTAACAGGAGCCACCTCTGAGGACATGGCCTTTAACATGGTTTCTCATACTGTAGAGGGTATAGAACCCATCGCACTAGCCCCCAGGTCGCAAATACCTTCACGAGGATCCCCTCTCCTGTGTGCTGTTTTTAAATTTTCTCCCACTCGGTCCCAAATTTCAATATCTAGAGAGCCTTCTTCTGGAAACCAAGGGTTATATTTAACCACCTCTTTTAGCAACTGTGTCCATTGCTCCTCTTTCACCTGCGCTCCAGCATTATGGAGGAGGTGCTTCAAAAGCTGGAGATAAAGTTTCTCACCTTTACTCAAATCATTCCTCATTGTTACTCTGACTTCCTAAGACAACAAGGCGCTTCCCACCCTTAGAGTCTGAGGGCCTGGTCTCCATCCAGGCGTCTCACTTGCCGCTCTCTCTTCACGTTCAGTTTTTTCCCTTGCAGGAATCCTCCCCGACTTCAGGTCCCTGTTTGGGCACTACTTGCCGCCAACACAGCGGGAGAGAAAGACCTGAAACAAGGGCGAGCGCGTCATGAAAAGACAGACATACAATTTGGCAAGCCGGGAGTCAGAGAGGCCTCCGGCTCTCCATGACAGGAAGACAAAATAGCTGCTTTAAGCCCGCACTTTTATTGGCAGAAGTCACATGACATCATTAGGGACTAGCTATACAGGGGAGTTTGATTAGCGCAGGCTCTGCTCTTGATCAAGAATAGCTTGTTTTGTTTCCATGGGGACGCAGGGGTAGGCTGTGAAGTGGAGCAGAGAGCACGTCCCGCCCCAGGAATGTCCGTTAGGCATGCTTACTAGGACAATCAGGAGGGTGCAGTTTGCTGCACCCTCGAGTCATGAGGCAGGTTCTTGTCTCTGCTCCACCAGGCTGCAACATCCATCTACTGAGATGGCTTTTATTTGATTTGTTACTGTGTTGTATCACATTGATAGGTGGATACAGAGCCATCCTTCCATCCCTGGGATAAATCTTGCTTGATCATGTGTGGTCCTTTTAACAAATTCCTGAATTTCCTTGTTAATTCATTGAGGGTTTTTCATCTATGTTTATCCGTGTTACTGGCCTGCAACTTTCTTGTTTCTGTGATTTATTTTTTTGGTTTTGGCCGCAGGGTGATGCTGGCCTCAGAAAGAGTTCAGAAGTGTTCCTTCCTCTGCAATTTTTGTGGAATGGTTTCAGAAGGGTCTGTATTAACTCTTCTCTGAATGTCTAGTAGAATTCACCTGGGATGCCATCTGGTCCTGGATTTCTCTTTGTTGGGAGTTTTAAATTACTGGTTAAATTTCAGTACTGGTAATTGGTCTGTTGGTGTTTTCTGTTTCTTCCTGGTTTAGTCTTGGGTGATTGTACATTTCAGAGAATTTGTCCATTTCTATTAGCTTGTCTATTTTATTGATGTATAGTTACTCATAGTAGTCTCTCATGAACCTCTGTATTTCTGTGGTGCCAGCTGTAACATTTTTCATGTTTGGTTTTTATTGATTAGGGCCCTCTCCCTTTTTTTCTTGATTGAGTCTGTTTAAAGGTTTATCAGTTTTATTTCACTCTTCAAAAAACCAGCTGTTTGCCTCCTTGATCTTATCTGGTTTTCAATTTTTTATTCACTTATCTCCTCTGATATTTAAGATTTCTTTTCTTCTCAGTTTGGGTTTGCTTTATTCTTTTTCTATTCCTTTGGGCATAAGGTTAGATTGTTAGAGGTCTTTCTTGTTTCTTGAGGCAAACTTGTATCACTACAACTTCCCTCTTAGAACCTCCTTTGTTGCATCCCATAGACTTGTGGATCATTTCATTTTCATTTGTCTCCAGGTATTTTTATTAATTTTATTACTTTTTTTAGCTTCTTCAGTGATCCATTGGCTGTTTAGTCACATATTGATTAGCCTCCAACGGTTTGTGCTTTTATCAGTTTTCTTGTTGATTTCTAGTCTCATCGGAGAAGGCAATGGCACCCCACTCCAGTACTCTTGCCTGGAAAATCCCATGGATGGAGGAGCTTGGTGGGCTGCAGTCCACAGGGTTGCTAAGAGTTGGATACGACTGAGTGACTTCACTTTCACTTTTCACTTTCATGCATTGGAGAAGGAAATGGCAACCCACTCCAGTGTTCTTGCCTGGAGAATCCCAGGGACGGGGGAGCCTGGTGGGCTGCTGTCTATGGGGTCGCACAGAGTCGGACACGACTGAAGTGACTTATTTTAGTCTCATAGTGTTGTGGTCAGAAGAGATGATTGATATTATTTCTATTTTCTTACTTTACCAAGGCTTGTATTGAGGCCTAGCATGTAATGTATCATAGAGAATGTTCCATGTACACTTGAAAAGAGTGTATTATACTTTTGGATGGAATAATATATATATATAAATGACAACATCTATATATGTATAGTGACAACATCTGTCTATATATACATATCTATCTATATCTATATATATGGGCTTCCCTCATAGCTCAGCCTATAAAGAATCTGCCTGCAATTCAGGAGACCCCGGTCCCTGGGTTGGGAAGATCCCCTGGAGAAGGAAATGGCAACCCACTTCAGTATTCTTGCCTGGAGGATCCCCATAGACAGAGGAGCCTGGTGGGCTTCAGTCCATGGGGTCGCAAGGAGTCAGACACAACTTAGTGACTAAACCACCACTATACACACACACACACACACACACACATACGCACACACACATATATGTTGTTGTACAGTCATTTAGTCATGTCCAACTCTTTGCAACCTCATGGACTGTAGCATGCCAGGCTTCCCTGTCCTTCACCATCTCCCAGAATTTGCTCAAACTCATGTCTATTGAGTCGGTGATGCCATCCAGCCATCTCACCCTCTGTCATCCCCTTCTCTTCCTGCCTTCAATCTTTCCAGCATCAGAGTCTTTTCCAGTGAGTTGGCTCTTCACATCAGGTGGCCAAAGCTTCAGTTTCAGCATCGGTCCTTCCAGTGAATATTCAGGCGTGATTTCCTTTAGGGTTGTCTGGTTTGATCTCCTTGTTTTCCAAGGGACTCTCAAGTGTCTTCTCCAGCACCACAGTTTTGGCTTTAGCATTCTGAAAACACCAGGAAGATCAAGACACCGTTTTGACATTTGCTCCATAGCTTACATTTTTCACATGATGATTTCAAATATACAGAGATCAATTTCTAAGTTTAGAGATAGCACAAATGCCTTTTTTGCTGTGTTGGATTAGGTTGAGTTGGGTTTTTATATCCACTTGTTTTGCCTGATTTAAGTGTTTTACCACATACAGTTATGGAAAGGAAATTTGCTCCCTCCTTTGTCTTAAAATAAGAGATTCCACCACCATGTAGTGAATAAATTAGGCAGACTTCAACTGGATTTTTAAAAGATTTTGTATTTTGCAATTCTCACATCCAGTTGGAAACCAAAATTGAATCCAACTTACAAAGTAGTACATGGAAGATACGATTTTCATTCTGGGATATTTCTGTGGATTCCACAGCCCTGTGCTCCATGGAAGGGCTGTATTTCCTCACTTCCCTGATGAATAATCAAGGAGGAGATGGCAGGTGGTGAGTTGTGGAGAGCAGATCAGATTGTCAGCACAGGGCCCTAAGAGGACAATTCATGTTTGACTTTATCCCTGTAATAGAAGACTGTGGGGGCACATTTACAGGAATGACTGCATCCTCCTGGCTGTTGGGTCACAGCCTGGTTTCCATCATCTGTGGGGTCCCTGTGAAACTCAGTAGCCCCCAGTAGCTGTCTGACTGCCCATCCTATTGTGGGGAACAGAACGGCAGGAACCGCTTACAGGCAGAAAACTGCTTGAGAAAATGACCTGCCATTTAAAGTGTTTCAGACTCCCCTCTGAGCCCTGGTGAGCATTGTCCCAAACCAGTCAGGAGTGAAACCCCTCTTCTCATCTTTAAGAGTAAAACCCAGTGTACCTGAAGGTCCTTAGTTGCTATGCAAACAAGGTAAGCTTTCTAATTCTGAACTTTCATAATTTCCTGCAGGAATATAGTTTAAATACAGTTTCAGCTTCCCTGGTGGCTCAGACAGTAAAGCGTCTGCCTGCAATGAGGGCGACCCTGGTTCGATTCCTGGGTCGGGAAGTTCCCCTGGAGAAGGAAATGGCAATCCACTCCAGCACTCTTGCCTGGAAAATCGCGTGGACGGAGGAGCCTGATAGGCTGCAGTTCATGGGATCGCAAAGAGTCGGACACGACTGAGCGACTTCACTTTCACTTTCGGCTTATTGTTGCTTTGTTACATCCATGGATCTTACCTTTAGGATAAAATTACATTTGAAAGCTGTGGTACAAATACAAGCAAGGCCTGTTTATCTCCTGACCATGCAGAACAGGGTGATCAGAGTGGAGATGGCTCAGGTCACAGCACAAGCACCCCATTTCAGGTGTGTTTCCCTTTTGTCTTTCCACCATCACAGGTTCACCCACCTGGACTCCATCACTCTTTTTCAAGCTCTTCAATAAAGTATAGATTGTGGCTCAAACGGTAAAGAATCTACCTGCAATTCAGGAGACCCAGGTTTGATCCCTGGGTCGGGAAGGTCCCCTGGAGAAGGGTGTGGCAACCCACTCCAGTGTTCTTGCTTGAAAAAATCCCATGGACAGAGGATCCAGGTGGGATACAGTCTATGGGATCACAAAGAGTTGGACATGACTGAGTGACTAAAACACACACATCCACCCCTAGAAAGTACTAAGCCTGCCTGTTTAATTTTTGTAGTGACAGTGTGTATTAAGACTGAAAAAGCAGAGTGACACCAGACCTGAGGAGGCTGAGTGGAGAGACAATGGCTGGTCTTTTCACTTCACCTTGTCTCCTGTATTGAAGCCCTGGCGGGGGAGCGGGTGTAGCAACACAGTTGCATAGAATGCTAGGATGAACAGAGTGAATGTAAACCCTCAAAGACACATAGCTATTAAATTACAACTGGATTTCAACTCAGAAGTATTTGAATGCTCAGGAGAAAACATACTGGCCAGTAGAGGTGGGTCCTCAAAGGACCAATTTTCTAATAATTTCATCTACAGATTTTCTTTTCCCTGAATTAGTGATATAAAATGTAGTACATAGGAGGAGCAAGATGGTGGAGGAGTAGGTGAACATGGAATACATCTCCCTCCACGGATACATCAGGAATACCCTTTCAGACACAGAAGTGCATGCAGAGCACCAGCTGAGAGTGGACAGGAGTACCTGACCAGCAGAAAAGAATATATACTACTACTAATACTAAGTCACGTCAGTCGTGTCCGACTCTGTGCGACCCCATAGACGGCAGCCCACCAGGCTCCTGTCCCTGGGATTCTCCAGGCAAGAACACTGGAGTGGGTTGCCATTTCCTTCTCCAATGCATGAAAGTAAATAGTGAAAGTGAAGCCGCACAGTCGTGTCTGACTCTTCGTGACCCCATGGACTGCAGCCTACCAGGCTCCTCCGTCCATGGGATTTCCCAGGCAATGGTACTGGGGTGGGCCGCCAGCAAAACTCAGTAGGATGAAGAACTGGGGGAAAAACAGGAGTGTTAGTAGGACTCCTGCCCTCAGCGGGTGGGGGAACTGAAGCAGGGGTCCGATCCCCAC
Organism: Redunca redunca; assembly: GCA_006410935.1. Classification (NCBI taxonomy): domain Eukaryota; kingdom Metazoa; phylum Chordata; class Mammalia; order Artiodactyla; family Bovidae; genus Redunca; species Redunca redunca. The sequence goes on along the minus strand of SJYQ01094222.1, from coordinate 91,873 downwards.
ACCAGGGCAATTGTCTGAGTCAGAGGAGAAACATTTAAGGCTGAGGGAAGCAGCTGATCTGTGGCAGCCTAAACGGAATGAGAATCAGACAGCCCTTGCCACAGTCATACATACCCTAGGTGGCTCAATGGCTGAGAGCTGGAGTTGGGATTGTGGCGCAATCCCAGGGCGAGGGCTGCTGTTGATTGCAGAGAGACGGATTGAGGGGATGTGAGGGAGGAGACTGTGGTGGGAAATGCCTGTGGAGGAAAGCCAGGCAGCCATGGAAGCAAGTCACACATAGGGGTTGGAGCCATCACCATAGCCCCTCTTCCCCAACACGGTAGCACTGGCAGCTGAACAATAGAGAGGCTGTCCCATCAAACGCCTGATGCACTGAACTACAGAGTAGGACCCCACCCAGGGTGCCCTTTAAGTGCCTAACTCACCGATCTACAGAGTAGGACTCCAGGCAAGGGAGTCCTTTAAGTGCCTGAAGGGTCGGAGCTATGGATAAAGACTGGCCAAAGAGGCCTTCTGATTGCCAGCTACAAGAAGCTTGAAAAAAGATTCTGATAGGGCCATAACTCCTGTGGCGGAGGCAGTCCGTGTCCCTGCAAACTTGATGCTGCCAGGGCCCCCGCAAGCCAAGCAGCTGCGCTACCTTCATGCTCAACTCTCACTGGGACAGAGCTAGCACAGGCAAAAGAATTCTTGTGCCTATGCACACAGGGTCACTTCAGTAGTGTCTGGCTCATTGTGACCCTGTGGTGTGGCCCGCCAGGTTTCCCTGTCATTGAGGGGGATTCTCCAGGCAAGAATACTGGAGTGTATTGGCCAATACTGGTTAACATACCCTTCTAGAGCACTATATTTCCTGCTGCCCTAGCCTCCAAATCCCCTGAGTACCTAGTGCTGCCAGAACCCCTGCAACCCAAGCAGCTGCACCACCTCCACACCTGGCCCTCACAAGGGCAAAGCCAAGTCCTCCAGGGCAGCCTCAGGAACAAACCCCAGTGGACGACCCATATCCAGAGGTGGAAATAAAATCACAGTTGAAACCCAGAGGCAGTGTGACTGAGGAAGAAGACCCAAAACCCTCTCACCAGCTGTACAGCTGCAGATTAAACCCACACAATCAACTAGGCAGACTCTGTGTCTGTGAAATATATAAAAGGTCATTGAGAGCTCCCACAAAAGAAAACGCACTAGTTCTGATAGCTGTGGACATTGGAGGCAAGAACACACAGGAGTAGGACAGATTAGAATCTGTAGAACACACAGATTAGAATCTGAGCTGCCCTCACAGCAGGTCCAGAGATCAGCACAGTGTTAGAGGGCATCCTCGGGAGGTGGAGTGAACTGTGACTCCCAGCAAGGGAAAGGACTCCGACAGCAGTGACTCAAGAAAAACACTTATTATTCTTATGTTTTGACATAAGTGTTCTGTAGATTTGGATTTTTTTCCTTTTTTGTTTTCCTTTCCCCCGCCTCTGTTGTAGTTGTTGATTTTATTGGCACTATGAACTCTAAGCTTTTTTTTTTCTTTTTTTTTCTCAGTCGTATTTTTTATTGTTGTTATAAACCTCTGCCTCTATATCAGGCTTTTGCAGTTCTGGGGAGTTTGTTTTTTCTCTTTTTTAAATTATAATTTTCAATTTTTAAAATCCATTATTATTTTTTATACATTTATTCTTTTGTTTGCTTTTCCTACTGTTCTTTTCCCCTTGCAGTTAATCTTTGAAAGTGAAGTCGCTCAGTCGTGTCCAACTCTTTGCGAACCCATGGACTGTAGCCTACCAGGCTCCTCTGTCCATGGGATTTTCCAGGCAATAGTACTGGAGTGGATTGCCATTTCCTTCTCCAGGGGATCTTCCCAAACCAGGGACTGAACCCCGGTCTCCCGCATTGTAGACAGACACTTTACCGTCTGAGCCACCAGGGAAGTCCCCTGGTGGGTTACATCTTTAACAAATATAAATCTTTATCTACTTCTATTTAACTTTGCATATCTATTCTTTCTTTCCTTTAGTTTCAACATATTTGTTAGTTTTATTTTCATTGCTTTATACCCCAGTTGGCACCTTGCTTTAGTCTTGTTTTCTGCTTTGTGTTTTTGTTAGTTTTGTTCTGGTAGACATAACTTTTGGTTCCCTTTGTTTGCCAGATCAATGTATTGTAGTTTATTTTTGTTGGACTGTTTTGATTTTGCTTATGGGTGTATATGTACATGTGTTTATTCAGTCACACTTTTCATTGTTGTTGTAAACCTCTGCCTCTACATTGGGCTTTTGCAATTCCGTGGAGTTTTCCTTTTTTCCCTTTTCTCTTTCTTCTTCCATTTTTTTTCTCTATTTTATAATTTTATTTTTAAAAACCTATTATATTTTTTCTATATTTATTCCTTTGTTTGCCTTTCCTACTGTTCTTTTCCCCTTGCAGTTAATCTTCACTGTATATAAATTTTCTTCATCTACCTCCTGTAACTTTGCATAGCTATTCTTTCTTTTCTTCTTTCCTTTCCTCTCAACATATGTTAGTTTTATTTTCATTGCCTTATACTGCAATTGGCACATTGCTTTAGTTTTGTTTTCCAGTTTGTGCTTTAGTTACTTTTGTTCTGGTAGATTTAATATTAGGTTTCTTTTGTTCGCTGGGTCAAGCTATTGTACTTTATTTTTGTTGGACTGTTTTGATTTTGCTTATGGGGTGTATATATATATGTGTGTGTGTGTGTGTGTATTTAGTCACACTTTTTATTGTTGTTATAAACCTCTGTAGTTCTGTGGAATTTTCCTTTTTATCTCTTTTTTTCTTTCATTTTGAAAAATCTTTTCTCTTTTTTATAATTTTAACTTTTAATTTTTTAAACCTATTATATTTTTTCTACATTTATTCCTTTGTTTGCCTTTCCTACTTTGCTTTTCCCCTTGCAGTTAATCTTTAATATATATAACTCTTCTTCATCTACCTCTATTTAACTTTGCATATCTATTCTTTCTTTTTTTCCTTTCCTCTCAACATAGTTATTAGTTTTGTTTTCATTGCTTTATTCCCCAGTTGGTACCTTGCTTTAGTTTCGTTTTCCAGTTCGTGCTTTAGTTAGTTTTGTTCTTAACTGGCAAATATAATTTTTGATTTCCTTTGTTTGCCAGATTAATCTATTGTACTTTATTTTTGTTGGACTGTTTTGACTTGGCTCATGGGTGTATATGTATATTTGGATATTCCATTATTTGAAGTATTATTTGCCTGATTTTGTAACAGCCATTTGCCTGGGGTTCATCTTTGGTTTCTCAGTTTTGGATATTTGTTTTAATCTCATTTAATGCCATAAGAAACCACTTGTGGAAATTTTGTTCCTGACCAGAGATCAAGCCCTGAGCCTTTGGAGTGGGAACACTGACTCCAGGACCCGAGACTACCAGAGAACTAACCCTAGTGGGTATCAAATAGTGAGAACTCACACAAAGAAAACCACTGTAATACAAGACCCCACATCACCCAATCACTAGTAGCACCCTGTGCAGGATGCCTCATCTAAACAAACAAACAAAAAAATACAAGCCCAACCATCAGCAGATAGGATTACCACCTCACTCAGCCTTGCCCATCAGAGGAAAAACAAACAAAAAAACAAAAACTCAGCACAAATCTCATACAAATGAAGGAACCAACTAGAAACACAGAAGTCCAAATAAATGAAGAGGAAATAGGCAAACTACCTGAAAAAGAATTCAGAATAATGATAGCAAAGATGATCAAAAACCTTGAAAGCAAAATGGAGAAAATGCAAGAATCAATTAACAAACACCTAGGAGAAAAAGAATGAAAAGAACTGAGAATAGTCTTGGAGACCTCTGGGACAATATCAAATGCAACAACATTCGAATAATAGGGGTCCCAGAAGAAGAGAAAAAAGAATGAAAAGAACTGAGAATAGTCTTGGAGACCTCTGGGACAATATCAAATGCAACAACATTCGAATAATAGGGGTCCCAGAAGAAGAGAAAAAGAGAGTATGAGAAAAATTTTGAAGAGATTATAGTTGAAAATTTCCTCAACATGGAAAGGGAGATAGTCAATCAAGTCTAAGAGGCACAAAGAGTCCCATACAGGATGAGCCCAAGGAGAAACATGCCAAGACACATACTAATTAAACTAACAAAGAGTAAACCCAAAGAAAGAATATTAAAAGCAGCAAGGGAGAAGGACCATGTAACATGCAAGGGAAACCCCATGCACTTAACAGCTGACCTTTCAGCAGAAACTCTACAGGCCAGAAGAGAATGGCAGGATATATTTAAAGTACTGAAAGGGAAAACCTAGGTTACAACCTAGATTACTGTACCTGGCAAGGACCTCATTCAAAATTGATAGAGAAATCAAAAGCTTTTCAGACAAGCAAAAGTTAAGAGAATTCAGTACCACCAAACCAGCTTTACAACAAATGTTCAGTCAGTTCAGTCGCTCAGTCATGTCCAACTCTTTGCGACCCCATGAATTGCAGCATGCCAGGCCTCCCTGTCCATCACCAACTCCTGGAGTCCACCCAAACTCACGTCCATTGAGTCGGTGATGCCATCCAGCCATCTCATCCTCTGTCGTCCCCTTTTCCTCCTGTCCCCAATCCCTCCCAGCATCAGAGTCTTTTCCAATGAGTCAACTCTTTGCATGAGGTGGCCAAAGTGTTGGAGTTTCAGCTTCAGCATCAGTCCTTCCAATGAACACCCAGGACTGATTTCCTTTAGGATGTACTGGTTGGATCTCCTTGCAGTCCAAGGGACTCTCAAGAGTCTTCTCCAGCACCACAGTTCGAAGCATCAGTTCTTCAGCACTCACCTTTCTTCACAGTCCAACTCTTACATCCATACATGACGACTGGAAAAACCATAGCCTTGACTAGACAGACCTTTGTTGCCAAAGTAATGTCTCTGCTTTTGAATATGGTATCTAGGTTGGTCATAACTTTTCTTCCAAGGAGTAAGCATCTTTTAATTTCATGGCTGCAGTCACCATCTGCAGTGATTTTGGAGTCCCCCAAAATTAAGTCTGTCACTGTTTCCATTGTTTCCCCATTTATTTGCCATGAAGTCATGGGACCAGATGCCATGATCTTAGTTTTCTGAATGTTGAATTTTACTACAACTTTTTTACTCTCCTCTTTCACTTTCATCAAGAGACTCTTTAGTTCTTCCTTGCTTTCTGTAATATGTGTGGTGTCATCTGCATATCTGAGGTTATTGATATTTCTCCCGGCAATCTCGATTCCAGCTTGTGCTTCATCCAGCCCAGCATTTCTCATGATGTACTCTGCATATAAGTTAAATAAGCAGGGTGACAATATACAGCCTTGACATACTCCTTTCCTGATTTGGAACCAGTCTGTTGTTCCATGTCCAGTTCTAACTGTTGCTTCTTGACCTACATACAGATTTCTCAGGAGGCAGGTCAGGTAGTCTGGTATTCCCATCTCTTTCAGAATTTTCTACAGTTTATTTTGGTCCACATAGTCATACAATTTGGCATAGTCAATAAAGCAGAAGTAGATGTTTTTCTAGATCTCTCTTGCTTTTTTGATGATCCAACAGATGTTGGCAATTTGATCTCTGGCTCCTCTGCCTTTTCTAAATCCAGCTTGAATATCTGGAACCATTTCAGATTTTCTGTAATTTCACAGTTCATGTACTGTTGAAGCCTGGGTTGGAGAATTTTGAGCATTACTCTTCTAGCTTGTGAGATGAGTGCAATTGTGTGGTTGTTTGAGCATTCTTTGGCATTGCCTTTCTTTGGGGGTTGGAATGAAAACTAACCTTTTCCAGTCCAATGCTCAATATCCTATAATAAATCATAATGGAAAATAATACAATAAAGAATATACATTTGTGCAACTGAGTCACTTTGCTGTTCAGAAGAAATCAACACAACATTGTAAGTCAGCTATACCTCAATAAATTTTGAAAAAATAGACCGGTGTTATTGCTCTGTTCCTGTTAAATATATTTGGTACTGGATACTACTGAATATTTTGAATGCCCTGACCTTTTAAACTGGAGCAAAATGAAAGAAGCCAACATACAGATTAACTGAAGTTACTTATTTCAAACACAGCTGCAGGTTCAGGGGCCTTATGTGATGAAATCAGTAATGTAGAAGTGTCACGGATACAATATTTATTTATTTGATATTATTAAAGCCATACTCTGTGCCAGGCACCTGTGAACTGTTGGTAGTCAGGCCATCTGCTCAGTCACCTTATAACTTAGTGAGAGAGGCATATGAGGGTATAAGGAATTAAAAATACAGAAATAATTGGATTCTGTGTCTAAAAATGTAATCTGATTGAGAATAGAGGATCACATAGAAAGAAAACCTGAGAATATGCTTTCTTGAGAAAAAAGTGTTCTCTTAACAAAATCCTGAATAAGGGTTAGGGCTTCAGCTTGGCCAAGAGGTGGGAAAAATATTTCCAGTCAGAATCAAAATACATATCAGGTCAGAAAGCAAGAAAAGGCATCACTGGAACACAGAGTGACTCAGAGATAGTTTAACTTTTGTAGCAGATAATTATACATGTGAGTAAAGCACAAAAGATTGGTAACAAGAACAACCTTTAGGTAAAGGAATAGGTTACTACAGGTAGGGGAATACTATTGCTGTGGAAAATGGAGAAAAATTAGGAAAATTAAGTGTGCAAGATATGATGATTTCTTGCCCCTAACCATGAATATGATTACCTCTCTACAACTGGAAGAGAAAGAAATCATAATATTTCTTCACTTTTATTAATGGATTATTAAAATTTAAAATGAGGCAGATACTTTGTAAAAATATTGGCTTACTAATTTTCTAAAAAATTATTGCTAACTTAACAGTGATGGGTTTTCCAACATAATTTTGAAAGTTAGCAGATTTCAGAATAATTCCATAATGAATTTAGAGTCCTGGGATGATTCATTTTACACTGTTTTGATGAGTCATTATAACTGAGTTTAACTTTTTCACTGAGGACATATGTAATTGAATTTTAAGAGGTCATTAAAAAAAATATGGACATTTTCCTTCATTATTCAGCGTGATTCCATTAACCTCCAGGTTGATCCTTTGGAAAATGAACAAAATTATAATTGACATCCTCTATCTGTATTCACGGAGAAGACAATGACAAGCCACTCCAGTGTTCTTGCCTGGAGAATCCCAGGGATGGGGGAGCCTGGTGGACTGCTGTCTCTGGGGTCGCACAGAGTTGAACACGACTGAAGCGACTTGGCGGCAGCAGCAGATGCAGCAGCAGCAGCAGCATCTGTATTTAAGCAGGCTGCAACCCGATCCTCAGCTCTTGCTTACCAAAGGGAAATTTAAAATGTTTAGCTGAGTGAGAATGAGATTAAATATTGTTGCATTTCATTCTTTGAGTGATATTTTTAGCTCTTTGTGGGACAATATATTAGAGTTATTGATTAATTGTAAACAAAGCTAGTTGACCATTAAGACTGGGTAGAATTTGTCTTTTGTTGGTGAGCATTATTTGGGATGTAAAACCATGGACTAATTTTTACAATTACTTCAGAAGATTACTATAAAATACTTAGAAAGATGAGTGTCACATTTAAAAAAATCAGATTGCTAATCATTTCTGATATTCTGTTATTTTAATTACTCAGAAGCACTTTTACTTTGAATCAAAAATAATTCATTCCTTTTCAAAAGCTCTTTTAACCTGTGTTTATGTATTTAAGTCCTAGAAACATGTTCTTTTCCACTCAGCAAAGACAGATCACTAGATAATAGGTAATAGACAGATAATATCATGTGCAAAGAGATAGTTTAATTAACTTTATTCAATGATAGAAACATGCCATTCCCTTTTCTCAAAGCCAGATCAAGGGATAAATCTGAGACACAAAAATATATTTAATGCTATGTGAAGTTTTCTGTACTGGAGTAATACATTAATTCAAGAAAATAAGTATTTTAACTGGCCCAAATAGCACAATAAGATGTAAGACATGTGAATAAAGAGATAATATAGATGATTAAGAGAATACACAGGAAACAGACTACCAAGATTGCAATTTAGTTCTGCTTCTCTTAGTTATATGACAACAGGCAAGACTTAATATTTCTGCCTGTAAGTTTGCTCATCTGAAAAATGGAAAGAACTGTCTACCTCATCAGGTTTTTCTGGAGAATTAAGTGAGTTTTCAAAAAACAGAATGCCCCAAAACATTGCTTGGCATGTAGAATACACAATATATATGCTTTTATTTCATGTGTGCCATGCTTCTCTATCTGGGTAGGCAAGACCTCTTAAACACTTATGTGACATTTAAAAATTAATAAACAGCAAGTATATATGTATGTCAGTTTTTATTCCAATCCCTAAGAAAGGCAATGCCAAAGAATGCTCAAACTACAGCGCACTTGCACTCATCTCACACGCTAGCAGGGTAATGCTCAAAATTCTCCAAGCCACGCTTCAGCAATATGTGAACCATGAACTTCCAGATTTTCAAGCTGGTTTTAGAAAAGGCAGAGGAACCAGAGATCAAATTGTCAACATCCGTTGGATCATCAAAAAAGCATAAGAGTTCCAGAAAAACATCTATTTCTGCTTTATTGACTATGCCAAAGCCTTTGACTGCATGGAACACAATAAACTGTGGAAAATTCTGAAAGAGATGGGAATGCCAGACCACCTGACCTGCCTCTTGAGAAACCTGTATGCAGGTCGGGAAGCAACAGTTAAAACTGGACATGGAACAACAACTGGTTCCAAACCCAGAAAGAGTACGTCAAGGCTGTATACTGTCACCCTGCTTATTTAACTTATATGCAGAGTACATCATGAGAAACGTTGGGCTGGATGAAGCACAAGCTGGAATCAAGATTGCTGGGAGAAATATCAATAACCTCAGATATGCAGATGACACCACCCTTATGGTAGAAAGTGAAGAGGAACTAAAAAGCCTCTTGATGAAAGTGAAAGTGGAGAGTGAAAAAGTTGGCTTGAAACTCAACATTCAGAAAGCAAAGATCATGGCAGCTGGTTCCATCACTTCATGGGAAATAGATGGGGAAACAATGGAAACAGTGTCAGACTTTATTTTTTGGGGCTCCAGAATCACTGCAGATGGTGACTGCAGCCATGAAATTAAAAGATGCTTACTCCTTGGAAGGAAAGTTATGACCAGCCTAGACAGCATATTGAAAAGCAGAGGCATTACTTTGCCAACAAAGGTCTGTCTAGTAAAGACTATGGTTTTTCCATTAGTCATGTAAGGATGTGAGAATTGGACTGTAAAGAAAGCTGAGCGCTGAAGAATTGAGGGTTTTGAACTGTGGTGTTGCAGAAGACTCTTGAGAGTCCCTCGGACAGCAAGGAGATCCAACCTGTCCGTCCTAAAGGAAATCAGTCCTGAATATTCATTGGAAGGACTGATGTTGAAGCTGAAACTCCAATACTTTGGCCACCTGATGCAAAGAGTTGACTCATTTGAAAAGACCCTGATGCTGGGAAAGATTGAGGGCAGGAGGAGAAGGGGACGACAGAGGATGAGATGGTTGGATGGCATCACTGACTCAATGGACATGAGTTTGGGTGGACTCCGGGAGTTGGTGATGGACAGGGATGGCGTGCTGCCATCCATGGGATCACAAAGAGTCGGACATGACTGAGCAACTAAACTGAACTGAACTGATTTACGTATGTATATAAAACTGAATCACTTTGCTATACCGACACACACACACACACACACACACACACAGATATATTATTTTCTAGATTCTTTTCATTATCCCTCAGTATAAAATATTGAGTATAGTTCCATGTGATATACAGTAGGTCCTTGTTGATTATCTATGTTATAGACAGTTGTGTAGATATTTTAATTCCAGGCTAATTTTTCCCCTTCTTCCCCACTTTGTAACCATGTTTGTTTTCTATGTCTGTGATGCTATTTCTGTTTTGTAAAAAGTCCATTTGTATCATTTTCTTCTTGTGGTTTTCATTCGGTTGGCCCTCTGATGGATAAGGTTAAGAAGCTTATGGAAGTTTCCTGATGAGAGAGACTGACTGAGGGGGAAACTGGGTCTCATTCTGATGAGTGGGGCCATGCTCAGTAAATCTTTAATCCAATTTTCTGTTGATGGGCAGGTCTGTGTTCCCTCCTTGTTGTTTGACCTGAGGCCAACTATTGTGGAGGTAATGAAGATAATGGCAATCTCCTTCAAAAGATCCCAGGCATACATTGCTGCACTGAGTGCCCCACCCTGCAGCAAGCCAAGACCCACACCTCTGCCACAGAGTCCTGGATACTCAGGCACCAAGTCCAGTTCAGCCTCTTTTGGGGTCACTGCTTTCTCCAGGGTGCACAAAGTTTTGTTTGTGCCCTCCAAGAGTCTGTTTCCCCAGGCCTGTGTAAGTTCTTGCGGTTCTATGGTGGGGTTAATGGTGACCTCCTCCAAGAGGGCTTATGCCATACCCAGGTCTGCTGCACCCAGAGCCCTTGCCCCTGCAGCAGGCCACTGCTGACCCGTACCTCCACAGGAGACACTCAAACATAGTTCTGGCTCAGTCTCTGTGGGGTTGCTGGGTTCTGGTGCACAGAAGCTTTGTTTGGGCCCTCCAAGTGTCTCTGGAGGGTATGGGGTTTGATTCTAAATGTGATTTTGCTCCTCATACCATCTTGCCTGGGCTTCTCCTTTGCCCTTGGATGTGGGGTATCTTTTTTGGTGGGATCCAACATTTTCCTGTTGACGGTTGTTCAGTAGTGAGTTGTAATTCTGGCGTTCTCTCAGGAGAAGATGAGCGCACGTCCTTCTACTCTGCCATCTTGCTCCACCATACTTATATATATTTGTTTTTATTTATTTGGCTGCACCAGGTATTAGTTGCAGCATATGGGATCTAGTTCCTTGATGAGGAATGGAACTAGGCCCACAGCATCGAGAGTGTAGAGTCTTAGCCAGTGGACCACCAGGAAAGTCCCCACTGTATTATTAATATACATGATTTTTTCTCTGTTTTAGCTTTCCTAAAATATGGGGATACCATTTACATTTTTTATATTTGTCTTTTTAAACTTAACCATATATTTTTCCATTTCTTCCGTCTGCACATGTGAATGTAATTGTTCTTCAGTACTCTTGCCTGGAAAATCACATGGACGGAAGAGCCTGGTGGGCTGCCATCTATGGGGTTGCACAGAGTCGGACATGACTGAAGCGACTTAGCAGCAGCAGTGCAGTATTCTATTAATTGGCTAAGCCAGAATCTATTTAGCCAGTCTGCTGTTGAAGAATGTTTGGGCCATTTCTAGTCTTCCTCTATGATGCTACCAATGAATTCTCTTTTACAGCGATGCATCAGCCAGAGTCTGAATATATAGGATTAATTTTAAGAAGTAGAAGCACTGCCTAACAGAACATGTACCTTGTAGCATTGACAAGTCTTACCTAATTGCTCCCCGAAGTGGCCTCCTGATTTCTTCCCAACCCATCTCAGGAGAGACCTCAGCTGCATCCTGTCTCCTTCCCCCTCCAACCCCTGCCTCCATCCTTGCCTCTCACTGCCAGTCTTCTGCACATCATTATCACTGCTGCTGCCCTAGGAAACCAGATGCAGTGTGCAGTTATTTTCTTAGTTATGCTTCTTAAGAATGAAGGTGAGATAGAATTCATCCTTTTAATGCATACATATGAGTCAAGGGTTTTCTTTTTTACTATTAAAAATGTGGAGGTTTGATGCTGAAGCAATCACCACTGTTAGAACACTGCAGTTGTCCCTAAAATTGAACAGGGCCCCTCAGTAGTCACTCCTTATCCTCACCCAGTCTCCAGCTTCAGTTCAGTTCAGTTCAGTCACTCAGTTGTGTCCAACTCTTTGTGACCCCATGGACTGCAGCATGCCAGGCTTCCCTGACCATCACTAACTCCCAGAGCTTGCTCAAACTCATGTCCATAGAGTCGGTGATGCCATCCAACCATCTCATCCTCTGTCATCCCCTTCTCTTCCTGTCTTCAATCTTTCCCAGCATCAGGGTCTTTTCCAATGAGTCCATTCTTTGCAGCAGGTAGCCAAAGTATTGGAGCTTCTGCATCAGCATCAGTCCTTCCAATGAATATTCAGGACTGATTTCCTTTAGGATGGACTGGTTTACTCCCCTTGCAGTCCAAGGGACTCTCAAGAGTCTTCTCCAACACCACAATTCCAAAGCATCAATTCTTCGGTGCTCAGCTTTCTTTATGATCCAACTCTCACATCCATACGTGACTACTTGAAAAACCATATCTTTGACTAGATGAATCTTTGTTGGTAATGTCTCTTCTTTTTAATATGCTGTCTAGGTTGATGATAACTTTTATTCCAAGGAGCAAGCATCTTTTCTCTATTTGTACAGATTTGGCTGCTCTGGATATTCCATATAAATACAATCATTCAATATGTGTTTTTTAGTGAATAGCTTGTTGTATTTAGCATAACGTTTTCAAGATAATATTTTATGGTATGGATGCACCACACTTTGTTGATCTCTTCACTAGCTGATGGACAATGGGGTTGTTTCCACATTTGGACAATTGGGAATAATGCTGGTATAAACATTCATGTACAGATATATGTGTGAACCTATGATTTTTAGTTCTGTTGCCCATATATGTTGGAGTGGAATTGCTGAAACTTGTGGTAAACCATGTTTCAATTACCTGATGAATGACTGCCAGGCTGTTTCCCACAGCAGCCTTACCATCATTACTTCCCCATCAACACAGTATGAGTGTTCCAATTCCTGCACATCTTTGTCTCCACTTGTTTTCTTGTCACTATGGTCTGAGCCACCCTAGAGGGTATGAAGTGGTTTTGATTTGGGTTTCCCTAATGATTAATGATGTTGAACATTTTTTTCAATGAACATCTTTTCATTGAACAGCATTTATTTCCTTGTTGGTCATTTTTATCTCTTTGGAGAAATGTATATTCAAACTGTTGCCAGTGTTTTAGTTAGGTTATTTGCCTACGTACTATTTAGCCATAAGGGTTTACATATTCTGAATATAATTCCCTGAGTAGATATATGCCTTGCACTTTCTCCCATTCTGATTGGGGGAGGGGGTGGGGAGGAGGTGGCTTCAATTTTCTCATTATTTATTAATCTTTAATTATATGTTTGGCTGCACTGGGCCTTAGTTGTGCCTGGTGGGATCTAGTTCCCTGACCAGGGATCAAAACTTGGCCCCCCTTGGAGCATGGAGTCTTAGCCACTGGCCCACCAGGGAAGTCCTGGGGGCTTCGATTTTAATGGAAAAACCAGTTTACTTAAGTTTCTTACACAAGTTTTGCATTAGAGTTGCCTCTCAAACCAACTTGATTTAGTATCCGTTTAAAGATAATCACTTTTTTTTTCAGTTTATCTACTGACTACAGACAATTAAGAGGTTGTTTATTTTTATCCATAAAAATAGAGTGTAGCCATAACTGAAAAGAATGCTGTTGAAGCATTACTTACATGTTGACCTTTCTCATTAGTTGAATGGGAGACTTGCTTGTGATTCAAATTATTTTGTGAGGCAAATTGTTTCTCCTGACAATAAGCTCATCATCACAAGAAGAAATACTGCGTGTCGAAACAAGCTGTTATTTGTTAGATTACAAAGAATTGGAGGCTGTGCAAAGAAAATTAAAAGAAATTAAAAGACACTTGCTCCTTGGAAGAAAAGCTATGACCAACCTAGACAGCATGTTAAAAAGCAGAGACATTACCAACAAAGGTTCATCTAGTCAAAGCTATGGTTTTTCCAGTAGTCATGTATGGATGTGAGAGTTGGATTATAAAGAAAGCTGAGTACCAAAGAACTGATGCTTTTGAACTGTGGTGCTGGAGAAGATTCTTGAGAGTCCCTTGGACTGCAAGGAGATCCAACCTGTTGATCCTAAAGGAAATCATTCCTGAATATTCATTGGAAGGACTGATGCTGATGCAGAAGCTCCAATACTTTGGCCGACTGATGTGAAGAACGGACTCACTGGAAAAGACCCTGATGCTGGGAAAGATTGAAGGCAAGAGGAGAAAGGGACGACAGAGGATGAGATGGTTGGATGGCATCAGTGATGGGAAGGACATGAGTGAGTAGGCTCTGGGAGTGGGTGATGGACAGGGAAGCCTGGTGTGCTGCAGTCCATGGGGTCGCAAAGAGTCGGACTTGACTGACTGACTGGTCTGAACTGAACTGACTGAACTGAAAAATAAAGTCTCTCACTGTTTCCATTGTTTCCCCATCTATTTGCCATGAAGTGATGGGACCGGAAGCCACGATCTTAGTTTTCTGAATGTTGAATTTTAAGCCAACTTTTCCACTTTCCTCTTTCACTTTCATCAAGAGGCTCTTTAGTTCTCCTTCGTTTTCGGTGGTGTCATTTGCAAAACTGAGGTTATTGATGTTTCTCCTGGCAATCTTGATTCCAGCTTGTGCTTTATCCAGCCTGACCTTTTGCATGATATACTCTGCATGTAAGTTAAATAAGCAGGGTGACAGTATACAGCCTTGATGCACTCCTTTCCTGATTTGGAACCAGTCTGTTGCTCTATGTCCAGTTCTAACTGTTGCTTCTTGACCTGCATGTAGATTTCTCAGGAGTCAGGTCAGGTAGTCTGGTATTCCCATCTCTTGAAGAATTTTCCACAGTTTTTGTGATCCACACAGTCAAAGGCTTTGGCATAGTCAATAAAGCTGAAGTAGATGTTTTTTCTGGAACTCTCTTGCTTTTTCAGTGATAGAATATGGGCTTCTTTTTGAAGTGATGCAAATGTGCTAAAATTGACCTTGATGATGGTTGCACCTCTGTGCAACTGCATTGATACTTGTGAGTATACTAAAAAACATCCAACTGTACACTTTGAATGAGTAAATTATATGGAATGTGAACTACATATCAATAAATCTATTTAAAAATATGAAAACATATTCAACTTCACTCATACGTAGAGAAATGAAAGTTAAAAACAACAGTAGCAACCATTTTTAACCCATCAGATTTGCAAATATTTTCATGCCTATAATATTTAGGACTTGATGAGGGTGTGGGGAAGCTGTGCTCTTGTACTGTGGTGGGAGTAGAAATTGAGGCAACCTTCTTGGAAGGAAATCTGGTAAGATCTTTCATGATTTAATATATATATATAGGTCTTTAGATTTAGTCATTCTACTCCCAGGAATTTATTCCTCTGTACAGTTATCAAGTATAGAAATGATTATTCCATTGTGTCTATGTACCACAGCTTTCTTATCCATTCATCTGCTGATGGGCATCTAGGTTGCTTCCATGTCCTCGCTATTATAAACAGTGCTACGATGAATATTGGGGTACATGTGTCTTTTTCAGTTCTGGTTTCCTTGGTGTGTATGCCCAGTAGTGAGATTGCTGGGTCATAATGCAGTTCTATTTCCAGTTTTTTAAGGAATCACCACACTGTTCTCCATAGTGGCTGTACTACTTTTCACTCCTACCAACACTGTAGGAGGGTTCCCTTTTCTCCACACCCTCTCCAGCATTTATTGCTTGTAGACAATGGATTATTTCTCAGCCATTAAAAAGAATACATTTGAATCAGTTCTAATGAGGTGGATGAAACTGGAGCCTATTATACAGAGTGAAGTAACCCAGAAAGAAAAACACCAATACAGTATACTAATGCATATATATGGAATTTAGAAAGATGGTAACCCTGTATGTGAGACAGCAAAAGAGACACAGATGTATAGAACAGGCTTTTGGATTCTGTGGGAAAGGGAGAGGGTGGGATGATTTGGGAGAATGGGATTGAAACATGTATAATATCATATATGAAACAAATCGCCAGTCTAGGTTCAATGCATGACACTGAATGCTTGGGGCTAGTGCACTGGGACGACCCAGAGTGATGATATGGGGAGGGGGGTTCAGGATGGGGAACACGTGTATACCTGTGGCGGATTCATGTTGATGTATGGCAAAACCAATACAATATTGTAAAGTAATTAACCTCCAATTAAAATAAATAAATTTATATTAAAAAATAAAAATAAAAATGATTACTAAAACATCAATTACAATAATAAAATTCAGAAACAACCAAAAGTCAATTAATAGAGAACTGAGCAAAACAAATTATAGGTCCATATAAATTATGAATACCATGAAGCATTAGAAGAATAAAGGTGTAGAACCTTATACATATATATTATGCTTCTGTTTTATGCAAAAAAGGGGAGAAAATAAGAATAAAAAAATACACATATGTGTGCTTGACATAAGGAAGGATACACAATAAACTAACATAAATGTTTACCTGGTTGACTGGCGACTAAGTATATGGTAGATAGAAGTGGATGTGAGACTTTTCACTGACTACCTTTCTACATTTCTACTTTTGAGGTTTTTGAATATCTAACTTAAAAGAAATTGAATTAAAAATTAAGACTATGACTGAAATAAAAGAATAAGGCTTATCTACAATAAGTAAATTACAACTTGTACAAGATACGTTAAGTGACAAAAAAGTCACAGAATAATATGTACAACACTCTTTTCATTTATTTATTTAATTAACACATACTTTTAAGTCCCTAATTTATGTTCTAGATACTAGTGATATGGAAGTACATCAGGCAGCCAAAGTTCCTGTTATCATGGAGGTTACATTTTAGTAGTGCGTGGAGCCTCACAGATGGCTCAGTTCTGAAGAATCCACCTGCCAATGCAGGAGATGGGTTTGATCCCTGGGTTGGGAAGATCCCTTGGAGAAGGAAATGGCAATCCACTCCAGTATTCTTATCTGGGTAATCCTATGGACTGAGAAGCCTGGTGGGTTGCAGTCCATGGGGTCACAAAGAGTCAGACATGACTGAGTAAACAACAATACAGTAGGTGCCGGGAGCCAGCATGAGGAACTCCGCCCATGGCAAGGGTCATGAGGAAGGAGGCTTGGCATAGGCAAAGGCGTGATCAACCCTCAGGAAACCCCCTGTTCCCGAGCATCTACCCCAAAACCAAAGTCTGTTTTATGCTTTCACCTACACCTCTGACTTTACGGGGGGCTCTCCCCCATAACCATTTCTCTCGGAGAAGGAGTTAACATGCAGCTCCAAGGCAATAAAAATTCCTGGGCGTGACAAGAGTGTTTCAGCTTAAGGACTCCTCTGAAGGTTATCTAGCCCACATGTATAGGGTCGTCCGGCCACATGTGATTGTTTACAGCCTCCCAACTTGAGAGGCACGAGATGTTTTAGACTTACTAAAGGCAAATTCTTTTGGGGAGTTGGAAATTATTAGTATAGTAGGTTGGCTAAACTATATTGGTGAAGGGTTTTTCATTTGTTGTGCCAATAATTGTTGCTAATTCCCTGCTCTAGGGTGTGACAAGGGTGTCTCAGGTCAAACCTCTCTGCTGACAGACTAGCTTGTGTGACAGGATTATCCATACTCCTGCCACTATGCACATGATTGTTTACTATGTCTCAACCATAAACAGCACAGAGAGTTTTGGAGTATTTTTAAAGTCTTAATTAGCATAGGGCTTTTCTCATTGTTGAGTCAATGATTGCCGCCAGGCCTCCATATCCTTAGGTACCTGGGAATATATTGATCAATGTATTTGGAATATAGAAAATGAAATATAGTAGTTTTAAGGTTAGCAATACTAGACTTTTTGAGTTAATGAATTTTCTGTTTTGTAATAGATCACTGTACTTTGTTATAAATCACTGTGTCCTTGCTATGTAAAAATGTAACTTTATCACTATCTTAAGACTAAATAGATCTTAAGGGGAACATTGGTGAAGGGATTTTCATTTGTTGGGTTGATGTTTGCTGCTAAATCTCCATGTNTAAGCTTGTCTGTCTGTGGGTTTTCCAGGCAAGAGTACTAGAGTGGGTTGCCATTTCCTTCTGTGCCCCATCCTTAACTCATACCTTGGCATTTCCTAAACAGGATAAAAATAACTGATGTTTAGGGAGTTGTCACTGGGTACCAGATACCATGTTAATTAATGTTACCCTGTTCAACCCTCAAATCAACCCTGGGAGGTGGTGCTCTGATCGGTTCCCTTGTACAGATGGAGAAGGTAGACCTGAGGCATTGGGCCATACGCCTACGTATGGCTGGTAAGTGGTAGCTTGGAACTGAATCCCTGTCTGACTCAAGACCACAAGCATTTAGCCAGTACTTGAATTACCTGAATATAGTTTTTTATTTGGATACTGAACATATAATCAGTGTAGATCATGGGGCATAAACTCAGATGTGTATAGGGACCAGGATGTGAAATATGGGGCCTTCTTGCTCTATTTTTTGTTGCTCTACATTTGAAAAAGGGGGATCAAAAATATTTCACTTTCCTCTTAACTTTATCATAAAAATATGTGATAACGCCTGGCAACTGATTATTAGCTTCAGTATCAGAAAGCAACAGAGAGTTTGGAGACTGTGGTAAACTCAGCAGCATGGGTCTCACATAAAGGAGGTATTTATTCCCAGCTCAGCTTCAGAAAAATGCTGCCATTAGGGATGGTAAGTGAAGTGAAAATCGCTCAGTTGTGTCTGACTCTTTGTGACCCCATGGACTATACAGTCCATGGAATTCTCCAGGCTAGAATACTGGAGTGGGTAGCCTTTCCCTTCTCCAGGGGATCTTCCCAATCCAGAGATCAAACCCAGATCTCCCACATTGCAGGCAGATTCTTTACCATCTGAGCCATGAGGGAAGCCCAAGAATACTGGAGTGGGTAGCCTATCCCTTCTCCAGCAGATCTTCTGATCCAGGAATTGAACTGGGCAATTGCATTGCAGGTGGATTCTTTACTAGTTGAGCTACCAGGGAAGCAAGGGAATCCCAAATCATCATATCTTTTTAAGAGAAGATAGGACCCTGGAGTTTTATGCAAAATCTCCCAAATTTAATACATTGGCAATGAATTCACATTTTAAGAACATGGTTTGGCAGGACAAGTTCCTTGTGAGAAACTGCAAAAGCAGATTTCTTTTCTGTCTCTCACAGTGGTAGGTACCAGCCAAGTACTCAAAAGATTTTTGCTGAGCTTTGAAACTGTTCATGAGTATTATTCTATATTTAGATTTCAGTTCCTTTTGGCAAACATACACTGTACTGTGAATTTATCAGAGCCAGTGGATTCTTTGAATTTACTAAAGAGGATGATGGGGCCTAGGACATAAAGTATTCATTAGAAGTTTCTTGTTTTTATTGCATTTGTACTTGGAATAATCCTGGTATCAGATTGATATCCTTGGTCTTGGTCATACCTTGATGCACATTTTAATCTCTGGTGATAGCCTTAAAAAAATACCCATGCCTCAACCCCAGGAAGTCCATTTTAATTGCTCTAAAGGAGGGTCTTGGCACTGTTGTGTATGTAAATGTATATACACATATATGTATAAATGTGAGTGTGTGTGTGTGTGTATATTCACATATATATTCACCAAGTGATTATGTCTGGCCAGGTCACATGGCTTATGGGATTGAACTCGGGCCCCCTGAGTGGTAGCCCAGAATCCTAACCACTGGACCACCAGGAACTTCCCCACCAAGTGATTTTAATGTGCAGCCAGACTACAGAGGGTCACTGGTCTGGTATCTGGTAATCAGAACTCGTAAGACCAGATAATCTTGATCTTACTGCCAGAAGTTACCTCATGAGTTATTTGGCCCAGTTTCATGCCCTTAAGTCACTATTTTCCTAAAATTGCCGTTATATCTCATTTGACTACTATACTGCTAATATGGCTTCCCTTGTGGCTCAGACAGTAAAGAATCTGCCTGCAATGCAGGAGACCTGGGTTCCATCCCTAGGTTAGGAAGATCCCCTGGAGAAGGGAATGGTTACCCACTCCAGTATTCTTGCCTGGAGAATTCCATGTACATAGAGACTGGCAGGCTATAAGTCCATGGGGTTGCAAAGAGTTGGCCACAATTGAGAGACTAACACTTTCACTTTACCAATATACTTGTCTGTAGTTCTATTTGAGAAGAGGGGGAAAAAAGCTGAAACCTCAGGGAGATGTTTAAGTGCTTGTTTCCCAAACATAATTGAGTGACTGTTCATGGAATTTCTTTCTGTTTAAAATAAATCTGTGATAATAACAGGAGGCCTAAACTAAAAACCTGGTGATTTCTGCCTCACTAACAAGTGACATATTAAACCATTTTTCAATGATAATTAAAAATGAATTATTTTTTAAAAAAAGAAAGCACACATATAGTGAAATTACGAAAGTTATAGAAGTATAATGTTTACTTTCCATTCCTGTATTTGGATCATCAAGTCTACTTCCCTGAAGATAAGTATTCTTATGGGTTTCTTGTGTATCTTTCCAGAGACACTATAGTCTACAGTTATTTTTAATTTTCATATTTTGGCCTCAGTAGGAATCTGTACTTCAGTCATTCTCCTTTTTGACATATCCTTCCATATTTCCTTAAGAGCAAAGGTGCTAAGATTAGAGTGGAAAAGAATGATCCATGCTGAGTGTTAGAACTTAAAAGGATCTCAGAGGTCATCTCGTCCTTTGCTGTTCCTGAATTAACAGGGACTTCAGCTGGGGGCGTGTCAGAAATGCAGTATCTCAGACCTCTCCCAGACATCCTGAAGCAGAAGTTGCATCTTCACCAAATCCATGTGAGTCATGTGCCCTTTTGAGAACCATTGCTCTGGTCTTGAATTCTCCTTCACAAATCGAGGTGGTGTGTGGCTCAACAAGGAGCTAGTGGAGAGCTGATACTAGAAATCAGGTTTCCTAACAGCCTTGTCAAGTGCATTTTCTGAAATGCCGAAATTCTGGCCAAATAATCTGATGCAGTGGTTTTATGCATTATGTTAACTAAGAGCTTTGGAGTCAGACACAGCACAGTTCAAATGCTAGCTTTATTCATGGCATACAGTAGGAGCTCAATAATGGTATTCTTCCTGTTATTACTGTTATTTTGTTTTTAAAATTAATAAGTAACTTTGACGAGCAGTTTTAGGTTCACAGCCAAATTAAGCAGAGTTCCCTTTTATCCTGTCCCTCACTATCAATATTTGCACACATTAACAAGAGGATTACTAGCATTTGTCACTGCACTTTGCACTTGACCGAAGCTTCAAAGCAATGTTTCAACAGCCTTTAACGAATTATTTACAGATTCTATTTTATGTCTGATTTAACGGAAAGACTTTTTCTTTTCTTTCTTTCTTTTTTTTTTTTTTAAACATATCCTGTTCCTGTCTCAGAATGCTCTTTTGTTCTGGCAACCAGGCCTGAAAGAGTGAGGTTGTCTTGGCAGGTTACGTTTTCTTTCCACTGAACATTACGCTGGAACGGAGCAGCAGATTCTGAAGAAAAGACATTGAGAGGTAGGAACTAAATCAGAAATGAGATTCCGTTTTAAATCAGAGCGCTCAGCTGACGTCCAAACCTCAGCTTGAGAAGGGAGCAGGGGCCCGTGTTGTGGGAAATCAGAACGAACGATTGCAAGGTCTTTCTGGAACTTGGGCTTTGGCGTCTTGGAAGTTCGGGTTCCGAAGGACCGCAAGGGGAAGGTGCCGCTTTCGTTCTGCCTAGCAGAACCTGGCGCTCGACTGGAAGGAAAACGGAGTAGCTGCTAGTCAGAACGACTCTCAGAGTAGTCCGCGTGGAGCCCACCTAATTTCTATGGTCTGCCTAATTTCTGTTCTCGCTCGGAGCTCCTGGGGCTTGGAAACTTTTCTAGCCTTTCCGTTTGAGTTCTTTTGGCTTTTCCCCCCTCACTTAAAAGGCTCTGAAATCTTTTTTTTTTTTTTTA
>SJYQ01094222.1:38267-63309 GCA_006410935.1 Redunca redunca | reverse complement strand
TTAAAAAAATATTTTAAATATTGTTTAGATGAGTATGAAATATATTTTATTACATTATTAAATATATTCATATTGTTTTATATTTATGTAAGTATTAAAATATTTATTTTATTACTAAAATATAGCTATTAATATTAAATGCTTTAAAGCAAGTTAGTTTTCTATTTATCTTTGTTTTATAAGGCTGGAGTTAAGTAATAAAATCTACTTAGTTTTGTTTGGCAAATAGAATGCAGTATTGGACACAAAGATTGAAATCTCTATCTTCATCACCCTGAGGAAGTTAGCTTAGGTACCTTGTAGTTAAACACCCCCACACAAAAGGGGTTATAATATTCTCTTAACTACATATTTCTTCTTTAGGGTAATATATTACTTTTGTCTTCTTTAGGGGTGGTTTACTTATATTAATTGAGAAAGCTTATCATGTGTTATTCATGCTTTGAATTATACTCTTGCCAAATAATTTTTGAAGGAACAATTTAAATCAAAGGAACATAATTTAATTTGAAGTTTCACAATTGGGACTTTTAGAAAATATTGTAATGCTAGGTTATAAAGTAAAGGTTGTAATATCCCCTAAATAAATCTCTTTAGTCAGGCTTTTGTAATTATGTTATTGTCTTTTCAGTTTACAAAGAAAGATTAGTTTTGAATAGACTAAAAAAATGATCCGATTGTTTATTTATAATGTTTATAACAGTTTCATTTTGTCGTGACCAGTTATAATCATACTTCTCTATGTATACTTTGGCATATATTAGAAGGAGAATAGGTCAAAAAAAAGGTGAATAAGGGCATGGTCTTGACATTCCTTCTTTTGGATATATTTTACTAATTCTGTCATTGCATAGCATGTGTAGATAACAGTTACTTATCTAAAATGAAATGACCTGTCACAGTTTTATCAATTCCTTTTATACATTATCTTTCTCCTCTTTTTATATATATCCTTCTCTTTTACAAACATCTTAATGCTTTTTTAAACTATTATTGCGACATTTCCTTTACTTGATTTGTGTTGTCTGGGTTTTCTTTATTTCAAATATTCCTTGGTTTGATACTCTAAAAAATTAACCAGAACTGTTTCTGTCCAAAAGCAATTTAGCAACTTGATATTTTGATACTACTTAAAACAACTGAGACACACACATAATTCTTTTGCTTAGTATACAGTTCTTACACTTTAAAGCTTGTGTTGGAAATTAATAAATGACACATGTAAGGCCATGGAAGAATTTCCATGCTATTTAGCAGAAAACAAATACTCCCTGTTCAGAAACATTTACCAAAGTTTAAGGAAAGAATGTCTGAAAAGACTTCGGAGAAGAGATGGGGTGTGAAACGATTCTGCATCAAAGTTTATATGCATGGAGGGAGACACAGAGGGCATTTGAGGGGCCAGGGGAAAGCTGGAGAAGATCCCTTCAAGTGGGAATCAAATTAGTCCCTATTGCATATGAGTATTTCCTGACACAGAGCAAAATACTGTGCTATTAGGATGTGCAAAAGATAAGCTTTTAAGTTTTAAAATTTAATTTCTAAAATTATGTATGTTCAATAAGGAAATGAGGAGTATAAAGAGAGCACAGGGAAAAATGCCAACCCAAATGCTTAATGTTTGGGACTATGATATATGCATGCCATTTTATGCATGCATATATATATAATTTTGTATAAATAAGTATATGTACATATGTATACATATTTATATGTTTATCTTTATATGTGGGCTTCCCCATGGCTTCAGTTCAGTTCAGTTCAGTTCAGTCGCTTAGTCGTGTCTGACTCTTTGCGACCCCATGAATCGCAGCACACCAGGCCTCCCTGTCCATCACCAACTCCCGGAGTTCACTCAAACTCACGTCCATCGACTCAGTGATGCCATCAAGCCATCTCATCCTCTGTTGTCCCCTTCTTCTCCTGCCCCCAATCCCTCCCAGCATCAGAGTCTTTTCCAGTGAGTCAACTCTTTGCATGAGGTGGCCAAAGTACTGGAGTTTAAGCTTCAGCATCAGTCCCTCCAAAGAAATCCCAGGGCTGATCTCCTTCAGAATGGACTGGTTGGATCTCCTTGCAGTCCAAGGGACTCTCAAGAGTCTTCTCCAACACCACAGTTCAAAAGCATCAATTCTTCGGTGCTCAGCCTTCTTCACAGTCCAACTCTCACATCCATACATGACCACAGGAAAAATCATAGCCTTGACTAGACGGACCTTAGTTGGCAAAGTAATGTCTCTGCTTTTGAATATACTATCTAGGTTGATCATAACTTTTCTTCCAAGGAGTAAGCGTCTTATAATTTCATGGCTGCAGTCACCACCTGCAGTGATTCTGGAGCCCCCCAAAATAAAATCTGACACTGTTTCCACTGTTTCCCCGTCTATTTCCCATGAAGTGATGGGACCAGATACCACGATCTTCGTTTTCTGAATGTTGAGCTTTAAGCCAACTTTTTCACTCTCCACTTTCACTTCGCTCGCAATGTGGGAGACCTAGGTTCAGTCCCTGGGTCAAGAAGATCCCCTGGAGAAGGGAAAGGCTACCCACTCCAGTATTCTGGCCTGGAGAATTCTATGGACTCTAGTATAGTCCATAGAGTCTTGTGTCTGGAGTCAGACTGCCTGAGTTGAAATCCTGGCTCTGCAACTTACTAGCTCTGTGACTGGGAAAATTACTTTCCTATGTTTCGTTTCCCTAACCTGCAAAATGGGAATAATAATAGTACCCACCTCATAGAGTTGCTGTGGGAATTGAAAGACATGCTATAGTTAAAGTACTTAGAACAGTACCTGGCACACACTAGGTCTCAATAAATCTTAGCCATTATTTATAATTATTTTATTTTGTTTATTTGGTGTAGCTTACAGAATCCTAGTTCCCCAACCAGCGACTGAACCCAGGCCCATGGCAGTGAAAGCATGGAGTCCTAATCACTGGACTGCCAGATAATTTCCTCATTATTTTACATATACAAACATATACATATATGTTACATGATTCCTTTTGAGTAAAACATTAAGATTTTATACCTCACACAATTCTTTGTAGCTTACCTTTTTCTCATAAAATGTTTTACATAAAATTTCTCAGATTATTAAAAATCTACTACAAGAAGATTTTTTTAATGACTGCAAAATATGCCATCCTATAGCCCTATTGCAATTAACTTTAACAATATCCTATTACTAGGCACACAGGGTTTTGTTTAAAATGTATAACTTTTTATTCATTGAAACTTCTTATAACTAAATCCATTCCCTACCTTCAATTATCCTCTTAGCCAAATTCCTATAATGGAAATGGTTTGATTGAAAAGTATGAAAAAAAATTAAAGGATTTATATATTTTGTTGTTGTTCAGTCGCTAAGTCATGTCTGACTCTCTGTGACCCCATGGGGTATAGCACGCCAAGCTCCTCTGTCCTTTACTATCTCCTGGAGTTTGTTCAAACTCATGTCTATTGAGTAAATGATGCTAACTAACCATCTTATCCTTTGCTACCTCCTTCTCCTTTTGCCTTCAATCTTTCCTAGCATCAGGGTCTTTTCCAATGAGTTGGCTCTTTGTATCATGAGGCCAAAGTACTGGAGCTTTAGCATCAGTCTTCCAATGAATATTTAGGGTTTATTTCCTTTAGGATTGACTGGTTTGATGTCCTTGCTGTCCAAGGGGACTCTCAAGAATCTTCTCTAGCACCATAATTTGAAAACATCCATTCTTTGGTGCTCAGCTTTCTTTATGGTACAACTGTCACATCTGTACATGACTACTGGAAAAATCATAGCTTTGAGTATATGGACCTTTGTCAGCAAAGTGATGTCTCTGCTATTTAATATCCTGCCTATGTTCATCATAGCTTTATATATGTATATCTAAACCGATTTATAGAAAATTTGCTAAAAATGCTAAAAGAACATTTAAATTCTTTCCAGGAAAGCACAGGTGAGTTGATTTCCTTGTACCCTCAGTGACACTGGTTATAATACTCCATGGATGTTTTGACTTTTTGATTATAAGTAAAGTTGATATTTATTGGCCAGTAGAACAGACAGCTTTCCAGATCGTTGGACATTGTGTCAGAAATGCAAAATTCAGTGGACTTTGACATGAAGGGCCTCAGTTGTCCGTGAGGTGCTCTTGGCACCAGGAACATGGGGTGGCAGTGCCAGGAGATAAACTGAGTGTGCCCAAGACAAACTAAGCCACTTTATTGGTTAGTTTTCCCAGAACCAGCCCTACACAGGAGATCTGTGATAAATTTTGTGGTGGTAAAATATGAAAAGTAATGATAGACTGATATGCACTATTCTTAACTTTTAAAAATTGGATAGGAATGAAATAAACAACAACACCCCCCCCAAACTCTCTACTTTTGATATATAGGTATAGTTTTTATCCATTTGTGCTATTAATTTCCCCAAGATATATGCATAAATATGTAATGTGTATAAAAATGTGTCTTGAAGGATTCTATCATAGGGGAAAAGGAGTAAAAGTGTTTTTAAAATTTTATTATGTTATGTTTGGCTGCACTGGATCTTCGTTGCTTTTTGGGGTCTTTTTCCAGTTGCAGAGAGCGCGGTCTACTCTCTGTTGTGGTTCAAGGACTTCTCATTACTGTGGCTGCTCTTGCTGAGAAGCGCAGGCTCTAGGCATGTGGGCTTCAGAATTTGTGGCACACAGGCTGAGTAGTTGTGGTTCGCAGGCCCTAGGACATGGGCTCAGTAGCTGTGGTACACCGGCTTAGTTGGTCTGAGGCATGTGGAATCTTCTCTGATCAGATATTGAATTGGCAGGCAGATTCTTGTCCATTGCACCACCAGGAAAGTCCAGGAATAAAGGTTTTTTTAAAAAAATATTCTGTATTGATGGAAATCTTTTCAAAGAGAGTTTGTGAGTACTTATAAATTACTTGTTAATTAAAAAATGCTATTAGATTCTTTAAAATAGTTTATATTTAAAAATTTTAAAACAAGTCACAATCTCAATTTTCTTTGTTCTATTAGCAGGTTATGGTGACAGGTAAAGGGAGCACCCAGGAAGAGGAAACATAACTATAGTTCTTACTAGGAAATCTATCTCTTCCTGTTATTCCAAGGGTCTCCCAGGACATACTTAACAAGGAAGAGAACAGAGATATCAATCTGGGCTTTAAACATACTCATATCTAATACTGTCTTTGATTGTAAAAGTGAAGATTTTTTTTATGAGAGTTGATTAAAGATGACATGGAGCTGATAAAAATATTTCTCCCATGATTCTTATCACAATATTTAACTGAACAGCTTGAGAATTTAATTCTCAAATAAGGTAATTTGCTTTCATGAATTAGTGCATAGTAAATGTGGAACTTGCTAACAGGTCCTAAGTGTGAAGAACTGGCCAATGTAAAACAGTGGTTAAGATGATGGGATTTTGGGATTTCCCTGGCAGTTCAGTGGTTAGGACTCTTCACTTTCATTTCTGAGGGCCATGGTTTGATCCTTGGTTCAGGAACTAAGATCCCACAAGCTGTGCAGCCAGCCAAAAAACAAAAAGAATTATTGGATTTGAATTCCAACTGCTTAGTTAACAAAAAACTCAGCTTTTTTTCCAGTAGCAAATTAAATGAGTTCAAGGAACTTAACCACTGATGTTTAATTAATAGCTATTAAGTTCTTACTGTGATCAGGCTTTGTATTAAGTGCTGGAGTTACATTATTCATGAAATGTAAAGATGAGGAAATCTAGGCACATGGAAATTATATAACTTGCCTATACCGACAGAGCAGAACTGGGATTTAAAACAAAGCAATTAGATAGTTAGACATGACTTAGTGACTAAACAACAAAAAGTCAGATACTAAGAGCCACATAACCACTTTTGCATTCTGATGTTGACATTATGATTATAATTAATAAAGCCAAGTCTTGATAATTATGATAATAAGGATTGGATGGGTGAGTGAAACCCAATAAAAATCATAGATGGCCCTCAAACCTCATTTTAGTTTGGGTGGAAATCTCTGTTTTTTCAATCAATATCTCTAACCAAACTATTTACTGGTAACAAAATGATCAAGTTTATCCTTTTTTTCCCCCCTAAATTGTGAAACATTTTTTTCTTTCCAGCTATATGGAGGTATAATTGACATACAGTACTGTAAGTTTGAAGTGCAGATTACCACAAGTTTACTGAATATCCATCACCTATATAAATGCCAAATTAAGAAATAGAAATTTTTTCCTTGTGATGAGAACTCTTAGGATTTACTCTTTTAACACCCTTCATATACTACATATAGTAGTGTTAATTATATGTATCAGTTTTTACATTACATCACTAATACTTATTTAACTGGAAATTTGTATCTTTTGACTACCTTTATTTAACCCCTCCATTCCCAATTGTGAAATTCTTTTTGTGTGTATGTGTGAAATTCTTAATAAAAAAGAAAAGGACAAAAAAAGAAGAAAGAACTTTATAATGGGTAATTTATAAACTGGTCAATCATCTTGAATAACAGAGATGGCTAAACATCCTTTGAAGAACTCAGGTGTGTAAACAAACCTTTTATATATTGTTAGGATAAACATATATTACCACTTTTAATGTTTAAATTTACTGAACTCATAGGTGTCTTGGGTCATCATCTAAATACAGTAGCAAGTTCAATCATCATTACATACTACTATTTGAATAGGAATGTTTATTGGATACTTTCTGAATTTTGTGACTGAGAAAATAATTTCTTAGACTAAAAAGTCAAAATACAAATAGGAATCAAAATAAAAAGGTAAGTGCTCATGGTGGCTTTTTTGGGAAGGACTGACACCCTACTTTTCCCTTTATGCCATTCAAATTGGATTCCTCATTCATTAATTTCTGTTTTAGGTTGAACAAATCCTTGCAGAATTTAAGGTCAGGGCCCTGGAATGTCACCCTGACAAGCATCCTGAAAATTCCAAAGCTGGTAAGTATTTAATAATGGTTGCTTTTCATGAAAATGTATAGCATATAGACCTAAAAAGCCAGTGAATAGTAGCTTCATTTTCTTTTATCTATTTATGCTCAAAATTATTCTTTCATTTAATGCCAAAGAGTGTTTTTTACAGTATTGGATGGAGGCTGAAGAGGAAACCGGGTAGGGTCTTTTTTCTAATGAAAGTCATTTAACATTCATTTATCTTTCTGCTATAATGTGCTGCTTCATGGTTTACAATTTGTCCAATTGGGACTTCCCTAGTGGTCCAGTGGTTAAGACTCGGTGCTTCCAAAGCAGAGGGTGTGGGTTTGATCCCTGGTTGGGGAACTAAGATCCCACATGACTAAATAAATAAATAAAATAACAATAAGAATTAAAAAAATGTGTCCAGTTTTATGCTTCCTTTCACTAATTTTTGAATGCTAACAGTGACTTCCATTTGTAACTAGGTGGTTATCTTAATAAGAACCTTGCTGTGTTTTCTTCTGAATAGGTCTGTATATATTATATAATAATATATTCATACATTTGTTTTTTCTTTATCGTATTTTAAATTTCATGATCATAAATTTATACATAAATGCTTTTGTGTATCTCAGCTTGAAAAAATACAGACAAAATAATAATCCTTTCTTAACCTGTCTCCCTCCTGCTTCTTCTCTATCTCTGTACTTCCCTTTAGAGCCAGTTTTCCTGGAAAAGAAGTTCACAGTTGGTATCGCTACTTCCCTTTCAGCCAGTTTTCAGTTTATCCCAGTTTGACTTCCTCCTCATCTTTCTAGGAAATGGCTCTTGCAATAGTCACCAAGAACTTCTGGGCTGCCAACTCCTTTTAGTCCTTATCTTCCCTGAGGTTGCATCAGAATTTGGAACTGTTGATCATGCTCATCTTCTTGACACTCCTTTTTCTTAGCTACCAGGATATGCCCTTATGCTTTTCCTCCTACTTCTTGGGCTCCTCTTTCTGTCTCCTTTGTGACTTCTTCCCTTCTGTCCGAAGGTTCCCTTCTAAAATCTCTTCTGAGGACTTCCCTGGTGGTCCTGTGGTTAAGACTTGGCTTTCCAATGCATGGGGTATAGGTTTGAGGCCTGACTGGGGAACTAAGATCCCATATCCCTTGCAGCCAAAAAAAGCAAAACATAAAACAGAAACAATATTGTAACAAATTTAATACAGACTTTAAAAATGGAACATGTAAAAAAATCTTTAAAAAAGTTTTAAACTCTCTTCTGGGCTTACTCCCCATTTTTTCTCTAGAATTTTGTTGAAGTCTGTGGTTTTCAATCATCAGTTATTTGTTGATGGCTTCCCATTTTATCCTTAACTCAGTTCTCATTCCTCAGTTTCAGACTGTGGCTTTGATTGCTTTTTGAAAATATCCTTTTGAGGACATTTCAATATCACTCTGTCAAAAACTGGCTTCATTATTCATCCTCTCACCTTTATGTGCATGCTCAGTCGTGTCCATGTATGTACCACCCAGCTTAAAACTTCACCAATGCAGTTAAAGTCTTTTGTATATTCCTACCGTGATTTTATTCTCACAGTAGGTAATACTATCTAAAATTTGATGACTATGGTTACTATAATATATGTGTATACTATTGGTATATGTTTAGTATGTGTATAGCTATGATTTTTTTTTTTTTGCCATGTCTTGGAACATATGGAATCTTCCCTGGGCAGGGATTGAACCCTCACCCCCCTGTAGTGGAAGGGTGGAGTCTTAACCACTGGACCATCAGGGAAGTATTATATGTGATTTTTCTATAAGGAAAATATGATTAAGACCTGTCTGCTGCTGCTGCTGTTTAGTCACTAAGTTGTGTCCAACTCTTTGCAACCCCATGGAGTGTAGCCTGCCAGGCTCCTCTGCCCATGGGATGTCCCAGGCAAGAATACTGGAGTGGATTGCCATTTCCTTCTCCAGGGGATCTTCCTGACCCAGGGACTGAACCTGCATCTTCTGCATTAGCATGCGGATTCTTTACCCCTGGAGCTACCAGGAAAGCCCATTAAAGACTTGTCTTTAACTCCACATTTCACAAATGGTAAAACTCAACTCCTTTTTATTAAAAAAAATTTCCCTTATCTTAAAGCTCTTAATTTTCTCTAGAAATCATTGATCCCTTTGATTGTATAAATGGGTTATTTTCCAATGTATAGAGTCAACTTTTGTTAGATACTTAACTATTACCATTGCATGTTTAATTTTTCCCCTTTTTATTAATACATAACTTACTTAAAGCAAGTCCCTTTTCATGTCCCATTCAGTGTCAGCACCCTTTCCCATTGTTTAATCTTTATCATCATTGATTAGTTTTGCCTAGTTTTAAATTTTATATACATGGAATCATATGGTATATACTCTTTTGTGGGGCTTCTTTTGCTTTACCTTATGTCTGTAATATTTACACCTTGATTGTACATGTAACAGTGGTTCATTCTTTGTCATTGCTGGGCCTTGAGGCATAAGCCCCTTCGTGTTGTGCCCCTCCGCACATCTCCAGCCTCATTTTCTCTTCACCACCACGCTTACAGCCCTATGTTTCAGCCACTCAGCACTACTTTGGCTCCCAGGGACATTCCTGGTGGTCCAGTGGTTAAGAATCTGACTTCCAGTGCAGAGGACATGGGCTCAATCCCTGGTTGGGGAACTAAGATCCCACAAACCACAGAACGACTAAGCCCGAGTGCCTCAACTAGAGTCTGTGTGCTGCAAACCAAAGAGCCCACATGCTCTGGAGCCTGTGTACCACAAATAAAGGGTAGCCCGTGTGTCACAGTGAAGAGCCTGGGTACTGTAACTAAGACTCGACTCAGCCAAAAATAAATATTTAAAAAGTCCCAGCATTTAAGGAATTATTTAAAAGAAAAGAAAAAAAAAAAGAACGACCTTGGCTCTTTAATGTGTCCTGATGTCTACTCTCTAGACCTTTATACTTATTGCTTTTTTAGCCTGGAACATTCCTGAGGCCTGCTTACCTCCCTGCCCTGCTTTTGATTGGCTGGGTAGTGTTCCCGAGTCAGGTCTCAGCTTGGCCATCACTTCCTCTGGGATTCATGTGTGCCCCAGCTACCCAGAGCCCCATATACATATGTCAGGTGGCCAACTGTATATTATATTGTTAGCTTGTTAACTGTTTGCTTATTAGATATACTGGAGGCTCTGTGAAGCTGGTCTTGCTTATCTAATTCAAAATGGTATGCCTTGCACCCAAAATATTATGCACAGCACCTGCCATGGAGGACAGCTACTTTGTGCACAAATTTTCTTGAATGAGTGAAAGAATGAATTCATGAACATTTCTGTAGGAGACATATATTAGTTACCCTTCTAGAATTTATATTGATAGTATCTTAGCATAAAACTGTAAAAATTTGATAAACACTTAAAAAAATCACCACCAGAGATTATTCTTTAACTGGGTTCTCTTCCAGTGAAGCATGGTGTTGAGTTGTTTTTCTGTCACGGCAAATGATTTCCATTAAGGATACATGATGAATCATCGTGCAGTCATTGCCATTCTAGTTGCCATGGTGATGGGAGTTCCATGTACGGGGACCTGAAGGTTTCGTGTTCAGAGAAACACTGGACTGTGTAAATATTGTTTAAAATGAAAAGATACACAGACATTAATATCTTCCTTTGTCAGGCTTGCAATAGATAGATGATTCAACCTTTGGATAGAAATTGTTTTCAAACATGTTCAAGCATCTATTTACTTAATTTGGATGAGCATGACTTTCTGAAAATTTAAGTCGTTCTTTACATACTTGTAGAAGGGTTAAGGTTACTGATAAAAATACTTTAAAATGTGGAACAAAAATTCACCCTGATGCTGGTTTTAGCTTGACTGAAATCCAGAATATATTGGACAGATTTTGGAAACATATTTCATTAAGGTAAAAAGCTAAGCCTATAGGGCAAATGCAGGTAGAAGAAATTAAACTTGTATAATATGCCTTTTTGGCT
The DNA here is from genome assembly GCA_006410935.1 of Redunca redunca. Lineage (NCBI taxonomy): Eukaryota > Metazoa > Chordata > Mammalia > Artiodactyla > Bovidae > Redunca > Redunca redunca. Next base: position 52,364 of record SJYQ01094222.1, on the reverse strand, counting down.
TGCTAAATGTAGTCTCAACCATTGCCATTGAAATGACTGGTTTGATAGTATGATGGAGTAGTAGATAAGAACACAGGTCTGTCTGTCTACATTGCTCCTAGCTCCTACTTATGAACTAGTTGATTTTGGGCAACCTCTTTGAGCCTCAGCATTCTCCTAGGCAGAATGGGAGACTAATAGCATATTATCACCTCTTCTGTCTCTGTGTGTGCTCAGTTGCTCAGTCGTGTTTGACTCTTTGTGACCCCATTGCCTGTAGCCCGCCAGGCTCCTCTGTCCATGGGATTCTTCAGGCAAGAATACTGGAGTGGGTTGCCATGCCCTCCTCCAAGGGATCTTCCTGACCCAGGGATCAAACCTGAGTCTCCTGCATCTCCTGGCTTGACAGGCAGATTCTTTACCATTGTGCCACTTGGGAAGCCCATGTATCTGCTGTGAGGATTAAATGAGGTATTTTGCATGTGGGATGAACTCAATGGATGTCGGCAATTATGATTCAGTGTACTTTTCTTGTTCTATGAAGTTCTGCAAGATAAAAATTTAACAAAATGGGACAGTTTTTTTGTAAGTAAACATTAGCTATTTCTCCCATTAAAAAAACTCTAAATCTAAGGCTTTTTGAGATCCTTGTTTTGCAGTGGGTGATGTAGGCAGGACTGGTCGTGCTATAGAAATTGAGTCACTGAAATCAAAAGCCGCTGGTTGGTGCTCATGCCAGTCCTGAGTGTGTGTGTGTGTGTGTGTGTGTGTGTGTGTGAGACACTAATGGTTTCAAGTCAACCCTTTATTAACTTCCCTTTGACCCTGAAGAGATTTCAGACTAACTTAAGGACCTGTGAAATGGTATTTTTGTTATTGATTTACAGGCTTCAGAGACATCTGAATATTTGAAGAAGGGGAACTCTTTGTCTTTTACTAACTGAAATCTTTCAATCTCTCAATGTTTTCCTACTTTAAAAAAACTCTTTATTGCTTTTTTTCCTTTAGAATAAAAATAACATACGGTATTAAATAATATTGAAAGTGAAAGTCTGCTCTTATCTCTCTTTGCCAGAGAACCACTGTTAACAGTGGATATATTTTCCTCCAGATTGTTTTCAAAGCATATCCTGACTTCTCATTATTATTTCTCAAGTAATTTTAAGTGGCCTACAGTTAAAATGTGGCTATTATAATAATATAATTTTTATTGTAAAATAGGAATTAAGAAGACTTCTGTATTTTCAAAGCAGACCTGGAGTTAAATTGGAATATTTCTTAAGTATTCCATCATCATTTGCTCATATAAGCTTATAAAATGAAATCTGTCTTCCCAGAACTGGTACATGTTTATCTTGTATGATTCATTTGATTAGCTGGTATATTAAAGGACAAATATAAATCTAAGCTCATTTTTATTAAATGTGGTGAATGTGTGGAACAAAGAAAAGGCCACTTAACAGGAAAAGTAAGGTCTCTTTTGCTTTCTGCTTATCATCTGCTGTTGAGGGATTGACATAAGAATAATTTCTTTCATTCCGGAAACTCTGAAAAATGAGGCCAACAATAATGTGCAAAGAGAAGGTGAATTGTAGATAAAAGTGTAAATTTTTACAACCTCTGCTCTAGTAGTCACTGGTGTGTGCATCCATGGTAATAATTTAATGAGCTTTTTATTTCTGTTGGAAAAAGTGACATCTCATTTATACACTGGTACATTTACATTGTCGTCAGCAACAGGAAGGATTACTCACTCGAGCTGGCAGCTATTGCAAGATGAGTTTTATGTATTTGTTTTCCTTCTCTTTCAATAGCCCCACCTTTAGGATTTTCCTTTTAATCCATCAATTGCTACTACCTCCAGCAGTGATATTAAATATTTAATGATATATTAAGCACCTGTGCTGCTCAGCTTTGGACAGGGTCCAGGAGGAACTCTGCCATGTTGGGCAGTATCTCTGGTTGCTGAAGGAATAGTTGAAGTAGTGGTTTTGGGGGATGAGAGTTCAGGAACAGTAGCCCTTTGCCAACTGGGGTATAGAAGTATTTCAGTAGTTTCGCAGTTGGTATGGTGGTACCATCAGTACTGACTGTACACTGTCCTAACATCTTTTGTTTCAGAGGATATTGACTACTTCCTATGAGGTATTTTTAAGCACTGTCAGGATAAGTTTAATTATTTTTCCCACTAACACTATTAAAAGGTGCCTAATTCACAAAATATTTTAAGGGTATGTCACTTTTTTGGTGCTTGGAGCTTAGGTAATAGCATTCTATGAACATCTTTATATTCACATTCAGATTGGAAGCATTTGCTCATTCATTCATTGAACAAATACTTTTTGAGCATCTGCTACACTGCTTTAGTACAAGGGATACAGCAGAAAACAAAACAAACTCTCTGCCCGCATGGAGTTTGTGTTCTCATGGAGGATTATAAAGAAATAACTGTACATAATGTCAGGGGGGTAGGTACCACGGGGGCTTCCCAGGTGGCACTAGAGGTAAAGGACCCCCCTGCCATTGCAGGTTAGACATAAAAGATGCCAGTTCCATCCCTGGGTTGGGAAGATCCCTTGGAGGTGGAAATGACAACCCACTCCAGTATTCCTGCCTGGAGAATCCCATGGACAAAGGAGCCTGGCAGGCTATAGTCCATAACGTTGCACAAAGTCAGACATGAGTGAAGTGGCTTAGCACACACTCAGGTACCATGAAGAAAAGTAAAGCAGAGTAAGGGAGATAAAGGAATGGGGCTGATGGGGTGGGCAGCTATTTTATGTAGAAGATTGGAGAAAACTCCATCAAGAAGACAATACCCCAGCTGACATCTGGAAGGAGTAAGCTGTGTGAGTGCTTAGGGTAAAGTGTTCTTGGCAGAAAGGACAGCAAGTTCCAAGTCCTGGGCTGCAGCGTGCTTAGTGTACTCAAGGAACATCAGGGCAGCTACTGTGGCTGTAGCAAAGGAGATGGGCAAAGTAGGAGGAAAGGAAGTTGGAGAAGGAAGAGAAGGGTGGAGAGCAGGCAGAGCACGTCAGACCTAATAGCCATGGTGAGAATTTTCAGTTTAATTCCAAGAAAAATGAAAAGTAAAAATGGAAATGATTTTGACTAGAGGAGTGATATTATGTGACTTCTTTAACTTACTTTCTTTTTTCTTTAAGATCATTTAAAAAGTATTTAATTTTATTTATTTATTTGGCTGTACTGGTTCTTAGACGTGGCACACAGGATCTTTAGTTGCAGCATGTGAACTCTTAGTTCTGGCATGTGGGATCTAGTTCCCTGGTCAGGGAATGACCCCAGCCTCCTCTATTGGGAATGTGGAGTTTTAGCCACAGACCACCAGTGAAGTCCCTCTTCCTTTTTTTTCTCCCTTTTTTGGCCATGCTATGTGGCTTTCAGAGTCTTAGTTGAACCCAGGCCCTCAGCTATGAAAGCGTGGAGTCCCAGTCTCCAGACTACCAGGGTATCCCCTATGTAACTTATTTTTGAAAAGACCACTCTGACTGCTGTGTAGAAGATAAAGCAAGGCAAAGGCAGGGAGATGAGTTGAGCAGCTAATATAATCATCCAGCCAAGAGAGGTTGGTGGCTTGGACTAGAGTGACGGCCCTGGAGGTAGGGGCAAGAGGTCAAAGCTTGGGTATAGTTTAAAGGTATACTGACTCCACAGATAGAGTCAACAGGGCTTGTTGATGAATTAGAAATGAGATGTGAAAGAAAGAGAAGAGTCAAGGATGACCCCAAGTGTCGAGGAAACTAGTGAAGTATTTCCTGACCCCTCAAGCACAATTAATCTTACTTCTGTATTTCTCTTTAGCACACTGTATTGAAATGATTTATTTATATGTCTGCTTCCTTACTAGACTCTAAGTTTCTCAAGGGCACAACCTGGATCTTAGTGATGAATGATGACATTTTCATTATCCTCAGAGATGAAGGAGAAAATGGGGATTAGAGGGTAACATGTACTGCAGGAAAATGGAAGGGGCAGGAGGCAGTCAAGTGTAGCCTGGTGAGCACCAGCTGGGGAGCCTGGCAGGCTTGGATTTGAATCGTGGCTCCATCACTTGTAGCTTAGGACAAGTTACATTAACCACCTCTAGCTTTAGATCATATAAAATGTGAATAATACTAATATTAATAATATGCACTTGATAAGGTTGTTGTGAACAAGAAACTATACTCATCCCACCCCTCTATGTAGTCACAGAGTAGTCACCAGAGTCTTGGTTTGAGTTCCAAGTCACACAGCACATTCACACTGGCTATTTATTTTACATATGGTAGTGTGTATGTTTCCATGCTGCTCACTCCATTCATCCCACCCTCTCCTTCCCCAGCCCCTGACGGTGTCCATAAGTCTGTTCTCTATGTTTGCATCTCCATTGCTGCTCTGCAAATAGGTTCATCAGTATCATCTTTCTAGATTCCATGCTGCTGCTACTTGGTCGTGTCCGACTCTGTGACCCTGTGGACTGCAGCCTGCCAGGTTCCTCTGTCCATGGGATTCTCTAGGCAAGAGTACTGGAGTGGTTGCCATGCCCTCCTCCAGGGAATTGTTCCAGACCCAGGGATTGAACCTGGGCCTCCTGCATTGCAGGTAGATTCTTTACCACTTTCCAGTATTCTTGCTTGGAAAATTCCATGGACAGAGGAGCCTGGCGGGCTACAGTCTAGGGGGTCACAAAGAGTCAGAGATGACTGAGTGACTGAACACACACACACACACACACACACAGAAAAGATTGTAACTTGTCCAATGTTTGTAAATGTCTATCCCATGAGATAAATTATGTCTGTTGCTCATATCTGCATCATCAGCACCTGGGATAGTACCTGTCACATCACTGGAGCTCAGTAAAGGGAGTGGATAAACTGTGAGCCAGGTACTTTGCATACAGTATCTCACTTGTCCTTATGGTACACTTTATAAATGAGGAAAAGAAAGCTTGATGAAGTGGATTGGCCCAAGGTTACCTAGCTGGTAAATAACAGACGCATATTTCAGTGAGATCAGTTTGACTGGGCGTTTAAAATAACTCCTCCGAGGTCTGCTCATTTTTTGATTTGTTTTCCAGTGGAGACTTTTCAGAAACTGCAGAAGGCAAAGGACATTTTGACTAATGAAGCAAGTCGAGCCCGCTATGACCAGTGGCGAAGGAGCCAGATGTCAATGTCATTCCAGCAGTGGGAAGCTTTGAGTGACTCGGTGAAAATGGTAGGTTTCTCTCTGGGATGAAGGGAATTTCTGAAGCTCAGGCTGCCCTGGATTAGACTCACATAGTAGCTTAAAGGGGCTTCCCTGGTGGCTCAGATGGTCAAGAATCCGCCTGCAATGTGGGACACCTGGTTTCGATCCCTGGGTTGGGAAGATCCCCTGGAGGAGGGCATGGCAACCCACTCCAGTATTCTTGCCTGGAGAATTCCCTTAGACAGAGGAGCCTGGGAGGCTAGAGCCTGGGTCGCAAAGAGCTGGACATGGCTGAGCAACTAAGCACAGCACACAGCCTAGTAGCTTAAAGTGTCAATGGACAAGAGGAGAGAGAAGACCAAGAAGCTGGTAGAAACTGGACACAATGCAGTATCCACAAAATCTTGTGAAAGGAAATTCAATACATCAGGGTCAGAAGAATCTCCGACTATGCTTTTCAGTCTCTTTGGCTGTTTATACATGTATATGTAGATTTGTATACATGTATATGTATATACATATGCTTCCTGTTATCATCTATTGTTTGATACATTCTGATAACTGTGCTTCTCAAGTTGCTCATACAACACTGCTGAAGTTTGAACCAATGCAAATTCATACGCTCCATCTTTTTAGTTCATATGAGCCTGTTCTATTTTCAAAGCTTAATAAAGTCACTAAAAACAGGACCTGATTAATCAAAGAAATCTGTAAATTATTCCTGTTATTATTTTGGTAAAACAATTATTGGATAGATGCAGAGAGACTTTTAAAACCATTCTGTTATTTTCTTCCACGACATTAAAAAAACCAAATATAAAATAATCTCTATAACTTTTATGTTATATATTTATTTTGTCCTTCCATGGACCATTGTAGATTGCAGAGAGAATGTAATTTTAAAGGCTTCTACATTCTTAGTCATGATTTACATGATTTTTTTAATCTGCTTTTTTTTTTTTTCCCTACAGGGATACTTTTCTATAACATGAGACTTAAAAATGGAGAAGTTACCTTATAAGGAAGTGTTCAGGGACATGCTAGAATAAGTGTATAAAGTGATTCACATCTCTCAAATTCCAGTTCTTCAGGGTTATGTTCAGATTCCTTCTTAATAGTTTTTATTTAAATAAGACTTGATCAAATTGTGTTTTCACTGATAAATGGCCTGAACCAGTGAGGGAAGGTCTTTGAAGTAATGGGGAAGAACAATGCAAAACTCTCAAAGTATATAGTTAAAGCCACTCTACATAACATGTAAATGGTTTTCTTCATTTCATTTTAGAATGCAATGTATATTCATATTTGTTTACGGTTGGTTAATTATTTATGAAGGACTAACCATAAGACTGTTGAATATACATACAAAATAACTAGAGAGAATCTTTAAAAAAATAGTGACTTAGCTTCACATACTCAAAAATAGGATTTTTCTTTTACATTTTGTATATCCAAAATTCCTTGTTAACTCTGACTAAACATTGTTCTGCCACCTCTATATAACCATATTTCTATTCTCTTGAGTATTATACACTGTAACTGCTAGTGGATTAGTGACACTTGCTATTTTAATGCCTTTTGATTTATAGTTCATTTTTTTTGATGATCCACTGGACTGTATTACTTAATTTTAACTGTTAATATCAAGTAAGCTGTGGATTTTGCAAAAACTCTTCTCCAAGTCCCTGTTCTAATTTATACTGCAGATGTCTTTCCATTAAATACTAATGTCCTATCTCCAAACACATCATTTCTGCTTAGAATTTAGTTTAATTATGAAGTGTTTGAGAGCTTACAATAATTACATTTCAGATCTTACTGGCTGCATTATTGGTCTTGTCAGCAATGTTGAACTACTATGCTGGGCTAGCGTTTGGTTTAGGATTTATTTTTATTAGTGGTACAAAAATGATGAAATGCATATCTTTCCACTTTAAATTAGCAGTGATATTTTTCCTTGCACAGTCTTTGTTTGGGCTCAACCGTGCTATTTCTGTATTTCTTCCTCAGTGAACTTTGAAACCCCTATACCAAGTTTCATGTGTTTTGTACCTCACTGGATAGACTTTCTTTTTTAAAAAAATTTATTTATTTATTTATTTTTGGCTGCACTGGGTCTTTGTTGCTGTGTGTGGGCTTTCTCTAGTTGTGGAGCACGGGCTTCGGGGCACACGGGCTTCAGTAGTTGAGGCACGTGGGCTCAGTAATTGCGGCACACAGGTTTAGTTGCCATGTAGCACCTGGGATCTTTCTGGACCAGAAATTGAACTCATGTCCTCTGCCTTGGCAGGCAGATTCTTGACCACTGCACCACTAGGGAAGTCCCAGATAGACTTTCTGTAACTTCCTTTCATTCTTTACTGTTCTAATTCTCATAGTGACTTCTGCATGTGAAAACATCACATGCAGAAGTGAGGTTCTCTATAACATTTTAGTTGTCGTTTTTTGTGTGTGTGTGCATTTTTTGTCCATCCTTTCACACTCACTACTCTACAGAAATTAATAACAATTGTCATACCCAGTATTGTTCAGCACCTATTAGATCACTACCATTGTATAGATAAATATCATCATTAGGGTATTTGGACTAGATATACTACATATGCCATTCTGACAATAAAATGGTTATAGTTCAGGACTTGAAATTTTAGGTGACATTTATCTAAAACACATCTGCATGTTTGCTTGCCCTAAGGACAAATCACAATGTACTTTTGCAGCATCACACAGGTTCCTATCATGAGAATCTCTTAGAGGGAATTCCTCACACAGCTTCAGGGATGATACATTTCTATCATTCAAAGGTGATGAAACTCTAATTTGTGTTTTTTTCCCCCACAGAAAGTCCTTGTCACTTAACCAGCTATTGATTTTACTTTTTCCTCTTTAGAAGCTTCTCCTGGTAGTTTAATTTGTAAAACTTTTGATAAATCAATCACCAAAAGGGAGGGGATATATATGTATGAATGGCTCTTCCATTTTTCTGTACAGTAGAAACTAACACAACATTGTAAGGCAACTATACAACTAAAAAAGAATTCGATCAGGTCAATGAATATGTTGGAAATTTAAGTCTAGATATGTAATATTGGTTTAAAAGAGGGAAATTTAAATCTAGACATGTAATATTGGTTTTAAAAAAGGGAATATGAAGTGGTGACTTCAGTAACTGTGGCCTTCAGATCTTGGAATAACTTGAAAACAGATACCTTTCCAGCTTAAAGAATCTTAGGGAAATCATTACTGTCTTATTAAATAGTTTTACCCCAGAGAAAATTTAGAAGATACCAAAATATAAAAAGGGAGCCACAGTGTGAATGGTTCTTCCTCCAAAATGGCTTGAGGATGCTTCTGGGGAAAGGATTACAGCAAAGCCACAGTCAAAATTCTGAGAAAAACATTCTCATAAGCTGTTAAAAGTGTTCCATGCTGTATCAGTTACTACAAATGCTTTCAGAGTATTTACTATAGGTCAGTCATTAATCCTCACCCTGTCATCTAAGGCAGACTGTAGGCGCTTTTATTCTGAGAGAGAAGTACTGAGACAGAGAGTCAAGATATTGTATTCAGGCCACCTAGCTGACCTGTGACACATACAGCTCACGTTTTCAGTTCTCTGGGCCCTGAAAGCTTGCATTTCTTACTCTCAGTTTTTCACTAAGTTTCTCAATATCCTTTGCCCTCCATAGACAAAGCCACTGGCCAGCCTCCTCTATTCCTTGCACATGCAAAAAACCCAAGAAACGAAGCAAACAAAACAATAACAACAGACCCAAACCAACCAAACTAAAACTAGCTTATATTTTACACCAGCTGAAGCCATTGCCTCTTTTTAAAATTAACACTCTTATTTTGAAATAAAACCTACAGAAAAATGCTCAATACCTGCATTTATAATTTAGCAAACAGTTGTGAAGTGTATACTCGTAACCACTCCTCTCCCCAACACACATATTACTGGTACCCAGAAGCTCCCTCCTTAATATATTTTGGCAATCATAACTCCATCTAATTTTTATTTTGTTAAATTTTTATTTTTGGCCACACCCTTTGGCATGCCATATCTTAATTCCTCGATCTGGGATCAAATTTGTGTCTTCTGCAATGGAAGTGTGAAGTCTTAACCACTGCACCACTGGGAAAGTCCTTCATTAAAATTTTAAAACCTAGTTGTGCATATATATAGACTTGTCAGAGAAAATTTAGAAGACACCAAAATATAAAAAGAAAAAAAAAAAGACTTTATAATGCTGCCATGCCAAGATAACCCCATTAGTATTTTGATGCATTTCCTTCCAGTGTTTTCTGCCCATCATTTGTTAGTGTGAGAGCCGGTTACATTGAATGATGACATTGCTTTACGGGGTCTTTCTTTGGGGAAGAGGAATTAGGATGATGCTCCTTTGCAGTTGAGGAGAGACAGGTTGAATGTGGGAAGAAGTGAGTTCTCTGGCTGGATCAAAGCAGAAGGCTTGAATATCCTTATGGTTTGAGGGTGTGCAGAAGGCTATATTGCCCTTTAGTATGTATATTTTATGTATGTGTTTCTACATATATATTTATTTATCTATATTTGAATGTGTCTTTGTACCTTTTAATTTAGTTGACATCATCTATTTGTTATCAGTCATGTCTGACTCTTTGTGGCCCCATGGATTGTAGCCCGCCAGGCTCCTCTGTCCATGAGATTCCCTAGCAAGAATACTGTAATGTGTTGTCATGCCCTCCTTCCAGGATCTTCCTGACCCAAGGACTGAACCTGTGCCTCCTAAGTCTCCTGTATTGGCAGGCAGGTTCTTTACCACTAGTGTCACCTGGGAAGCCCATTTGTGATCATTTTGGCTGCTATTCATAAATACCATATTATTAACATTTCTAAATTCTCTTAAAAAAATGATGATGAACAGATTTATTTAAGATTCCAAGGAAGCATTTTGCCAGGTTGTACTTTCCCTTTTCTCTGATGAGGTGCTTCTCCTGGTTCCTGTCTATGTGGTCAGTGTTAGTGCTCCTGAGACAAGTGGTAAGAAATTATGGTATCACTCTAAGCTCTGTAAGATGCCGATGATCCCTGCTCCTTCCCCTCCTCATCCCCTTCACGTTGCTTGGGTGAGCAAACATGGCCAAGTCCACATGTAATGGGCCACCGCCTCCCTATGTTGCTTTGTTCAAACTGGCAAATAAAGTGGTGCTCTGGGAAGGAATTGGCAGCTGCAGTATTTTGAGAGAGTTCAGACTTCAGTGCACTGCAGATGAAAAGCCTGATGTCCCTTGCATCATGGGATGGGTGTGTAGCAGAGGCAGTGGCCCCTTCTGTGAGTTTTGGCACAATTTTAAATGTCACAGCTTCTGAGTTTATTCACTAAGCCTTGAACTTCAGAAAATCAATATTTTTGTTTTTGCTTTGTGCTCTTGCTTTGCTTTTATTCTCTCTCTCTCTCTCTCTTTTTTTAGCACAGGAAAACAATATCCTCATTATTAGGAAAATAATTTATTCTGTGGTTTTAATTTGCCCCAATACATGGCTTGTGGGTTTTTCTTGGGTTTCTGAGTAACAGAGGTTACTGTTCAGTAGTGGTTTAGGAACAGCATCCCACAGTATCAGATGAGATTTCAAGAAACAGTTATGTTTATTATTTTGGCTTATTGCCACAGCTAATTATTCTACTTGAATATTCTTGATACAGCAAACTCTCTCTCTTTCTTACTCTGTATTCATCTATTCTCCCTTTAATTTATCTACTCCTCCATCCAGTTTTAAACATCTTAATAGGAAATACAGAGAGTTCCCTGGAAGTCCCAAGGTTAGGACTGGGCACTTTCACTGCCATGGTCCAGGTTCAGTCCCTGGCCAAGGAAATAAGATCTTGGAAGCCATGCAGCTTGGCCAAAGAAAAAAAAAGAGAGAAGGAAATACATATATAAGACATATGTGAAAAGGGTCCAAAAGCATGCATGGGTAAAAGTAATTGTCTCTTACCTTTGATCCATTTTGAAGATCCATTTTTCATTTTTTCCTCACTCCTGACATCACCATCAGTAGCCAGAGCTAGGTTAGAAAAATTACACAGTTAAATTATTTGGCAAAGGACCACTACCAAGTATACTGGACACCATTCTAGGATATCGAGTTTCTGGGGAGAGTTTTCAAGTGTTTTGAATCTTGTGTTTGTCTAAAAATACAAAAGTTTAACCAGAAGTCAATGGGGGAATGCCCAACACTTGATTTATGGTCCCTGATTTTTTTAAAACTGTAACTTAAAAAATAATAAAACACTTAAAAAAAAAACTAGTACAATAGGATATGTAATAAAAAGTGAGTCCATCTTTATTTCATACCTCAGTTCTACTTCCCTCTCCCAGAAAGCCACCATTGTAGTTTCTTTTGTTTTCTTTCAGAAACCTTCCATAACGTATACAGGCACATTCATAAAAAGTCTCCAGAATAATTCTGTCATTGAATGGGAGGAAAGTGAAGTCACTCAGTCCTGTCTGATTCTTTGTGACCCTGTGGACTGTAGCCCTACCAGGTCCTCTGTCCATGGGATTTTCCAGGCAAGAATACTGGAGTGGGTTGCCATTTCCTTCTCCAGGAGATCTCGACCCAGGGATTGAAGCTGGGTCTCCTGCATTGTGGGCAGATGCTTTACCGTCTGAGCCACCAGGGAAGTCCATGCTGCTGCTGCTGCTGCTGCTAAGTCGCTTCAGTCGTGTCCGACTCTGTGTGACCCCAGAGACGGCAGCCCACCAGGCTCCCCTCCCTGGGATTCTTCAGGCAAGAACACTGGAGTGGGTTGCCATTTCCTTCTCCAATGCATGAAAGTGAAAAGTGAAAGTGAAGTCGTTCAGTCGTGTCCTACTCTTTGCAACCCTATGGACTACAGCCTACCTGGCTCCTCCGTCCATGGGATTTTCCAGGAAAGAGTACTGGGTGGGGTGCCATCGCCTTCTCTGAGGGAAGTCCATAATATCATTAAAAAAAACCAAATGGAGAGATATTTTAAAGGTTCTCTATATTTGATGGTAACTGGACTTGAAGTGAATTCACTTAAAATTAGGACAGATATTTCACAATAAATATTGACTAACTTCCTGCTTTGTGCCATGAGTTTCCTTAAAGAAAACTCCTGCAAAACATGTATGCCGGTCAAGAAGCAACAGTTAGAACCAGACCTGGAACAACAGAATGGTTCAAAATTGGGAAAGGAGTACGTCAAATCTGTATTTGTCACCCAGCTTATTTAACTTATATGCAGAGTACATATTGTGAAATGCCTGGCTGGATAAAGCACAAACTGGAATCAAGATTGCAGGGAGAAATATCAATAACCTCAGATATGCAGATGATATCACCCTTATGGCAGAAAACTCAAGAGCCTCCTGATGAAGGTGAAAGAGGAGAGTCAAAAAGCTAACTTAAAACTCAACATTCAAAAAACTAAGATCATGGCATCCAGTCCCATCACCTTATGGCAAATAGATGGTGAAACAATGGAAACAGTGACAGACTTAATTTTCTTGGGTTCCAAAATCACTGCAAATGGTAACTGCAGCCATGAGATTAAAAGATGCTTGCTTCTTGGAAGAAAAGCTATGACAAACCTAGACAGCTTATTAAAAAGCAGAGACATTACTTTGCCAACAAAGGTCCATAGGGTCAAACCAATAGTTTTTTCCAGTAGTCATGTATGGGTGTGAGAGTTGGACTATAAATAAAGCTGAGCACTGAATAACTGATGCTTTTGAACTGTGGTGTTGGAGAGGACTCTTGAGGGCCCCTTGGACTGCAAGGACATCAAACCAGTCAAGCCTAAAGGAAATCAATCCTGAATATTCATTGGAAGAACTGATACTGAAGACCCAGTATTTTGGTCACTGATGCGAAGACCTGACTCATTAGAAAAGACCCTGATGCTGGGAAAGACAGGGCGGGAGAAGGAGGGGACAACAGAGGATGAGGTGGTTGGATGGCATCACTGGCTCCATGGACATGAGTTTGAGCAAGCTCCAGGAGATGGAGAAGAACAGAGAAACCTGGCGTGGTGCAGTCCATGGGGTCGCAAAAAGTTGGACACGACTGAGTGACTGAACAACAATGCTTGTGCCATGAGTTTTCTTAAAGAGAAGATGTATAATCCAGAATACTAATATTTGCCAGCTCTGCATTGATCATGGCTGGAAGGAAGGTCACGACAGTAGTAGGTTTAATCTCTGGTATGGCTCAAGGTACACAGTCCAGTTGTTTGTTTTTTGATAGTAAAATATACATAAAACCTACCATTTAACCATTTTAAAGTGTACATCTCAGTGGCACTAAGTACATTCCTAATGTTGTTCACCCATCATCACTATCCAGTTTGAGATCTTTTTCATCACCCCAAAAGGAAACCCCTATCCTTGTTAGCAATCATTTCCTATTCCCCTCTCACCCAGCCTCTGGTAACCACTAATCTGCTTTCTATCTGTATGAATTTGTCTATTCTGGAATTATACAAAATGTGGCTTTTTATGTTTGACTTCTTTTACTAAGCATAATACTTATAAGGTTTATCCACATTGTAGTACTTTCTTCCTTTCATGCTAGTAAAGTAATGCTCAAAATTCTTCAAGCCAGGCTTCAGAAATACGTGAACCGTGAACTCCCTGATGTTCAAGCTGGTTTTAGAAAAGGCAGAGGAATCAGAGATCAAATTGCCAACATCCGCTGGATCATGGAAAAAGCAAGAGAGTTCCAGAAAAACATCTGTTTCTGCTTTATTGACTATGCCAAAGCCTTTGACTGTGTGGATCACAATAAACTGTGGAAAATTCTGAAAGAGAAGGGAATACCAGACCACCTGACCTGCCTCTTGAGAAATCTGTATGCAGGTCAGGAAGCAACAGTTAGAACTGGACATGGAACAACAGACTGGTTCCAAATAG
>SJYQ01094222.1:0-38183 GCA_006410935.1 Redunca redunca | reverse complement strand
CGGGAGAAATATCAATAACCTTAGATATGCAGATGACACCACCCTTATGGCAGAAAGTGAAGAGGAATTAAAAAGCCTCTTGATGAAAGTGAAAGAGGAGAGTGAAAAAGTTGGCTTAAAGCTCAACATTCAGAACCGGTCCCATCACTTCATGGCAAATAGATGGGGAAACAGTAGAAACAGTGTCAGACTTTATTTTTTGGAGCTCCAAAATCACTGCAGATGGTGACTGCAGCCATGAAATTAAAAGACGCTTACTCCTTGGAAGAAAAGTTATGACCAACCTAGATAGCATATTCAAAAGCAGAGACATTACTCTGCTGACTAAGGTCCGTCTAGTCAAGGCTATGATTTTTCCTGTGGTCATGTATGGATGTGAGAGTTGGACTGTGAAGAAAGCTGAGCGCCGAAGAATTGATGCTTTTGAACTGTGGTGTTGGAGAAGACACTTGAGAGTCCCTTGGACTGCAAGGAGATCCAGCCAGTCCATTCTGAAGGAGATCAGCCCTGGGATTTCTTCGGAAGAAATGATGCTAAAGCTGAAGCTCCAGTACTTTGGCCACCTCATGTGAAGAGTTGACTCATTGGAAAAGACTCTGATGCTGGGAGGGATTGGGGGCAGGAGGAGAAGGGTACAACCGAGGACGAGATGGCTGGATGGCATCATGGACTCGATGGACGTGAGTTTGAGTGAACTCCGGGAGATGGCTATGGACAGGGAGGCCTGGCGTGCTGTGATTCATGGGGTCGCAAAGAGTCGGACACAACTGAGCGACTGAACTGAACTGAACTATGGTAAAATAGTATTTCATTGCATGGATGTGCCACATTTTTGTTTATCCAATGAATTGGTGGACATTTGGATTATTTCCATGACTGCTATGAATATTTGTAAGTTTTTCTTTGAACACCTGTTTTCAATTCTTTGTATCTAGGAACTGAATTGCTTGGACATATGGTAATTTTATGGCTGATTTTCTGGAAAAACATCATTCTTTTAATTTCTCTGATGCTGGTCCCTTTCCTTTATACTAGGGTACAAATTTCTCCTCATATTCTTAGTTTTCCAAATCAGTGAGGATTAATCAATTAATACCTGAATTAGTTGATTAATATCTGGCTAATAGTCAAGTCTAACATTTTGTTAATCAGCACTATAATAGTAGGTTAATGTTACTACATATTGAACTTTAAGTATAGAAACTATATAATATGGATTTTATATTATACATCTGCTTTCAATTAATGTAGTCAATGCACTGGGCTGTCAGAGGAAAAAAGGATCTGATGTTGGAAGAATCTGACCAGACTCATACTGACAAAATTGAAAATGAGGAACAGGATGAGCAAAAACAGATAAAGAAAGAGGAGTCTGGTTCAACCGCAGAGAAAATGGAGCAGAAAGAATCCGAATCTGTGGAGAAGTCATTCTCCCCACAAAATCCAGATTCTCCAGGTAAGTCATGTCATGTATTTTGTAGAACAGAGGTCTGAAATTAAAAGACCCATTTTATATCATATGTATTCTCAACCTTTCCAATTACATAGTAGTACCAACTATAAATGTTGTTTTAGTACCTTGAAAGATACTTAGCATCGACACAGAAACTAGATATATTCCTTAACACATTCCTTGCAAGCGAAAACTTGAGACATTTCTGGGATCATCTTCTGCTTTATAGAAATAACACTAGCTAGTTTGTGTTGGGTATATATGTATATATTTATTTATTTTTAAACTTTTTTTGATTTTTTTAAAGTCTTTATTGAATTTGTTATAATATTGTTTCTGATTTATGTTTTGATTTTGTGGCCTTGAGGCATGTGGGATCTTAGCTCCCCAACCAGGGACTGAACCCACACCCCATGCATTGGAAGGCAAAGTCTTAACCACTGGACCACCAGGGAAATCCCTGTGTTGGGTATTTACTGTGTGCAGATCTTTGCATATATTACTTAAAATCTATTATCTTATTTAATATTAATTTTACATGAGTTAATTTATTTAATCCTCATTACAAGTATTATTCTCATTTTACAGATGAGAAAACTGAAGCCTCAGGAGGCTGAATAATTTTCTCAAGGTTATCCAGCTTGTATGTGGCAGGGAACAGGTCTGAGATGGGACAATTTGACTGCAGAGTCTGCATTCTAAGGCACTGCACTATCCTTAGAAGATACATTATCTGTAGGTAGCTCTGTAGACATCTGACCCATGTATAGGTCCACTGAAGCAGGGTATTACAGAGGTTAAACTCTTGGCTCCTAAGCTAACCCACCTGGGTTCACATTCCGTGCTAAGTTGCTTCAGTTGTTGTCCAACTTTTTGTGACCCTACGGACTGTAGCCCTGTAGGCTCCTCTGACCAGGGGATTCTGCAGGCAAGAATACTGGAGTGGGTTGCCATGCCCTCCTCCAGGGAATCTTTCCAACCCAGGGATTGAACCCAGGTCTCCTGCATTGCAAGCAGATTCTTTACTGTCTGAGCCCTGAGGGAAGCCCCTAAAAATCCAGATGCACATGAAAGAGCTCAAGCAGCAAGGACCAAGTTGGGTGCCAGGTGGTGGACCAAAGGCCCAGAGCCATGCATGCAATCCAGAGGCCCAATGTCCTTGGCAATAGACACCGAAGGAGACCATGTCAGCTCACATTCTAGCTCTACCATTTATTATTTATATTATTTGGAATCGAGATTGCTGGGAGAAATATCAATAACCTCAGATATGCAGATGACACCACCCTTATGGCAGAAAGTGAAGAAGAACTAAAAAGCCTCTTGATGAAAGTCAAAGAGGAGAGTGAAAAAGTTGGCTTAAAGCTCAACATTCAGAAAACCAAGATCATGGCATCCGGTCCCACCACTTCATGGGAAATAGATGGGGAAACAGTGGAAACAGTGGCTGACTTTATTTTTCTGGGCTCCAAAATCACTGCAGATGGTGATTGCAGCCATGAAATTAAAAGATGCCTAGTCCTTGGAAGGAAAGTTATGACCAACCTAGACAGCATATTAAAAAATAGACACCACTTTTTCAACAAAGGCCCGTCTTGTCAAGGCTATTGTTTTTCCAGTAGTCATGTATGGATGTGAGAGTTGAACTATAAAAAAAGCTGAGCACTGAAGAACTGATGCTTTTGAACTGTAGTGTTGGAGAAGACTCTTGAGAGTCTCTTGGGCTGTAAGGAGATCCAACCAGTCCATCCTAAAGGAGATCAGTCCTGGGTGTTCATTGGAAGGACTGATGTTGAAGCTGAAACTCCAATCTTTTGGCCACCTGATGCGAAGAGCTGACTCATTTGAAAAGACCCTGATGCTGGGAAAGATTGAGGGCAGGAGGAGAGAGGGCAGGACAGATGATGAGATGGTTGGATGGCATCACCGACTCAATGGACATGGGTTTGGGTAAACTCCAGGAGTTGATGATGGACAGGGAGGCCTGGTGTGCTATGGTTCATGGGGTTGCAGAGTCGGACATGACTGAGTGACTGAAGTGAAATGAAGTGAAAGTTATTTAACTCCTTTACACTTTAGTTTCCTCATCTACAAAACAGAGATCTAAGTGGTACCTTCTTATAGAGTTACCAAGAGGATTCAATGAGGTGATCCATGCAAAATGCTTAGGACAGTGATTTGCCTATAGCAGGCCCTGGGCAATTGTTAGCTATGGTTATGATTTCTTTGTCTATCTGCCCATCCCACTGTGTTTATCTTGTATAGGTGTGTTATGTATCCACACTCTAACTACCCTCAACACCCCAGTAGAATTTAGCCTTTAAGTACAATATTGCTTCTGTTTTATGCTTTGGATTTTTGGCCATGTGGGATCTTAGTTCCCTCACCAAGGATCGAACCCACACCCCCTGCATCAGAAGGCAAAGTCTTAGTCACTAGACTGCCAGGGAAGTCCCTAGTCTTTAAGTAGAAGTTTCCTGAATGTCCTCAAACACTTCTTATAAAAAAGAAGGTAATTAGATAGGTTATGGTGAACTATAGTCTTTCTAGAAATAGTTACTTCTAAACTCTCTTTGGTGAGAATTTTTACATGCTAATTTCTTGTTGGGAGTAAAGATTCTTGGTGCTTCATTCATGTGCCTCTGCTGGTTTTCCAAGAGATCCTTTCGTAGAGCTTGCAGTTGATTGCATCAGCCTCATAACTGGCAACGGTTATAATATAACAAACAGATCAAAGCAGAAGGCCAGATGTCCCAAGAAGTGTTTCAGGGAAACATATACATATAAACACCCACCCACCCACCACAATTTGCATATACAGGCAAGCACGTGACTGCTTCCCCATTTATCCTTGGAATGTTCAGATCTGTGCTTCCTGAACCTCTCTAGGCCCTCCTTGTGACTTTTTATTTCAGATTCAGGCCTCTTCTGAGTTCACCAGAATTGAGGGGGTTAATCATGTCAGAGCCTCACACTAAGGCCACACTTAAATCCCTTTCATAAGATTCTATAAAATTTTCTCTTTCTTTTAAAAAGTTATTTAGATATTTAAAAGCCTCAAAGTAATATGAGCTTATCATTGAAAATTCAAAGAATCAGGACATCCCTGGTGGTCCAGTGGTTAAGACTCCCCACTTCCAGGGGGCAGGGGGCTCAGGTCTGATCCCTGGTCCAGGAATTAAGGTCCCACATCTCGAGCAGTGCAGCCAAAAAATAAAAAAAAATTAAAAATTCAAAGAATCATACATAGCCAATAACTTAGTGTCTACCCTAGTGTCTCATCCTTCTCTGCTTCTACTTCCTGAAGTAAACAGTGCAAATGCCCAGCTGTGTCTCCTTCTACGCTGGTTCTCTATGTTAACAAAGGCATGCATAAGCATATGTTCGTTTGTGAGGGTTATACTGTGCACATTCCTCTCTGTTACAGTAACTAAGAGTACAGACTCTGTAACCAGAGCCTGGCTTTTTCCACTGCTGAGTTATGTGACCTTGGGCAAGCAAATTAACCTCTCTGTATTTATATCTTCTTATCTCTCTATATTGGTTAAAATATTAGTGTCTACCTTATAAGGTCTTTTTGAGAAGTAAATAACATATGTAAACTATTTAGACCTGGTACATGGCCAGTGCTTTTTTAGTGTTAGCTGTTATTACTATGGGGTTTCTCCTTAGACCCTTGTATTTAGAATGAACTCATTGGTTTTAACAACTGATAAATATTTCATAGTGTAGATATATTATATTTGACTCTGAACAAGTTGTGATGCCAGTTTTGATACCCTCACATCATGAAGTATATTATATTATGGTTGAGGAAGGAAGTGAAGGGGGTGAGAGGGGGAGAGGATCACTGTTCTGAAAGCTACTACTGAAGAATAAGAATTAGGAAATTTTGCTGAAGGCTGCATATACCAGTATTTTCTTAACATTATTTAAGAGATTATTGGCTGTTCTGAGTAGTGCCTTAAAGTTGGGTTTTCATATGCCAAAGTACAGTTGCATGCTTATTTATAATTTCATTTGACAGCAATGAAAATGTTTATAATGTCAGCATTTAAGAAATATTATTCATGTCCAGCTTTACCAAGCCCCAAGTGGCTCCCCACATAACTTTTCAGCATTTTTGTTGATTTCCTCAAGCAGTGCTTGGTATTTACTTTGAAGTTTGCCTTTTGATGCCTCTTCTGTCATAAACATCCATCAAACAGCCCCCATCATTTCCGACTCTTCATTGCAACCAGGAAAAAAAGGAGCACAGCATCTGAAAACCCACATGAGAGACAATCTAACGTTTACTTTATTTTCATTTAAATATGCAACAAATGTGCCTTCTGATAAATACAGTTCTAGAATCAAATAGTATTGCATAACATCCTGGAGTTAAAAAAAAAAATCAAACATAGCAGATGCTGTTGATGTGCCAACATATCCTCTGGGCATCTGCCTTCCCAGGCATTGCCAACCATACGGCTCCCACCAGAGGGCTTTCACTGGCAGTGAATCTGGTTTGGCAGCAAGTGAGTGGACAGTTAAGAGCCAGGGAGTAAACACCCTGTGGATGTAGCCATCAGATAATGAATGTGAGTGGGAGGATAAGTTCTCTAACACCTTCACCCCTCAAGTGGAACAACTCTTGAGGTTTTTTTTTTTTGATATTGTCTCCCAGGGCTCCCCCAGGGGATCAAACCCTAGTTGTCCAGAGTAGTAACTTCCTGAAAATGTACCTTTTATAGACTTGGCTCCTTTCCCTACTTCCCTACCAGGGTCTCTTGGGATCACCTCCCAGATTAGCCACTTGCATTCAAATTCTTGTCTGTGGTCTATTTCTAGGGTAACCCAAATGTGAAAACATCTTTTTTAAATTCCCCAAATAACACATATTTAGTGTAGAAACATGAGGAAAATACGGTCAAGCAAAAGAAACAAAATACAATAACTTGCAGTCTTACCATTTAGGGAAATATTTATTATTGCTATTTTGGTATATTTTTAAGATACATTAGTATACCTAAAATGAAAAGGATATCACTGTACATATTTTGTGTTTGTGTTTCAATTACTGGTTGTCAGAAACAATTTTCTTTTTGCCTTTTCCCTCAAATGGAAATTCTTCACATTTTTTTCTCTGATAATTGTAAAGAAAGTGCAGATCCTATTTTCCTGGGATAATCACTGTCAACTATTCTGTGTATATTTTTCCTGCTAGATATTTAGATAATATTTTAAATATCAGTGAAGTATGTATTATTTATTATTCTGTATTTTATGTATTATTCTGTAACCTGTTTTTTATTGGCAATATTTTAAACATAAAAAATAATATAAAGCATACTTGTTCATTGTAGAAAAGTAAGAAAATACAGTTGAACAGAAAAAGAGTATAAAGAATGAAAATCATATGTATTCCAACTCTTCAGGAATAGCTACTATCAACATTTAGGGGTAATTCCTTGTAGACTTAAAAAAGCTTTTATATAAATACCCATGTAAATAATGAATTTATGAATGAGATCATGCTGTCTAAATTATTTCCTAACTACTAGTTACTTAGCAATATATTATGAACATTTTTCTATAATGATAAATATTAAAAAATTGTTAATGACTATATCAAAGCCTTTTAACCAGTTTTTTGTTACTGAAGATTTAGATCGTTTCTTTGAAACATATATAGATGGTATCACCATAAACATCCTTATAGTTAAACCTTTGGGCACATCATGATTATTTCATTAAGATAAATTTCTAGAAGTAGAATTATTGGTTTAAGGGTTTATACACTTTAATTAGTTTGATAAATATTGCCAAATTGCCTACTAGAAGAATTTTGCTAGAAGAAATTTGCAAATTTACCCTTCCTGAAAGAGATGGGAATACCAGACCACCTGACCTGCCTCTTGAGAAACCTATATGCAGGTCAGGAAGCAACAGTTAGAACTGGACATGGAACAACAGACTGGTTCCAAATAGAAAAGGAGTGCGTCAAGGCTGTATATTGTCACCCTGCTTATTTAACTTATATGCAGAGTACATCATGAGAAATGCTGGGCTGGAAGAAGCACAAGCTGGAATCAAGATTGCCGAGAGAAATATCAATAACCTCAGATATGCAGATGACACCACCCTTTTGGCAGAAAGTGAAGAGGAACTAAAAAGCCTCTTGATGAAAGTGAAAGAGGAGAGTGAAAAAGTTGGCTTAAAGCTCAACATTCAAAAAATGAAGATCATGGCATCTGGTCCCATCACTTCATGGGAAATAGATGGGGAAACAGTGGAAACAGTGTCAGACCTTTTTTTTTTTGGACTCCAAAATCATTGCAGATGATGAAATTAAAAGATGCTTACTCCTTGGAAGAAAAGTTATGACCAACCTAGATAGTATATTCAAAAGCAGAGACATTACTTTGCTGACTAAGGTCTGTCTAGTCAAGGCTATGGTTTTTCCAGTAGTCATGTACGGATGTGAGAGTTGGACTGTGAAGAAGGCTGAGCACTGAAGAATTGATGCTTTTGAACTGTGGTGTTGTAGAAGACTCTTGAGAGTCTCTTGGACTGCAAGGAGATCCAACCAGTCCATTCTAAAGGAGATCAATCCTGGGTTTTCTTTGGAAGGAATGATGCTGAAGCTGAAACTCCAGTACTTTGGCCACCTCATGTGAAGAGTTGACTCATTGGAAAAGACTCTGATGCTGGGAGGGATTGGGGGCAGGAGGAGAAGGGGATGACCGAGGATGAGATGGCTGGATGGCATCACTGACTTGATGGACGTGAGTTTGAGTGAACTCCGGGAGTTGGTGATGGACAGGGAGCCTGGTGTGCTGCAATTCATGGGGTCGCAAAGAGTCGGACACGACTGAGCAACTGAACTGAACTGAACTGACCCTTCCTCTAGTAGAGAATGAACATGACCTTTTTTCTAGTTTTCAACAAAGTTGTTTGTTATATTAAAACAATCTTACTATTGTAGAATAAATTATTTGTATTTACAGGGATTCTTTCCATTGACCTTTTACTTTTGGCAGCTGTTTGAAAGTAGTTTCCAATTTCTTTGCAGATGAATTATCAAAATTCCTACCACTGGAAGCATCTATAAATATCCTTTTATTTTTAAGCATTTAAACATGTGAAGTCCTCTCATCCATATAAACCAATTCCTGTTCATAAGGATTCAAAAGTCTGCTTATCCATTTATGTAAGATACTAAAAACTGACAACAAAGACTTACCCTTATATTTCATTTATTGCTTGAAATCTTATGAACAAGCTGTTTTACTATGATAAGCTTGACTTTTCCTACCTTTGATTTTAAAATATCCCCTTCTCTCTTCTACAGGTTTTGCAGATGTGAACTGTTGGCACCTTCGTTTCCGCTGGTCTAGGGATGCTCCTTCAGAACTCCTGAGGAAATTCAGAAACTATGAAATATAAAATATCCCTGTACCATAGAGGAGAGAGAAAAAGAAACAGAGAGAGAGAGAGAGAGAGAGAGAGAGAGAGAGAGAAAGAGATCATTCCTTGTGCTGCCAACTTGCAGTCTTTTGTCAGATCTTAAAAATGTCATATTTGTGAATTGCTGGGTACCAAATCATTCCTCCATCCTTGAACCCATTCTCTCAGTGTGTTTTTTAAATGAGAAAATTTTCAGACTAATTTCTTTCAATATTGAAGTAAATTAAGGCCCTTAGTTCCAGAGTAGATTGTATTATGTGTATTTTCCTGTTAATGTTATTTATAGATATCTATTAAAAATCAATCCCTGTTGTTAAATAGTTCACTGATGTACCATGATCTTTATTAGTGCTGGATATACAAGAAATGTTTTGTGACTCTGAACTTAAAATGAAATGTGAAATTACTTGTGTAAATTGAATGAAATAAATAATCTTTCCAAAGTTCATAATGAATTTTTTATTTTAAAAATTTATTTATTTGGCTGGATCAGGCCTTATCCCTTGAAGAAGGGAATGGCAACTTACTCCAGTATTCTTGGCTGGAGAATTCCATGGGCAGAGGAACCTGGCAGGCTACAGTCCATGGGGTTGCAGAGTTGGACACGATTGAAGTGACTGATCACACACACACATATTGGGCCTTACTTGCATCATGAGAGATCTTTTGTTGCAGCATTCAGATTATCTAGTTGCGACAGATGGACTCTCTAGTTGTGGTGCTTGGGCTTAGTTGCTCTGAGGCATGTGGGATCTTAGTTCCCTGACCAGGAATCGAATTTGCCTCCCCTGCATTGTAAGGCTGATTCTTTATCACTGAACCACCAGGCAAGTCCCCATAAGGAATTTATAATTCAGTTGTATTTTGAAAATAATTTGAATAAGTATTTCTACTTCAATTTTAATAATTATAAATTTAAAACATTATTCATTTGAGAAAATGTTTTTACAAGATTTCTTTTATTATATAGCAGGTGATATATTTATAAACTATATTCTTTCTAACTATGAAAATGGACCTGTGACATAATATGTCCTTTTTAGGTTGGAATTACTAGGTTTATCATGAGTGTAGTTGAGGGTTACTTTTTATTGTGGAAAGAAGTGAATGAAAAATTAAGAAGAAAAATGATTTTAGAGCAGGAGTTCCTTGTTCAAAACAGACTTTTCACTGTTCTATAGCAAAGTGAAAAAAATAATATAGGAAGATTTTTTTTAAAGCAAAATAATTCAGAAATTATGTCCTTCCTACCTTTGTGATTTAAAATGTGCTTTCCTTTTATGAAATAGTGTCATAGTAGATTGTATCGGTTTGTTGGGATGCCATAACAAAATACGACAGACTAGGTGGCTTAAACAATAATTCTCAGGGTTCTGGAGGTTAGAAGTCCAAGGTCAAGGTGTATGCATATTTGGTTTCTTTTGAGGCCTCTCTCCTTGACTAGCAGATGGCTATTTTATCCTCACAAAGGCCTTTCTTCTTATGAGCATCAGTCATATTCGATTAGGACCCTATATTCAAAAGGATGCCTAAAAGCATCCTTTAACTTCATCCCTTTAAAGAGCTCATCTCCAAATAAGGTTACATTCTGAGCTACTCGGTGTTGGGACTTCAATAAATGAATTTTAAGGGAACATAATTCAGTACCTAACATAGATGAAAACTTTTTTTTTTTTAAACAAATACAATCCTGTATTGGTTCCCTTAATATTATTTGAAGTTTTGTTGTTTTGTCAAATCCAAAAATCAGGGCCAGCCATTTAAATAATTATTTCTATCAATATTTTACCACTTCAGTAAAATGTATTTTGGCATTGTTAACGTATCTACAAAGTTTATTTCAAAAACAGAAAGTAAATTCAAAAGAGGTTGCATGTTAAATTAATAAAATGAGTTTTTGGACTATAGATGCCTGTCATAATGCCTGCCTGGCCCAAGTAGGCACTCGAATAAATACCAGATTGAATAACTGAATTTTTGAATCTAAAGAATCAGGGTTTTAATTTTTTCCTCCCTTTTTCGCCTAGACTGTCTGATTTACAGCACTGATGACTTTTAATGACTTGTGGAGGGGAAAAACATTCTCACTCCCCTGGTCTGCTTTTGTCACAGAGATATTTCCCAACTGTTGATAAGACTGAGCATTAGCTCTTGTTTACTTTCCTCTCCCCTGATGTTTGAAGCCTCTAAATAAGAAATAGCCTCTAAAGAAATAGTGCCACTTGAATAAGGATTTCGGATAGGTCAGCCTTGTGCTAAGCACTTTATTTACTTGATTCCATCTAACTTAGTAAGAGATCTTTCACGTTAAAACAGTTAAGAACTCTCCTGAAATCAAGACTTAAAAAGGGAGATGACTATACTTTATAATACAATCAAAAGAAAGAGTGTTTCTCTTTGAATAAAAAGTAAGAAGAAAACTGGACAACTTTCCTCAGTAATTTGTTTGAATTTCCCAGTGTGTCCAGCACAATCACAATTGTATGTATGTGTAACAGCACATTTTCAAAGCCACTTATTACTGGATTATGGCTTGAATTCATGGCATAGCAAATGATTATGAAAAGATAATTTTACATAAAAGTGATTAAGCTCTTAAGTCATCTCTAAATGGTAAAGATAATTAGTTTCTCTTATATTTGATATTGAATGAGTGAATGAATGAGGCACATATTTCTTGAAAAATTATTATGTGATATGTACTAGCAATTGGGGCTTCCCTGATAGCTCAGTTGGTAAAGAATCCACCTGTAATGCAGGAGACCTCGGTTCGATTCCTGGGTTGGGAAGATCTGCTGGCGAAGGGATAGGCTACCCATTCCAGTATTCTGGCCTGGAGAGGAGTCACAAAGAGTCAGATACGACTGAGCAACTTTCACTTTGTGTAGGATATAAAAATGCTTAAGGTGGTGCTAGTGATAAAGAACCTGCCTGCCAACAGGAGATGTAAGAGACATGGGTTTGATCCTTGGGTTGGGAAAATCCCCTGGAATAGGAAATGGCAACCCACTCCAGTATTCTTGCCTAGAGAATCCCATGGACAGAGGAACCTGGAAGGCTACCATCCATGAGTTTGCAGAGTCAGACATGACTGAAACAACTTAGCACACTTAGCACAGTTTGATAATTTAGTGAAGTAAGACAGATATTGGAATATCTCATAGTTTAAAAGGGGCATGCTGTATTAGTTTAGGTATGTCATGTGATTAGTCCCTGCCTGGCACATAGTAAGCACTAAGTGTACTATTACTATTCTTACATATTAAACCTTGTGATAATCAGTTGACAGAATTGTGGCCTCTTTCTCTCCTCATTACTTTTCCTCCGATTATCCATCTCAGAAACACTGTTTCTTGTATATCCTTCCAGATATCCTGTGCATTACACACATACACGTGTTTCTGTTCTTTTCTCTACTCAATGGGAACACTATCCTGTGGCATGCTGCTGCTGCTGCTGCTAAGTCGCTTCACTCGTGTCCAACTCTATGCGACCCCAGAGACGGCAGCCCACTAGGCTCCCCCATCTCTGGGATTCTCCAGGCAAGAACACTGGAATGGGTTGCCATTTCCTTCTCCAATGCATGAAAGTGAAAAGTGAAAGTGAAGTCACTCAGTCGTGGCCGACTCTTAGCGACCCCATGGACTGCAGCCCACCAAGCTCCTCCATCCATGGAATTTTCCAGGCAAGAGTATTGGAGTGGGGTGCCATTGCCTTCTCCATCCTGTGGCATACCTTTCATTTATTCAGTTTCTATATCTTGGAGATTTTTCCATGTTTAGTATGTAAATCCTACCCCCCCCTTTTTTCTTAATCTGCTACATGGTTTTCATTGTGTGAACCATAATTTATTTAATTTGCTCTACTTGAGCCTTTTCAGGTTATTTCAATTTTCCCCTGAAACACAAAGAGCAATGTAGTGAATAGCTTTACATACAGTTTCTTGTATGTGAAATATACTGTAAGATAAATACTTCTTATTGGAATGGATCAAAGAGTGTATATGTACATTTAGAATTAGATTGGGTTTCCCTGGTGGCTCAGATGGTAAAGAATCCACCTGCAATGTGGGAGACCCTGGGCTGGGAAGGTCCCCTGGAGAACGAAACAGCTACCCACTCCAGTATTCTGGCCTGGAGAATTCCATGGACAGAGGAGCCTAGTAGGCTACAGTCCATGGGGTTGCAAAGACATGACTTAGTGATTTTCACACACACATAATTAGATTGCCATACAGTTCAGCAAATAACAGATGCAGTTTGGTAAGTTGCAGATCTTAGGGCCACTGAATTGTAAAACCCAGAAAATAGTTCATGTTCATTGGGATTCTTGTGTTTAGTCTTTTCCACTCTAGGATAGACTTTGTTGAGTACCTCAGTTTGAAGCTTATGGAACAATTTACCAGCTGTCTCTGACCCCCCGCCATATCAGGGATTGCCCAAGATATAAAGCAAAAATAAAATCAGAGTATACTTTTCTTCTAGTATCTTCCACAGAGACAGGATGAGCTCAGGATATTCTTTTCAGTGTTATGGCTTCTGGGTGTCCCGAAATGTTGAAATACAATTCTAAAACATTTTTGCTCTTTTAAGTAAAGGGCAACTCAACAGAGCAAATCTCGAAAACTTGGGCAGAATTCACAATTTTCTATGATCCCCAATAGTTCCTAGTCGCCCATGGACATATACCAGCCTGTCAAAAACATGCCCTTTGATGAACAAATTAGAAATGCGAAAAAAACCTTTGCAGATATTTCTCTTTGTAAAGAGAGAGCTGGATCAGGGGAAGATAAGGTTGCTTTCCCACTTATGAATTTTCATATCCTTTCCGTGCCCAGATCTGATTGTGGTTATAAGATCAATCATAGCAGCAAGTGTGGATGACTAATGCAGTTATTGAGAGGGGTCTTTAATTTCCTGAAGGCAAACACCATTACCTACCACCTCCATATCACAGACGAGGAGATGCCAGGGCTACTGGGGACTCAGTGATGGAAGAAATTATAAAACTGATGCAATTACTGAGAAAATGATGAAATGTCTCACAAGAAAGGCTTCAGTTCCCTTCAATTTCAGGTTTTGTGATACGCATCAGCGTGGCTGTGTGTTTAGTATTATTCTCAGTTGCCTGTGTCGTCTTACCCTCATGGTGGAGAACATTTCGTATTAGGCAGGTCATTCTCACTGTTTCTCCTCCCACCTTGGCTCTCATGTCTTCCAATGTGTTTGCTTTGATGACTTTTGTATTCATTAGCAGCCAAGAGTAAATGTTTTCACAGTGGAATCTAGGTTAGGTTGAAGGAGAATTAGATCTTTCTCTGTTCTAATCTATCGTGAGATTTAGGGCAAATGACTTGAATTCTCTGATCCAGT
Source organism: Redunca redunca (assembly GCA_006410935.1). Classification (NCBI taxonomy): domain Eukaryota; kingdom Metazoa; phylum Chordata; class Mammalia; order Artiodactyla; family Bovidae; genus Redunca; species Redunca redunca. Next base: position 23,909 of record SJYQ01094222.1, on the reverse strand, counting down.
TTTTTCTCCCTGAGGCTGGAATTAAGAACATAGACTTTATAGAACATAGACTCTTGGCTCAGGACCAGGTTCAGCGTTGGCCTGTCCAGGGCTCTGGTGGGGGCCGGGAGAGTGTAGAAACATATGGAGTGTGTAAGTCCAGAAGAGGAAGTCAAAGATTAGTGAGGACAGGAAAGGCAGAGGAGAATGTTCCTTCTCTGTCATTTTTTCTAATAACTCTTCCTTTCTTACTGTTAATTTAAGTAAAAGGGCAGAGATAGAAAAGGAGAGATTACAATTAAGTATGTATTAATATATCTATCTATATGCACAGCCTCAAACACCTCAATTATTTTTTTACATTCATTTGAGTTCAGTGCCATTCTTGATAGCATCCCATCTCTGAAGACAATGGTGACTTGTTTTCAGAGTATATTAAAGTATTTAAATACCTTCCTAGACTATCAGGGGAAGTTCTAAAACAGGTAAAATAATAACAACAACAATAATAACTCTTATCTTTACCAGTTTCCAAGGCATTTTCTCATGTATCGTGTTTAAATCTCACAACTAACTCCATTTTCTGGAGGAATCTGTAACTTTTTTATATCCTAAAAACTACAATAGAATGGAAAACAGATTTTTAAATTTAACTATTTTTTGTGTGTGTGTGAAATCATTTTTCTCAGTCTTGCAATCTGCCTTGGGAATGTGCACCCCTCGATGTCTGGGTCTCAAACCCAGAGGTTCTGATTCAATTGGCCTCTATGTCTATCCCAAGGGCCCTGGGTTTTCACAGCTCCAGGTAATACTAAAGTGCCACGTGTTGAGGACCACGTAGCTTAAATAGGTTACAGATGAAATGGTTAACATCTTGATGGCTCTACCTGCATACAGGAGATTAGAGTTCTCCCTTCCGGGCCACTGGTCATTTTTTTGGGTTCCCTTGGCCCCAGAAGCGCTTCATTTGGGCTCCCAACAGGTCTGTGAGAGGCAGTCACCTTCGAAGGCAGTTACCTTCGCCACGGTTCTCTCTGGTTTTCACCTCCAGCCGAGGAGGCCGCTTGGAGCGCCCCCTGCTGCCGCTGCCGCGCGTTGAGTACCTGCTGGCGGGAAGAAGGGCCCCCTGGGGGCCTGTTCCGGAGGCTTGCTCTCTCTAGGCTCGTTTGAAACAATTCCTCAGCGGCCTGACTGGGAGCACAGAACTGGCTCTCCCAGACCGTCCTTCTCCTCTTTCACCTTGGCCTCAGCCCCAATGCCTTTCCTCTGCCAGCTGGTGAGGAGTGGGTGAGGGACTGACGGGGAGCCGCGGGTTCAGAGGTCTACGGCTCTTGCTTCAACAGTGTTTGGACAGAACAGACCGCGGCACACCCCTCAAGCCTCGAGCCCCTCCAACCTGTTTTTCAGTCGCAAGCTTTGGAATCAGTTACTCGGCTATCCTCAGCCGCCAGGACATGCTAACACCATTTTTTTGAGCTTAACTCCTTATTTCCGTGAGCTCCCAGATACCTCAGAATTATCCCACTGAGATGGAGGTTGTCTTCAGCCGCCTGGTCAACAGGGGTCTGCGGGCCTCCTACACCTATCTCTCTCTGGGCTTGTATTTCCACCACGAAGGATATCGCTCTGGAGAACTTGGGACACTATTTTCCGGGAATTGGCTGAGGAGAAGCACGAGGTTGAGCCTCTCTTGAAAATGCGAAACCAGCGGCAGTAGCCACTTGCAGAAGTGGGCTAAAACCCAGGACTGTGTGGAAGCCGCCATTCTGATGGTCTGTCCGCGCAGACTCCCACCTCTGTGACTTCTTGGCGACCGGCTTCCTAGGCAAGAAGGTGAAACTCATCAAGAAAATGGGCAGCTACCTGACCAACCTTCACAGGCTGGCTGGTTCCCAGGCGGGCAGGGCGAGTATCTCTTCCAAAGGCTCACCTCCAGCATGACTAGTAGCCTCTGAAGCCCAGCAGCCTTTGAAGAGCCCCTCTGGTGACAGCGCTTCTGCCTGAAGCCCCTCTCTGCAGCCACTAAGTAGCTTTTTAAGCACTCTGGAGCTCTCTCCCAAGCCTTGGACCACATGGAAACAGTAAAGCTTTTTGCAGAAAAAACAGAAGGACAGGAAAGAAAAAAAAGCCTGCCTGAAGGTTATTTATCAGATGATACTTAAAGAGAAATGATTAGCTGTGTGGCCTCAGGCAAGTCCTTTACTTCTCTGAACCCATTTCCTCTCTTAAAATGAGATGTGGAAGGAAAGCAGGAAAATTGGGAATTCAAAGTAGACTGTTCCGCTTTTGATTCTTACCTTCCAGTTTAAATTCAAGGAATTATGAAGTCTTTACATCAAGGCAGGGACAGTACACTGGGCAACACCCAAGGTGACATCGTCCATTGTGAGAAATGTGTGGTTGAGAAGGTCGCTCTGGAGAGAGCAGTCACCTTCACAGTAAGCTTAGGTAAGTTCATTACCCTCCCTGTGCCTCAGTTTCCTCATCAGTAAAATGGGATAATAATTATCAAACACAAATATTAACTATTAATAGTAATGACTGGGAAGAAAATCAGAAAGTGACTAAAAAGATATTTTGCCAGCACCATCCCATTCCTTTGGTAGTCCAGCATCATCCAGTTGCTTGTTACAAATGCAAACTATTGGACCTCACCCCAAACCTACTCAGTCAGAAACTATGAGGGGCAGGGCCTAGGAATATGTTTTGGAATTTTTCTGGAATCTCCAGGTGCATGCTAAAGTTGGAGGAGCACTGTTCTAAAATCTTCCTTCCCAAAGTGTGGACCAAACCCCAGAATCATTGGCATCATCTGTGAACTTATTAGATAGACAGTCAGAATTGTGGGCTTCACTCTGGAGCTGCTAAATTATAATCTGTGTTTTAACAAGATCACCAGGTTTTTTTTTTTTTTGGCCACACCAAGCAACTTGTGGGATCTTCGTTCCCTGAACCCATGCCCTTAGCAGTGGGAGCTCAGAGTGCTAACCACTGGACTGCCAGAGGTTTCTTGCTCCCCGATGCCCCCTCCCTCCCCAGGGTATTTCTATGCAAGTTAAATCGCAAGAAGCTCTGCCCTAGAATTGCATCTCTAATACAGTAGTCACCGGCCATTAAAATTAAATTAATTAAAATGAAATAACATTAGAAATGCAATTCTTCAGTCACACTAGCCATATTTCAAGTGCACAAGAGCCACATGTGGCTAGTGGTTACAGTGTTACAGTGTTGGATACTGCAGATTACAGAACATTTCCATCATCTCAGAATGTTCTATTGGACAGTGATGCTCTAGAAAAATTGTTATGTAATTATTATTATTTTTTGTAGCCACAGAGCATCTAGATGAAGCAGATTACCTGGGACAAGGGTGACAGACTCTATCAAGGAAGTGATATAAATGAATGAAGCAGGCCAATTATAAGAGAATCAAGAGCACAAGGGCAATGGTAAGTGGCCAGTGATACTCCAGGTCCATGGCAGGACTCCAGTTGGGAGTGCTGGGGACTGTGGTAACTTGAGAAAAGCATATTCAGATTCAGCCAATGTTGCCATGGAAGAGGCTAAGCCTAGGCTAGGATAATTATTTCATTTTTGTTTAAAAAGCTAGACATCTGGATTTTATGTGATTCATAAATTTTGATTACTAGCCACACATGGCTCTTATGCACTTGAAATATAGCTAGCATGACCGAGGAACTGCATTTCTAATATTATTTCATTTTAATTAACTTTAAGTCAAAATTTAGAAAATGTGCTTCCCTGGGGTTTTAGTGTCTTCTGTGGTGGTCCTGTGGCTGACTCTGCACTCCCTATGCTGAGGGCCTGGCTTCAATCCCTGGTCAGAGAACTAGATTCCATATGCTGCAGCTAAAAAGTCCCAAATGCCACAACAAAGATCGAAGGTCCTGTGTGTACATCGACTAAGACCTGGTGCAGCCAAATAGATAAATAAAATTAATATTAAAAAAAGATGAATTCAGTTCTGAGGATCCTAGTATGGTGATTATAGTTAATAATACTGTATTATATACTTGAAAGTATATGAGAGTAGATCTTACATGGGATCTACTCTCCAGTGTAGAATTGGAGAGTAGAATTGGCAGTTGTGTGAGTTGATGGAGGTATAAGCTAATGCAAAGTGATGGTAATCATTTTGCAGTGTATAAATGTATCCAGTCAACTCTTTGTACACCTTAAACTTTCACAGTGTTATACGTCAGTTATATTCAGTAAAGCTGGGAACAAAAAGGAAAAGGGGAATTTGGATGGAGACACTTAGGGGAAATGCCACGTGACTGGCAGAGGCAGAGACTAGAGTGGTACAACTGCAAACCAAGAAACACCGAGGATTGATGGCTATCCCCAGACTAGACAGAGGCAAGGAAGGATTCTCATCTGATGACTCATCAGAGGGAGCAGGATCCTAATAGCACCTTGATTTCTGGCCTCCGGGACCACAGGACAATAAATGTTTTTGTTGGCTCAAGTTACCTACTCTCTGGTTCTTTGTTTTGGCATCTCTAGGAAGCGAATGCATTCCATACTAAAAAGTCAAAAGAGTAAATCTTTAACTTAAACTCTTCTTCTCTTTTGTCTTTGCTCTTTTTTCTACCACAACATAATCTAAACATCTTCAGTGTATGTTCATTTTGGGAATGGTCTTCTGTTACTTTGAATAAGGAGAATGACAGAGAACTGAAAATCTAAACAAGAGGGAGAGGCTGAGGTGGAGGTAAGGAGGGTGGGATTAGAAATCTAGACAAATGCATGCACTGCCTTAGCAATCAACATGGCCCCATGAGACAGCGTTGAATTTCCTGAACAAGCCATGCTCCTCTGGGCCATTGTTAGTTCCTTCCTGGGAATCACGGACGTGGCTTTTGGTCTTGGAGCTGCCATTTACTAACTCAGAAACATTGGGCAAACCATTATATACAGATGATTTACTGAGTTGGCTAAAGAATTTGTTTGGGTTTTCATAAAATGTTATGGAAAAATATGAGTGAACTTTTTGGCCAACGGAATATTTTTCTCCTCAGTAAAGTGAGGGAGTTGAGTTACACCAGGAAGCCTCCCTTGCTTGCCCGGCACTGAACAGCATCTGAACCAATCTGCACCTTCTGTAGCGTGTATCACTTGCTTGTTCTTGGTTATTGCCTATCGCTGCCACAAGATTGTGAGCTCCTTGAAGCAGGGACTATCTTGTACACCACCTTGTTGAGCCCCTGACCTCACACACAGCAGATCAACAAAAAGTAGTCTGTTGCAATAACACTGTATTGGCAGTGGCACCCCACTCCAGTATTCTTGCCTGGAAAACCCCATGGACGGAGGAGCCTGGAAGGCTGCAGTTCATGGGGTCACTGAGGGTCGGACACGACTGAGTGACTTCACTTTCACTTTTCACTTTCATGCGTTGGGGAAGGAAATGGCAGCCCACTCCAGTGTTCTTGCCTTGAGAATCCCAGGGACCGGGGAGCCTGGTGGGTTGCCGTCTCTGGGGTCGCACAGAGTCGGACAGGACTGAAGCGACTTAGCAGCAGCAGCAGCAGCAGCAGCATAATCCTGTACAAATCTATGGTAAAAATTTTCTTTCAGAGAGCTAGAGGAAAAAAAAATCTGTGTGCATGTAACTGTTTAACTCTTTACTGTGAGTGCTGCCAGGGACTGCTCTTCCATTTTCTATTTGGCAATCAGTCTCTGTGAGTCCCCCTCCCCGCGGTGGCTTCTACCTTACTGAGCTCTGACACTATTTGTGCATTTGGTACAGTGCCCAAAGCTGTGCTGAGGACAACTAAAATGCTTGCCCAGGGTAGATTTTTGTATATATGTGTATGTGTACTTGATGTTTTGTGCTTTTCAATGATGAGAGTAGAGCCTTACAAGTAGTTTCAGAGAGGAAACAAGAAAATGACACAGTACTGGAGGTGTTTACCAAGGGTTTGGAAACAAGGATTTTTCCTTTGCTCAAGGGAAGACATCAGAACTTTTAGATATGCATGTATGGTTGAAGCCCTAAAGAAAAACGAGCCAGGGAGAGCACTTCAAACAGAGGAGGTTGGTTTCTGCAATGAGTATCAAATGAAATCTTTCCTTAGGAGTGATTTCACTTCAGGATAAAGAGGAATTTCATGATGCACAGTTACTGTGTGAAAAATGTATAACGTGGTGTTTAGCGATTTTTGCAGTGTGATAGACACATCAAGGTGTTGGCATTTTGGTGAACTAGTTTTACAAAAAGCAAGGCTATTTCTTCATAAGGTGATTTCTAAAATCTTTTCTGTTCTAAATGTCTATGCTTATCTGAGTAGGTTTTTTTCTACTTTCAGAATTAGCCAAAGCAGGTTTTATCCAAGCTAAAATTTTATAGAAGATGTGAGAAGAAAATGTAAAGACTTCTTCCAGGGGACCAATATATTCACTTACTTACTTACTAAGTCACTTCAGTCGTGTCCGACTCTGTGTGACCCCATAGACGGCAGTCCACTAGGCTCCCCCGTCCCTGGGATTCTCCAGGCAAGAACACTGGAGTGGGTTGCCATTTCCTTCTCCAATGCAGGAGAGTGAAAATTGAAAGTGAAGTCGCTCAGTCATGTCCGACTCTTAGAGACCCCATGGACTGCAGCCTATCAGGCTCCTCCATCCATGGGAGTTTCCAGGCAAGAGAATCCTCCCCTAAAACAAAAGTTCTTAAAATCTATGAGCTTGCATCGCCATTCCTTAGATGGCCACAAGATGGCAGCCTTAAGCTATGAGTAGGAGACAGGTCCCCGCGCCCCCGGCCCCAAACGTTTACTTGCTAGTTGCTGTGCTGTTGGCAATGACACCCCACTCCAGTACTCTTGCCTGGGAAATCCCATGGACCGAGGAGCCTGGTAGGCTGCAGTCCACGGGGTTGTGAAGAGTCGGACACGACTGAGCAACTTCACTTTCACTTTTCACTTTCATGCATTGGAGAAGAAAATGGCAACCCACTCCAGTGTTCTTGCCTGGAGAATCCCAGGGATGGGGGAGCCTGGTGGGCTGCTGTCTATGCGGTCACACAGAGTCGGACACGACTGAAGCGACTTAGCAGCAGCAGCAGCGCTGTTGGAAAAGACACCAGATTTGGTTGTTTCTTTGCTTCTGCACCTCCTCAGTGTGGTTAGCTGGATGTATCCTTGTCCACCACTGACATTTCATGAATATAACAGAAGAAATCTTAAACAATCCTGCAATTTTGAAAGTTGCTCTGGGTGTACTTTGACCACCTTCTCCACCCAATTCTGGCCTTATTTGCAGTTTCCTCCACATTGACAACTTTTGGAGAATGGGCCCAGAGGGAGCTCTTGATGGACTATACTCCCCAGTCTCCCCACTGCTAGACTCTTTTCTGCATCTATAGTGAATATTTTCAGTACAAATTTACTTCCTGTCTCAAGGATCTATGCCAGTGTTTTTTGGTCATTAGACTCCTCTCCTTCTGAATCATTAAAAAAAAGTGTGATTCCTGGGGTCACCTCATATATATTGAGTCTGAATCTCCAACAATGAGGTGCAAGGGTCGTGATAATCTGTCATAGGTGATCCTTCTAATTTTTGAGAATCTCTGATATAATAAGAACCACTTCATTGCCCTGGATTCTGGTGGGTCAAGGAAGATACTTCTTCAAATAACCTGTGAAATAAGGAAAGAGAGAAGAAGATGATTGATGATGATGATAATAATATGGTCTACGCCATAATAGACCCATATATATCTCAGAATCAGTCGGTCAAGGCCAGTATCTCCTGGGATGGATGCTGGATCATCATATTGCCAATAAAGAACAGAAAGTAACGTGATTGGCTACTGCAGTCATTCAGACTGAATTTAGTTTTGCGAAAGTTCTTTTAAGTGGTGAAACAAGGGGCCAGAAGGGCACTAGGGGAGAGGTGGGTATGTCTTGTAATCCAATAGAGTTAAATAATAAACTTCCCAGAAAAATAGATGTTAAGACAATAAATCCTTAACTTGAAATTCATTGGCCTCTTTCCTTTGAAATTATTGTCTTATCACCATGACGCTCAATTGTTTTCAGTGAGGATTCCTCCAAGAGTCAATTTCAGCAGCAGTTTTAGGGACTGGTCGTTGATTCAGTATAAAGTCACAAACTGAGCAGTAAGTACAACTAGTAAACAAAGATACAGTAAAATACAGAAATGGTAATAGTAATCAAAAAAAGCAAATTAATAAAAATGAGGAGCATGCCACCTGTTAAATTAGCAAAAAAAAAAGTTGCAAGTGATAATATTCAATGTAGATAAGTATTTTATGATCACAGCTTTCTTATGCATTATTGGTAGCACTAGGCATTGGTACAACTCTTTAGCAATGTAATTTAGGAATATGTATTTGGAGCCACAAAAATGTTCATATCCTTAGCTTCAATATTCTCATTCCTGGTGATGCAGATCCTAAAGAAATAAAATAAAATATGGGAAAAACTTCTATCTCAGGGATGTACATTACATTATTTAATATTGCTGTTTAGCAAAAATTAAAAAAGGAAGCAGCCACAGGGTATCACTGCTTCGTTAAATTTGATGCAGTGACTGTTTAGTTTATTACAGAGGCATTAAAAATCATGATTATGAAGACAAAGGAGAGCAAAAACCTTATGAAATAATTTTAATGGAAAATATAAAATATACTATTGTTACAAAAGAAGCAACAGGCCTCTAATGAAGTCATGAGTGCTAAGCTCACATCACTGAACTGAAACTTAGAACCTAACCTAGTTGCAGTTTCAGTCTCTTCCAGGAATGTAGTTTTAACTGCTCAGTTTGGAATTTTCTGGTCAGCACCAGTGAGGCCATCTGACAAAACCTGGTCCACTAGAGAAGGGAATGGCAAACCACTTCAGTATTCTTGCCTTGAGAATCCCATAAACACTATAAAAAGGCAAAAAGGTATGACACTGAAAGATGAACTCCCCAGGTTGGTAGGTGCCCAATATGTTACTAGAGAAGAGTGGAGAAATAACTCCAGAAAGAATGAAGAGATGGAGCCAAAGCGAAAACAACCCTCAGTTGTGGATGTGACTGGTGATGGAAGTAAAGTCTGATGCTGTAAAGAGCAATATTGCATAGGAACTTGGAATGTTAGATCCATGAATCAAGGTAAATTAGGAGTGGTCAAACAGGAGGTGGCAAGAGTGGACATCGACATTTTAGGAATCAGTGAACTAAAATGGACTGGAATGGGTGAATTTAATTCAGATGACCTTTATACTACTGTGGGCAAGAATCCCTTAGAAGAAATGGAGTAGCCCTCATAGTCAACAAAGGAGTCTGAATTGCAGTACTTGGGTGCAATCTCAAAAACTACAGAATGATCTCTTTTCATCTCCAAGGCAAACCATTCAATATCACAGTAATCCAAGTCTATGCCGCAACCCACTAATGCCAAAGAAGCTGAAGTTGAATGGTTCTATGAAGACCTACAAAACCTTCTAGAACTAACAACCAAAAAAGATGTCCTTTTAATCATAGGGGACTGGAATGCAAAAGTAGGAATTCAAGAGATACCTGGAGGAACAGGCAAGTTTGACCTTGGAGTAGAAAATGAAGGAGGGCAAAGGCTAACAGTTTTGTCAAGAGAACGCACTGGTCATAGCAAACACCGTCTTCCAACAACACAAAAGACAACTCTACATGTGGACATCACCATATGGTCAATACTGAAATCAGATTGAGTATATTCTTTGCTGTCAAAGATGGAGATGCTCTATACAGTCAGCAGAAACAAGACTGGGAGCTGACTGTGGCTCAAATCATGAACTCCTTTTTGCCAACTTCAGACTTAAATTGAAGAAAGTAGGGAAAACCACTAGACTATTCAAGTATGACCTAAATCAAATCCCTTACAATTATACGGTGGAAGTGACAAATAGATTCAAAGGATTAGATCTGATAGAATGCCTGAAGAACTATGGAGGGAGGTTTGTGACGATGTACAGGAGGCAGTGATCAAGACCATCCCCAAGAAAAGAAATGCAAAAAGGCAAAATGGTTGTCTGAGGAGATCTTACAAATAGCCGAGAAAAGAAGAGGAGCTAAAGCCAAAGGAGCAGAGGAAAGATATATGCATCCAAATGCAGAGTTCCAAGAATAGCAAGGAGAGATAAGAAAGCCTTCCTAAGCGATCAATTTAAATAAATGGAGGAAAACAATGGAATGGGAAAGACTAGAGATCTCTTCAAGAAAATTAGAGATACCAAGGGAACACTTCATGCAAAGGTGGGCACAATAAAGGACAAAAACGGTATAGACCTAACAGAAACAGAAGATATTAAGAAGAGGTGGCAAGAATACACAGATGAACTATAAAAAAAAGATTTTCATGACCCAGATAACCATGATGGTGTGATCCCTCACCTAGAGCCAGACATCCTAGAATGCGAAGTTGAGTGGGCCTTAGGAAGCATCTCTACAAACAAAGCTAGTGGAGGTGATGGAATCCCAGTTGAACTACTTCAAATCCTAAAAGATGATACTGTGAAAGTGCTGCATTCAAGTGTCAGCAAATTTGGGAAACTCAGCAGTGGCCAACAGGACTGGAAAAGGTCAGTTTTCATTCCAATCCCAAAGAAAGGCAATACCAAAGAATGTTTAAATCACTGCACAATTGCACTCATCTCACATGCTAGCAAAGTAATGCTCAAAGTTCTTCAAACCAGGCTTCAACAGTATGTGAACCAAGAACTTCCAGATGTTTAAGCTGGATTTAGAAAAGGCAGAGGAACCAGAGATCAAAGTGCCAGCATCCGCTGGATCATTGAAAAAGCAAAAGAGTTCCAGAAAAACATCTACTTCTGCTTTACTGACTATGCCAAAGCCTTTGACTCTGTAGATCACAAGCTGTGGAAAATTCTTAAAAGAGACCCGAATACCAGACCACCTGATCTGCCTCCTGAGAAATCTGTATGTTGGGCAAGAAGCAACAGTTAGAACCAGACATGGAACAACGGATTGGTTCCAGATTGGGAAAGGAATACCTCAAGGATGTGTATTGTCACCCTGCTTATTTAAGTTATATGCAGAGTACATCATGTGGGTCTTTGTTGCTGCACATAAGCTAGTTGCTGAGAGTAGCTCTAGCTGCAGTGTGCAGACTTCTCATCACGGTGGCTTCTCATGTTGTGGAGCACAGGTTCTAAGGCGTTCAGGCTTTAGTTGTTGTGGCACATTGAACCTGTGTCCTCCTGCACTAGCAAGTAGATTCTTGCCACTGGACCGTTAGGGAAGTCCAATGATTTAATTTTAAATACAATTATGTATTAAACTATATACAAATAGAACAGGAAGGAAATAGACCATTGTGATAAAATTGGTGTTGTTAGGTGCTTGGTGAGGAATAATTATTTTTATTTTCTCTGTTTTCCAAGTTTTATGTAAATCAGAGTCCTGCTATCTCCTTTTGCCCCTTTAGACCCACTGTCTGCCCTGTTTCTAGCCACAGAGACTGACTAGAGGCGTTTGGACCATAGGGAGGCCCACTCAGGGTGTGGAGGGAGGCAGAAGAGTGAGCAGATTCAGCTCTCTGCCTTCAGGATCGCTGTGGACTGACTCCTCAGGGACAGTCCTTTCCTCAGAACTCTCTTCTGAGTTCTGGTGTCCACTCCCTCTCCTCATAAAAGGCACAATGAGAAAACTGTAAGTTTCAGTTTTATCTGGGGACTCAGTAAGGACTACAACTTGGGAGACAGCCTTTCAGAGAGCTCTGAGGAACTGCTCTGAGGATGTAAGGGGAGAGGTGAATATATACGTGATTTTGACTAAGGAGTAGGTGCACCCCAGCACACATCTCAGTAGACAGTTGCTGCTGGTCATAGGGAGCAGGTATCTCGGCTAATTATTTTTGTGCTTTTCTAAGTGTGGGAAGATGCAAGAATCTGGGTTCATATTACTATCTCAGGACCTGTTTCCCTGAAGCATAGATTGCCTCGACTTTTTTCTTAGTCTGAATTCCTTTTAGGGTGTACTGTTGGTCAGTGACAGTAATCCTTGCGGAACTAGATGGCAAGGGACATTCCTTGTTTTCATCACTTTTCTGTTCCTTGTGAGTTTTCTGTACCCTCTCCATAACCTTCAAAAAGTCTTTTCTTACTAAGCCCATATAGAATTGCCCTAAGTTGAGTGTACTTTCAGTTTCTTGCTGAGATACTTACTGCTACTCTATTAATCATGCCCTTTCATTTTCTATATTTTTGGTGCTTTGACATCTGGGGCCTTACTAACCCTGGAGAGACTGTCCCTCCCAGGGCAACCAGTTCCTGGAGACATTGAACATCTCAGCTGCAAGCGTATCTTTTATATGCAAGTGAACCAATCCTGAGTCCGTACCTCCACCACCTGTGGGCCACTATTACTCTATCTTGATCACTCCAGGGCCAGATACCAGACAACTAGGAATAAACCGTAAGGACCCAACAGCCTGCTGAAATCATTCAAACTAGCCAGTCCTAAACCTATTTACCCTGTCTTCCCAGCTCCTCACAGAAACCAAACTAGAGCCTCTTGCCCACCTTTTCCCCTTGCTTCCTCTACTTCTGGACAGACCCATGGCTTGGCATGACCCCTCCCTTTGGTAACTGTTGCCAGCTAAAAATTGTCACTTGCCATCTGCCTCTGTAGGCTTCCCGGGTAGCTCAGTGGTAAAGAAGCTGCCTGCCAATGTATAAAATGCAGGACACGTGGGTTTGATCCCTGGGTTGGGAAAATCCCCTGGCGAAGGAAATGGAAACCCACTCCAGTATTCTTGCCTCAAGAATTCCATGGACAGAGGAGCATGATGGGCTACCGTCCATGGGGTCACAAAGAGTTGGACACGATTTAGTGACTTAACAACAACATCTGCCGCTATAAGGATTAGGTTAAGCTACCTCAGTCACTGACCTGAAAGAAGTTCAGGGTGGAGATCAGGAATGAGGCACTCTGTGCTCTGGGATAAACTGGCAGAACAGGTTTTGGATAGTTAAATATTTTTAGGAGATTTTATGAGTCCAATTTTTTTGAATCTTCTCATATTTAGAAAAGCACTAAAATAATTAACAGAGACATCCCCTCCTCAGCAGCGACCTTCTGTTTATATGTGTGTTTGTCTGTACTTATCTCCCTTCACTAAAATCAGATAAAGTACTGACCTTCCCCCAACCACTTTGGAGCAATTCCTGAGAACTCTCTCCTGGGCTACTGCCCCCAGTAAAAACTTAACTCACAACTCTCACCCAGTGCATTTTTTTTTTTCAGTCAATATTGTAAATAACAAATTATCTTTTCAATGATAATCTCTGTTGTCCTTACCATACCTGAATAATAAAACCTACTTTTTAGAACAGATATAAACATTTTGATACTTTTTTTTTTTTTTTTTTTCATATATAAGCCCACTAGAACCCCACTCCAGTACTCTTGCCTGGAAAATCCCATGGATGGAGGAGCCTGATAGGCTGCAGTCCATGGGGTCGCTACTAGTCGGACACGACTGAGCCACTTTACTTTCACTTTTCACTTTCATGCACTGGAGAAGGAAATGGCAACCCACTCCAGTGTTCTTGCCTGGAGAATCCCAGGGATGGGGGAGCCTGGTGGGCTGCCGTCTATGAGGTCGCACAGAATCGGACACGACTGAAGCGACTTAGCAGTAGCAGTAGCAGAACTTGTGACATTGCAGAAGAGTCATAATTGGAAATGATATAGCTGTGTGGTGGGCGTTAGCAGAAAGATGTGCCAAGGGACTTCCCTGGTGGCCCAGTGGCTCAGACTCTTCCTCCCCAGTGCTAGGGGCACAGGTTCAGTCCCTCCTGAGGGAAGTAGATTCCACATGTCTCAACTAAAGATCCTGCAAAGATTGAAGAGCCCATGTGCTGCAAATAAAACCTTGTGAAACCAAATAAATAAACATACATATTTTTAAAAAGGGAGAGAGACTATTACCTTTAAAAAATTGTGTTTAGAAAAAGAGGCCCCAAATGAAATCATTTGTCCCCCCAAATAGCAAGATTTAGTTGCAGTTTCAACACCTACTAGAAAAGTGACCATTCAAACAGTCAATCTGAAATTTCCTCATCAGCCCTATTGAGGAATCCTGTGTGACAAAGACCCCTACCATTCCCTTTTGCCCAAAGACATCAGCCTGGCCTAAAAGAATCCTTTCTTTTGCTAATACCTTCTTGCCCCACCCTCATTCTGCCTCAGAGCTTCTCTATTTACTGATTGGGTCGCTGCCTGATTCAAGAATTATTGAAGAAAGCCAATTAGATCTTCAAGTTTACTCAATTGAATTTTGGTTTTTGACCAATGAAAATCTCTCCTATTCCCTCAATAGCCCAACATTCCCCTCAATGGGAATGCTGTTGTAATAGTAATAGATAATAAAAAAGAGCAGCTAAGATATTGAAATATGGGGACTTCCCTGATGGTCCGGTGACTAAGACCTTGTGCTTCCAAAGAAGGGGGCACAGGTTGGCTCCCTGGTTGGGGAACTAGGATCCCACATGATGTGTGGTGTGGCCAAAAAATTAAAAAATTGAAAATACGAAGATACAGCCTGGTTGTCAGCAGTCTGGGTGTTTCATAGAGACAATCAGGAAAAATGTTTAGGGGTTTCTATTTTAATGAAGTTTAAAAAGTGTTGGGGGTAAAAACAAAGAATAATTTACTCAAAGTTGGTGTTGGTGGTGCTGGTGTATTAATACATGTTAGAAACGAGTGGCCAGGAAGCATCAATCTGTCTGAGCTCTGGTCATTTTTCAAGCCTGGATGAATGTAAGGCAAAATCAAATTGTTACAAGTAGATTTGAACCATATATTAGCTAATTTTCATGGCAAAAACAGGAACAGGAAAAGCAATAGATAAGAGTGTCTCTGTGCCTCTTTGCCTGCATTTAAGAAATAAATTTTTGTAAAGTAATTAACCTCCAATTAAAATACATAAATTTATATTTAAAAAAAGAAATAAATTTGTTTCTGCAATGGATGACCCTCAAGTCAGTCTTGCAAAGGAGTTGGGACTGTGGCATGATATTAATATAGGTACTGAAAAAATTCATCAAGTCATACATCTCACCCCTGAAAACAGAAGCAGGAACTGAGAGTGGGTCTTGTGGACCTCCCATCACTCCCTTGCCTTATAAATAATCATTGTCATTCTTCAGGGAAAGTTCCAGACCTGCGTTATTTGTAACATCAGCCTTTGCTATCTTTTTTATGAGCCAGAGGCAGTGAGTACTATGCCCAGAGGCCATTGGCTGAGGTCACAGAAATGATTCCTGGAGCATCTTCAATTGTTAATAAAAATCCCAGGAAGCCCAGTAGCTCCTGGGTAGAATGTGGAGCTAAGCAGCAGGGAGGGGAAACAGGAGGAAGAGAAGGGAAACGGAAATTAACTCACTTGAGATGTCAAAAGATAAATGAGTACTTTTATTTCTGATCCTCCCTTTCCCCTGGAAATGAAATAGATTACCAGAGTGGAGGCTTCCCTTTTCTTTCTAGGTATTTGTGTAGACTATACGTTTTTATTTTATTTATTTTTCAGCTTTATTGAGGTTTGACTTCTGTTTGATTTCTTGCAGCGAATTCTTGTTAGGTGCTCAAAGGGCTGACCCCTTTCTCCCAATTGTACATGAAAACGGGTAACAGAGATTAAGCTTCTTGCTTTAGAAAATGTCATATATATTTGTATACACACACACACAAGATTTTCTTTTAAGCACTTTTTTTTTTTGTAAACTGAAAAGATTGGAAAACTTGAATGATCGTCAACAACGATTTGGTTAAATAAATTTGGGTCCATTCATTCTGAGGCATTGAACTCTACCTGCAGATGGTATTTGAGTTAGCAGAGGCCATTTTTAATGAGAAAGCTCTTTATGGAAAGATGTTCACAATGTTCTTTTCAATAGCAAAAGGCGGCTCAGAACAGTTTGTATAGGATGCTCACATTATTTTAAAAATATGTATATTCTTGTGTGTGCATAAAGAAGGTGCTGAAAGAAAAAACGAGAAACATAACTGGTGGTCCAGGAAGGTGATGTTGGTGGCAGGATGCCAGGGAAGGGCGGGAACCACTATGACTTTGATCTATAAGAATATATTGCCTATTTGATAAGCAAGTCAACATAATTTAATTTTAAAAAAATCTTCACTTTGTCTTGCTATATAATAGGATTCCTGATGTTTCCATTCTTGGCTTCCCTGATATATAATGCCGGATATTCTTGTTGGCTTTTCTGGAGTATTTCTTGAACATGGGACGGATAAGGAAGAACATGAATTATTTTCCTTTATCCTCAAATCTGTGTGTATGGGGTAGTGTGTGTGTATGTATGTGTACGTGCATGTTGCTGGGTGTGTATATTCCAAATCAGCCATTAAGGAGAGCCAAGAATGCCAGTGTGTGAGAAATTGCTTAGTCTGTTCTGTGGGAGATGTTGTTAAGTCAGATTAACTCTTTCAGCATCATGTTGGGTAGTACTTTGAAAGAAGGTCATGAAGATGTCAGGGGCAAATTTTGAGGGGCCTTTGCTAGGACTCATAAGCTGGGGAGTTTGCCTTTATTCTGCCCACCAAGGGGATCCACTGGGGAGATTGGTGGTTCAGATCATTGTCTAAGAAGAGGCAATGATGGTGGCCAGACAGACTTACCAAGTCCAGAGGATGCAGGAAAGAGGGTCCTCCAAATCAGATTTTTCCTTCCCAGAGATAGGTCATCTCACATCCCGGGGTCAAGACACATATCATGCAGTTGATACGTACATTTAGAAAGTTGGGGCAGGGACTTCTCTGGTGGTTCGGTGGCTAAGACTCTGCATTCCCAGTGCAGGGGGCCTGGATTCAACCCCAGTCAGGAAACTAGATCTCACATGCTGCAGCTAAGAGTTTGCGTGCTGTAACTAAGACCCGCTGCAGTCAAATAAATTAAAAAACAAAAAAACAATTGGAATGGATTGGAGTTGGAAGGAGGAATGTAACACAGGCTGGGAAGTTATATTTTTGAAACCAATAATGAACTGTTAATGGCATCAGGGGAAAAAAAGCTCACATAAGAGAATCTCAAAGGAGCTGCTAGCTTGTTAGAGAAGGCCTCACCTAGTCTCAAACACATCCTCACCAGAGCCTGGGCAGCTTTACCTATCAACTCCCTGGAACTTGTTCCCTAATTTACCCAGCTGAGAGAGACAACAGATCAAAGAAAACTTCACCCCAGCAACATAAATTGAAAGACCTCTTTCATCTCTATCCAGTGGCTCCTTCGAGTTGGTCCTAGACACTGTTATGAGGGACCAGCTCTGGGAAAAGGGGAAGGACATAACAGCATGTGATCCCACCCCCGGTTCCTCACTGGTAAACTAGCTGTGACCTGTTTCCAGAGTTAAGTGAAACAATGTATATAAAGCACTTATCACAGTGCCAGACCTATGGTTCCAGTTCAGAAAATGGCTCTGATCATGTCACAGTGTAGAAGTAATAATTATTGCCTCTTAGTAGATAAGGAAACTAAGGCTGAGAAAGGTTAAGTAAGCAGCCCAAAGTTACACAACAAGAAAGGAAAGGAGCCTGGATTTGAAGCCTGGTTGCTCTGACTTCAAAGTCCCTCTTCTTCCTGCTTGCTCAGGGCACTTTGCAAATAAACTGGCAAACATGAATTCAAACCTCACCTTAAGATGCTCAAAGGCTGAATGGCTTTGTTTACAACAGCAGATCCAATACCTTCTTATTTCAGAGCAGAGGCTTACATGGCAAGATACAGAAAGAGAAGAAAATAAGCAGGTATTTCCACAGTCTGCACCCCATCAGTCTCCTGCTGAGTGGAGCTGACAAGCATGAGGTACAGGAAAGAACTCCAGATGTATTGAGATGTATTCACATTGATGTATTGAGATGGAATGATCTGAGAACTCCCAATTTTGTTTCATGTATGTATTACTGATGTCTTTTCTTGGTATCTTTTCTTGCTGTTGTTTAGTCGCTAAGTCATGTCTGACTCTTGCGACCCCATGGACTATAGCCTGCCAGGCTCCTCTATCCATGGGATTTCCCAGGCAAGAATACTGGAGTGCGTTGCTATTTCCTTCTTCAGGGGAACTTCTAAACCCAGGGATTGAACCTGGGAATCCTGCACTGGCAGGTGGATTCTTTACCACTGAGCCAGATACATTTATATTAATGGAAATTGTAAGATTTCATAGCTAGGTATTAATATAAATGTGAAACCATAAGTGAAATGTTAACAGCCTCTTGGAGCCTGGTGGGCCGCAGTCCATGGGGTCGCTAAGAGTCGAACAAGACTGAGCAACTTCACTTTCACGTATTGGAAACAGAAATGGCAGCCCACTCCAGTGTTCTTGCCTGGAGAATCTCAGGGACAGGGGAGCCTGTTGGGCTGTCGTCTCTGGGGTCGCACAGAGTTGGACACGACTGAAGCAACTTAGCAGCAGCAACAATGTCCCAATTAATTGTATTTTAACAATTATAACTTGGAAAGACTTTTTTTTTTTTTTTTAATTATACGGGGGAGAGCCCTCTAGAGCAAGGATTGTGAACTCCAGCCTGTGGGCCAATCCAGCCTGCTGAAAGGTTGCTGCTGCAAGCCGTGTGTTACGCCGGGAATGGTGACCTCCAGAGGAGAGGATTTCTATCCGGGGTCAGAGACGAGGCTTGACTACTTGGAACTTTTTGTGTAGCAAAGTTTTATTGAAGTATAATCGAGATAGGGAAAGCTTCTGACATAGACATCAGAAGGGGACAGAAAGAGTGCCCCCTTGCTAGTTTTTAGCAGGTGTTTTATGTCTGTTAGAAAGCCATTAAGCCTTCCCTGGTAGCTCAGTTGGTAAAGAATCTGCCTGCAGTTCAGGAGACGCTGGTTTGATCCCTGGGTTGGGAAGATCCCCTGGAGAAGGAAATGGCAACCCACTCCAGTATCCTTGCCTGGAAAGTCCCATGGACAGAGGAGCCTAGTGGGCTACAGTCCATGGGGTCCCAAAGAGTTGAGCACTCTTTAATTTTGTGTAGGGAAGGGAAAACATCTGCCACTTGTAGTTTATTTCTTCTTGCTGCTTGGGGACCTCTGGCCTTGCTACCTGTTACCCTCTCACTGCTGCCTGCTCGTGTAAATAAAGTTTTGTTGGAACTCATTTGTTTATGTCTTCTTTCATGTTAAAAAGAGCTGAGTAGTTGCAACAGAAACCACATGACCTGTAAAGCTGAAAATATCCACTAGCTGATCTTTTACAGTAAAACTTTGCTGATCTCTGTACTACAAATGTGTACCAAAAGGAAGTATGGCATTTCTGTGCTCCAATGTCCCAATATATATGATGTCAGAGCATTAACAGTCTTTCTCCACTGATGCATGTGTCTTAAGATCTGGAAGATAAATACCTTTTATGTGGACACTGTATATACTTATCTCTTAGAATGAAATATGGTGTCAGGTGAAATATGTAAAAAATTGCCTCTCTAGACAAATACTTTGAATTTGTCCCAAATGACTATGTTTGGGAGGGAAAGATATCCCCCCGAAGTGTTTGGGAATGAATGTAATATGAAAGAACAAAGGGTTCTGAGATCTCTGGAGTGGGACCTGGTATTGATGAGCTGACCAGGCCAGGACTGTGCCTTGCCTCAGCACCTCAGTGAGGAGCAGAGCAATTCCTGACTCTTTTCCATCCCTGACCTCAAGCATCAAAGAGCATCAAGAGCATGAAGCCCATGGGCCATGTTCTCTGTCACTGGTGTCTCCTGATTGGCCTAGAGATACCAGTGGATACCTGGCCTTGTTCACTCATGCCTCCCCTGGGAGCCCAGTACCAGACAAAGCAGCTAAGGTAAACCTAAGTCCCTCTTTAGGCCTTGGAATGCGACCCATGAAAGAATGTCCCCAGGTCTAGGACTAAGCTAAGGTAAATCTAAGTCCCTCCCATCCACTCTTTAGGTCTCGGAATTCAACTCATGAGTGTCCCCCAGGCCTAGGACTGATGAGCAGAAGTGAGGGAAAATGAGAAGGAAAAAGAAATAACTGGTTTCCTGTGGCATCCAGTCTACCAGCCTGAGTAGGCTTGTCTGATTAAAACAAGAGCTGAAAGCTCTAAGTTTTCTCCATCATTGCTTCAGATAGAACAAATCATCTGTTCTATCTGAAAATTCAAGTGTCAGAAGTTCTGTCTCTCTAGCTCCTGCAGGGACTATGACTTAGGCATCATTGTTAGTTGTTTCCACTCTTGCATTTAGAAAAGGCATAAGACCAGATGTTCTTGAGGATGTGGGCACACTGGGGAGTGATGCCTTCAGAGGTGGGCATGGGGGGTTTGTCAGGGCCAGAAGGGACTTGGAATATAAGTTTTATAGGTGTTCTAGGCCAGCCCTATCTCTGAATCACTTTTCTGCAGCCACACTACACACCCTAGTGTAGGTTTTCATTAATGAAACCACTGGGGATGAAACTCCTTTACAATAAACATGATGTGTTAAAACAAAATAACAGCTTCATAAATCATACTGGAGAGTGTTGCAATACATCAGGTGGTTCAGCTGCAACACTCCTGCTGATCTATGCAGTCAGGACACAAATCTATTCAGGCATAATTTTTTAAAAAAGTTTTTATTTATTTGTATTTATTTTTGGCTGTGCTGGGTCTTCAGTGTGGTGTGCGGGCTTCTCACTGGAGTGGCTTCTCTTATAGAAGAGCAGAAGCTCTGGAGCTGGAGGGCTTCAGTGGTTGTGGCTCCTGGGCTCTAGAGCACAGGCTCAGTACTTGTGGTGCATGGGTTTAGTTGCCCCACGGCATGTGGGATCTTTCTGAACTAGGGATCAAAGCTGTGTCCTGTGCATTGGTGGGCAGATTCTTTACCACTGAGCCGCCAGGGAAGTCCCTCAGGTACAGTTTTGATTCATCCCTGAAAGTTGAAGGAAAGCAGAGTATACCCACCCTCATTAGAGACTCTGTCTCCCACTGTTTCAGGTATTCTGAGATCTTTAAAAAAAAATTTATTTGGTTGCATCAGTTCTTGGTTGCAGCACAGGGGGATCTCTGTTGCCTCATGCAGGATCCTTCTGCTGTGGACTTAGTTGCTTTGAGGCATATGGGAATTTAGTTCCTTGCCCAGAATCAAACCCTTGTCCCCCATATTGCAAGGTGGATTCCCAACCACTGGGCCACCAGAGAAGTCCCATTTTGAGACCTTGTGCATGCTGATCTTCTCAACCACAAAAGTCATTCAGCAAAATTATTTATTGAGGGCGCACTAAGGACCAGATAAGGAGTTTCAGTGGTTAAACATACATATGTATCCCACACTATATGTTCACATGCAGGGAGAAATTAAGCAAATATTCATACTAATGTATCACATAGTACAGTAAATGTTGTGAAGAAAAAAGAATAAAATGGTATGAAATCACATAAGAAGGCAACCTAATTTGATGGTGAGGGTTATGTTGGAACATACATAAAATTCCTAAGGTGGGAAAGAGTATAATCTCTTCAAGAAACTAAAGGAAAGGACAGTACATCTTGCCAGAGAATGAGTGGGAGAAGCCCAGTTGGAATGCTGGCAGGATCATGGGGAGCTAAGGGGTCTTTGTAGGGAGTTTAGTCTTTATTGTAAGAGCACTTGGGAGTCTCAAGAAAGGTCTTCAGAGGAGAGTTATTAGACCAAATGTGCATTAAGTTATTTTTTGGCTGTGCCATGTGGCTTGCTGGATCTTAGTTCCCCTACCAGGGATTGAACCTGGGCCCACAGCAGTGAAAGCAGAGTCATAACCACCAGGTAATTCCCAGTATATTAAATTTTTGAATTTTATTTTATGGACAGTAGATTAAAGGGAAGGAAGAGTAGATGGGGGAGACAGGAGGCTAAGTAATCAGCCCGAGAGGTGATGTTGATTTAGATTGGGTGATGGTGGTACATTTGGAACAGAGTGGATTCTGAGCATATTTAGGGGTAACCTCAGTGGCACTTGGGGTAGATAGATGAGGTGGGGAATAGGAAGTATCAGGATAATTCCAAGTGGGTATGTCCTGCTCAGTGGGTTGAGATGCTGCAAACTGGAAGCACAGATGGAGAAGGAGCTGGATTTGGAAGGTGAGGGATGGTTAAGAGTTCAGTATTTGCTTACAGATCAACTGATTACAATTGACAAAAAATTCTCTTCAGTTTATCTACGTTGAAAACTTTTTGAACTCTGAGAAGTTGAAGGATTTATTTTTTTTTAAAAAGATTTATTTTGTATCAATAGAAGTGGATAGAGAAATATCTGAGGTAGGGTAAGGAGACTTTGGAATCATATTTATAACTTCCTCTGCCTTCTCAGGGGGGCTCTTTGATTGTTGGGCACACTGATGCCAATGCACAGGGATGAGACTTAATTACTCTGTATTATAAAAGAGTGAAAGAGCTGGGATCTTGAGGGAAAATCCTCAAGGTCATTCACCATATGAAGTTGGGTTGGAAATTGTAGGCTTCAGGGATGCACAGGAGAGTGACGGTGCTGGGGAACTGGGATGAAGAGAAAGGTGGAAGGAGAAGTTGAGGTTGTGTCCTCTGAGGAGTGTCCTACAGAACCACTTCCACATCTCCTCTAAAATCTTCTGTGGATTTTCCTTTGCTCCCCACAGAGAGAGATGAAATTCAGGTTACATGGAGGCCAGGGTGAAAGTGAACCACTCGTAGGGAGATGGGCATGGAGGTTGCCCAGAGAGATAGAGGTCTGTATGCACTTGCCTCCTGGTTCAGTTGGTTCTTTCAGTGCTACAAGACAAGGGAACAGAAGAAAAATAAAAAGATGGCAAGGAAAAAATAAGGAAAGGGAAGGAAGGGAGGAGGATATTATATATTAAATTAACTCACGTGGCACCCCACTCCAGCACTCTTGCCTGGAAAATCCCATGGATGGAGGAGCCTGGTAGGCTGCAGTCCATGGGGTCACTAAGAGTCGGACACGACTGAGCGACTTCACTTTCACTCTTCACTTTCATGCATGGGAGAAGGAAATGGCAACCCACTCCAGTGTGCTTGCCTGGAGAATCCCAGAGACGGGGGATCCTGATGGGCTGCCGTCTATGGGGTTGCACAGAGTCGGACACGACTGAAACAACTTAGCAACAGCTTAGCAGCATGCTAAGACAAAGGTTGCGTGTGTAAGTCGCTTCAGTTGTGTCTGACTCTTTGTGACCCTATGTACTGTAGCACACCACGCTCCATAGGATTTTCCAGGCAAGAATACTGGAGTGGGTTGCCATTCCCTCCTCCAGGGGATCTTCCCAACTCAGGAACCTGCCTTGGGAGGCAGATTCTTTACTGCTGTACCACCTGAGAAGCTTGAGGCAAAGGTAAGTGGTCTTCAAAAGGGAGATAACAAGTTTGCTTCCCCCCAGCCATTTTTTCCAGGGTATTCTAGGGGTAGACGGTGGACTTGTGTGTTGATTCATATATTTATTCATTCCTTTATTAAAGATTTATAGAGTACCTTTTCTGTGCAAGTCAGGGATACAAAGATGAGACATGATAAACGGGCAATGTGAGATTTGCTATAATAAGTAGCGAGAATGAAAGAATAAAAATGGGGCCTCTGGGGTCAAACCTGGTAGTTGCAGGAATGCTTTACCCAGAAGGTGACACTTGAAGAAAGAACATGAGTTTTCCCAGCAGGTAATGGTGAGGTGAAGAGGGAAGCTATATCTGGTGTTTGGAAGAAAAGAAATTGACTGGGCCTGATTTAAGCAGAATAGTTACTGGAAGGAAATCAAATAGTTCATAGAATCGCCAGGAGGGCTGCACAGCCACTTTTGGAAAATGGGACAGGAGTAAGTTAGTCTAGGTAAAGTCCAAGATCAATGTGGAATGATGACACTACTGCTGCTGCTGCTGAAGGACTGACTGTAAACTTCATTTGTAACCTTGGT
>SJYQ01094219.1:0-18775 GCA_006410935.1 Redunca redunca | reverse complement strand
CCTTTCATTGCTGATGCACTTAACATCTGAACACACTTCAAGAAAGGCTCTGCTGGCCGAGGGCCCTCTCCTATCTGCTCAATCGCTGGCTGTTGCTGAAGAGGTTCAAGGGGCACGGTGCCCTCCCACACTTGGCTCTTGGGAAATCATTCCCTGAGGCTGAGGATTATTCTGAAGATGGTGCCATCATTAGCATCATAATAATGTCCATTCCTTACTCAGTCACACCCTGGACCAGGCGCCTTTGTGAGTAGTTCCCAGGCATCTTTCAATGAAAGCTCGGAATAGCCCTGGGACTTGGATACTATCACCGCCATCCTCATTTTCAGTTCAGTTCAGTGTAGTCGCTCAGTCGTGTCCGACTCTTTGCGACCCCATGGACTGCAGCACGCCAGGCCTCCCTGTCCATCCCCAACTCCCAGAGTTTACTCAAACTCATGTCCGTTGAGTTGGTGATGCCATCCAACCATCTCATCCTCTGTCATCCCCTTCTCCTGCCTTCTATCTTTCCCAGCATCAGGGTTTTTCAAATGCAAGACTTGGGAGGATTCAGGTCCCAAGGTTGGAAAGTAGCCAAATCAGCAGGTAGTCACTGGAGGGTCTCAGAGCACGCCCCTCCCCCAGCCTGACCACTACCCTATCCTGCTAGGGGCTGGTACCCTCCCCCATCCATCCCAGGTCCTGGCCAAACCACAGTGATGGTAGGGGGCTTTGGGGGAGGGAGGGGGAGCCCCCAGTTTGGTGTCTGCCTTGTTAGCTGGCTGGGAAGCCCACCTCCTGCCCTGCCCTGCCCCCAGCCATCCCGGAGCTAATGCGGAGCATCTCAGAAGCCCATGGAATCGGAGAGTTTTAAACAGGAAGCTGGTATAATTTTGGTCAGGAGCTCAGGCAAGAGGGAGAATTCTGCCAGGCACAACCACGTCCAAAAGAAATAGAGAGGGAGGGTTTAGGGTTTCAAGTTTGTGCATTTAAGGGATATTAAGACAAATAAAGGACTTTTATTCAGCCCCGTCCGGGCTTGGCCGTCTCCTGCTTTTCTAGGCTCTCCCATCCCTCGCTGAATTGAGGAGACTGGGGTCGACCAGGGCACCCCAGTGTTGGGACGCCCCACCTCCCGCCCTGGCCCCTGTGACTTGGCATATGGTGCCCCCTCCCAGGCTCCGTCCCAACCAGTGTAGCCCCCGTGGCCTTCCCCTCCCTTGGTTTTTTGTTCTGAGAGCTCCCCAGAGACTGGGCCACTGTGGGGCCTGCCGGTGCGGAGAGCACACAATGGAACCCTTGTGAGGCTGTAGACCCCTCCTGCCCCCTCCCCACGGGGCCTGTGGAACATTCCTCAGCCTTGCCCAAGACCTCCCTGAACCTCGTCCACTTGGAAAACCAGACTAAACCAGTCGGGGCGGGGTGGGGGTGCGGCAGATGGGTTTCTTTGCCCCAGGAGCCTGTCCCCCTACCCCGCCCCACTGCCCTTGCCGGTCCACACCCATGGTCCACAGAACTGCAACACAGCGCCAGGCTCAGATTTAGCCGTTTCATTTGATCAGCCAGTTCATTCTTCCCTTAGGTTTTCCCAACCCCCATTCAATTGTATTCCAGTTCCAGAAACATCTATTAGCCTCTCACCGCCTGGGAGAACAACCGTGAGCTAGCAGTGACTCGCAAGTGGGGGGAGACAGTGGGGGGAGGCAGGGTAGGTGACTCTGCAGACGCGCATCGGGAGGAGCGTTACTGCGTCTTTATGACCTGCCGGCTATGATCCAGGCGGTCACAACACCCCGTGAGGCAGCTGTAGAGGAAACAGGCCGCGGGGGTGACGCTCCTTGCTCAGTCTATGGGCAGCACATGGCAGAGTCAGGATTCGAACCCTGGCAGGCTGCTTTCGGACCTGCTCTTCGACATCCCCTGCATTTATCAGAAGGTCTGGTGAGCGTTTGTGGGCTGTGCACTGTCTCTGCCACCAAAACAGCCTTTCTCGAGTGCACACGCTTCGGGATTCTCTTTCCAGTTACGGTCTTCAGGCTGACCACCTGGGAATTACAATGCCCATTTTGATGATGGAGAAATTGAGGTCCCAAGGGGTGACCAGAATTGCCAGAAGCACCAGAGCCTGTGGATAAAGCATTAGAACCAGCCTCTCTAGCTCAACTGATTTTCACCTGAGTCCTTGGGGCACGGTCAACCTGTGAATGAAAACCAGGTTAATGCAGGAGACCAGCGCATGGGTCTGGACCAGCCCCTCTAACCTGTGAGAGAACCAGCCGCCTTGTTCAGGGCCCTTCCGGACTGACTGATGGGCCTCTGTGTGCATAGTGTTGGAAACCGATCTCCCCAGGGGGGCTCTTCCTGGGCCGTCCAGCAGGACTCTGGGTGACTCCTGCCTGTGGAAGTTTCTGGTTTCCCCACTTGGACCAGATATCCCTCAGGCCATGTGTGGTCCCCTCCCCAAGAGGGCGGCTTCCCAGGACTGAAGGAGGGTGCCTGCTGTCAGATCCTAAATCAGGGCCAGCTGCATAGCTTTCCCCACCAGAAGCGAGTGTTTTCAGGGAAGGCTGTCTCCTGGGAAAGGAGATTTCCAGAAGGCCACGATGGCTCTCGACCATTCAGGGACCCCGCCTGGCTTTTGGGGGCTGCCGGGGCCTGACCTACAGCCTCAGGCCATACAGTTGGTCAAGGGCAGCTGCTGCTGCTAGTCGTTTCAGTCGTGCCTGACTGTGCAACCCCATAGACGGCAGCCCACCAGGCCCCACCATCCCCGGGATTCTCCAGGCAAGAACACTGGAGTGGGTTACCATTTCCTTCTCCGGTCAAGCGCAGCACCAGGACCTAAACTGAGATCTTCTGACCTCCCCCCACCCCCACCCCAGTCTGATACTTTTTCAGCTACACATGCTTATTTATTTATTTTTTTAAATAGCGCCAGAATAAGGATGGCGGGATTGTTGACGCTGAGTGATTGGTCCATGAGAATTCACTGCTGTATTCTCTCTGTGTGTATATTTGAAAATTTCCACAATCATCAGTTAAAATCTTAAACTACATATTACCTCCTCAGAGAGGCCTTCTCTGAAAGAAAATATTAGATTACTATTCTCCTCTGCAGTCCTTCTTTGCTTCCTCCACAAAACGTAGTATAACTCGCAGTTCTTTTTATTTATTTGATTGCTCCAGGTCTCGGGTGTGGCGTAGGAATCATTTTTTTTTTCAGTTGTAGCATGCAGGACCTTTAGTTGAAGCCTGCGAACTCTTAGCTGCACGGTGTGGGATCTGGTTCCCTGACCAGAGATGGAAGCTGGGTCCCCTGCTTTGGGAGCGCAGAGTCTTAACCACTGGACCAGCAGGGAAGTCCCCTAACTCACAGTTCTTTTTATTATTTGTCTGTGTCTGTCTCTGCGTGCTCCTGCATTCGCCTGTTGACTGGTGCATCCATGTCTGGTAGTACGGAGCTGAACTAAGCTAAACTCCCGTGTAGGTCTTGGGAGATTCCTCATTAAGAAAGGAGGGAGGTCCTTTGGTGAGTGGGGAAAGAAGTAGATGGGGGGAACCCTGGGGAGATCCCCAGGGTCTCTGATGGGTTAGGAACCCTTCTGGAGAGGGACAGCAAACAGGGGCCTTGGGATGTGTTCAGGGACTCAGAGAAGCAAAGCTTGATGTGGCTGGGTGAGAAGGGAGCAAGACTAGGGGATAAAGTCACAGGCGGGAAGGCCATAGTCTTTGAAGCAGTGTTAGTCGCTCAGTCGTGTCCAACTCTTCTCGACCTCACAAACTGTAGCCTGCCAGGCTCCTCTGTCCCTGGGATTCTCCAGGCAGGAATACTGGAGTGGATTGCCATTCCCTTCTCCAGGGGATCTTCCTGACCCAGGGATGGAACCCAGGTTTCCTGCTTTGTAGGCAGATACTTTACCATTATTCTAAGCACAACAAGATGCAGTGAGGTGGTCCAGTGGTTACGACTGTGCTACCAGTGCAGGGGGCGTGGGTTCCATTCCTGGCCAGGATACTAAGATCCCACGTGCCACCGTGGCATGGCCAAAAAAAAAATTTTTTTAAATAAAATAATCACAATGAGAAACCTGCAGAGGGGTTAAAGCATGAGTGCCAGGTTCTGATCTGCATTTTAAATAAATCTCCGGCTGCTGCATGGAGAATGGATTACAGGGGCCAGAGCAGGAGCCAAGGATCTGGAGGAACAGAGACGGAAGTCGGGACTGCCCCACCCCCGCCAGCACCCCCGGGAAGGACCTGCTAGGGGGTGAGCAGTGGTCACACACATGCACACACACATCTAACTTTCAGGTGGGTTCAAGAACCTGGAAGAGAGGCCACTGGGGGTCTACAGATGGGGCTACAGGTTAGGGAGAACCCTAGCATCTAGCTGGGAGGTAGGGGCCCTCAGTTTGTCTAGATTGATCCTCGAAATAGTGGGAAAGAAGAGGAGATGGAGAGAGGAAAATTACACAGAGGATTTTATTAGGGGAGCACCCCCGCCCACCCGGAGTATGCATGAACCTATTGATTTAATTATTGTTGTTGTTTATACACTTCATCTTATTATTCAAACATTAATTAATAAGAAGTAACATTTTTAGGGTTATTTTGTAAAACATTTTAAAATGCTATTACTTTGAGTTTGAGCTGCTATGGGCAACTGGTACACCAGCTTCTTGATGGTAGGGGAAAGTAGGGAGGACAGCGTATGGAGAGAGGAACAGCGTAATTTCATTAGCCACCCATTCATTGGGACCCTGGTGTTTTCTGGACCCTACTAGGTATTAAAGGGTATTCACTAGTCCATAAGACCACATTTTTGCCCCTAGGAATTCAGCCTCATAATATTGACTATATATACAACTGAACTGCCTTGCTATACACTTGAGACCAACACAACATTGTAAATCAAGTATACTTCAATTTAAAAAAGTGAAATCTGTGCAATAAAATAACAGACCATCTTTTTAAAAAAGAAAAGCAAGGGGGTAATTACAGACTGTAACACTGAAGTAGGGTATGAATGGTGCCAGAAGCAACATCCACAAGGAGAGTTAAGAATTTTTGAGAGGATAAAAGTGAAAGAGGCGTCAGCAAAGCCTTCATTGGATGGCCTTGAAGGACTGGGTTTGGGAAGACAGCATTTCAGGTGGAGGGGTAGCATTTGGCAACGCTAGGACATGGGAAAGCATGGGGTGTATAGTTTAAGCAAAGGAGGAATCACCTCTTTTGATGACAGTTCTGGCAACATGTAGAGGAGTTGTGGAATATTAAATTGTAAAGGTAAGTTGGAATTAGATTATAGAAGTCCTTGAATGCTGAGTTTGGACTTAATTGTTCCGCCTTTTGGGGTGTAGTGAGACTTTGAAAGTTTTGGATCAAGCCAATGGTCAAGGGGCACTTGCTCTGACAGGGCTACAGAGGGTGGACTGAAGGGGTGAGAGACTGGGACCTCTGCCTGCTGCAGAGATCCAAGCAGTAGAGTATGCAGATGTCAGGTAGAGCAGGGAGGCTGGGGTAGAGCAAAGGCAAACGCAGGAAGCCATGGGAGACTCTATAGGACTTTGGAACAAACTGGGGAGGAGCAGCAGCAGAAATGATGAGGTGGCTGGGAGATTGGTGAGGCTGCTAAGAAAAGCAGTGGGAGCTCAAAGGACGGGGAAAGAGAAAGTTGGAGACATCTGGGAGATGATAAACTCGGCTTTGAGCAAAGAGCTATAATTCTTACTCCACCGCTGTTCCTGTATCAGAATTCCATTCCAGCAGTACTCTCTCAGCCCTGAGATGGAAGTTCGACCAACCTTTACTAAGGCTTGAAAAGGAGGATAGAATATTGCCAGCCTGGAGCCTAACTGTGTGGTCTTTATCAGACTACATTGCTACTCATCTTTACTCTGTGCCTTTGACTCTGTTTCTTTCAACTCTTGCAGATGTTGAATTCATCTGGGGCCACAAGGCAGGGGCCATGTTTGTTCTCTTTTTACTCCTATGGACCCAGAACACGTCGCTGTGTTTGGTAACAGAAGAGTTCAACAAGGCGGCTGGAAGGGAGGGAAGGAGGGAGGAAGGCCTTATTCATCTCCGTTGAGCACTGAGCCTAGCGCTCAGAAGCTTCTTAACTGATATTCACGGACCAGTGTGCAGTGGAGGAGTGATTCTTTGCAGGCTGAGGTTTCAGAGCTCCTCTCTGGTAGCTGCCATGTTTACAGTCAACTGTGTATTTATCTTTAAGGTTTGGATATAAATTTTCCTTTCAAGTCCAAAGGCATTTACAAACCTCAGCCTATAAAACAAGCGGGCTACATTTCTAAGGAGGAGGAGTGGTGGGGGGAGGGAAGAAGGAAGACGAGAAAACAAGAAAACTTCTCCATCCCCAACCCCCTGCCCATTTCTGGGATAGAGGTTAGAGCTATAAAAACAGCCGGCGGTGTTTAAGTGGGCTGAGTCACCAGCCCAGCCCCAGGGGTGCTGGGAAGAGGAAAAGGGGAGAAATCAGTTTATGGAGAAGTAATAGACCTTCTCCTGGCTGGCTGCATTTAGCAGCAAAAACCACAGCCACGCTGGGGGTGCAGGGGGAGTGCCTGTCCGGCGTCTTGGTAGTGGGAGTTGTTGAAGCAGCCCAGCATTATCCACTCAGAAGAAACTGCTCTGGTTACTGCTTTTTACAAAAGTTGGGTCTGATCGATGCCTGGGTGGGGCCCCTTGTTAGCTCAGTCATGTCCACCTCTTTGCAACCCCATGGACTGTATAACCCACCAGGCTCCTCTGTCCATGGAATTCTCCAGGCAAGAATACTGGAGTGAGTAGCCATTTCCTCCTCCCAAGAATCTGCCCCACCCAGGGATCGAACCCCAGTCTCCTGCATTGCAGACAGATTCTTTACCATCTGAGCCACCAGTGAAGCCCTTGGCAGAGTACAAAACCAGCTCTAAATGGGAGCCGTGGATGTGCAGATCTGTGCAGACAGCCCGTGAGAACACATGGGGAGACTCGGCTAATGACAGGTGGCACTTCTGGCCAATTTTCACAGCTCTTTGTGATGCAGAAGTAAAGACTTAAGAGAATGAACGTATGGTTACCAGGGGGGAAAGCTGGGGGGAAGGGAAAATTAGGGAGTTTGGGGTTGACATGTACACATTGCTATATTTAAAACGGATAACCAACGAGGACCTACTGTAGAGCACAGGGAACTCTGCTTACTATCATGTGGCTGCCTGGACAGGAGGGAGGTTTGGCGGGAAAATGGATACATGCGTATGTATGGCCGAGTACCTTTGCTGATCACCTGAAATTATCACAACATCATTAATCGCATATATGCCAATATAAAATAAAAAGTTTTTCTTTTTTTTTTTTTTAAATAGCTGCTTCTGCTGAGGCAAATACAGTCTCAGGGATTGGGGAAGTTTGGAGGTAGGGTCTGCCGACCTTGTGTGCTGGCCGCTGGCTTCTAGGGTGCTCCTGTCTCTTTCAAGGAAAGATTAAGACCCCGCCTGGGAGGCTTGAGTTTCAATCCCAGGTCTCAGATTAAGGAATCACGGGGCCTCAGCTCTCTCTAGGTCTCTGTACTCGCCTTTTGTGTTGGTCCTAGGGCTGCTGAGTGCCACAGAAAAAAGTGTAGCCTTTCATATTTCTCAAGGACGAAAGTCTAAAATCAAGGGGCCAGCAAGACCTGCGCTCCATCCGGGGTTCTGGGGAAGAATCCTTCCTGCCTCTTCCAGCTTCTGGTGGTTGCTGGCATTTGGGGTGTTTCTTGACTTTGTAACTACATCGCTCCAGCCTCTGACTCTGTCTTGCTTCTGTGTCTGTTTTTCTGTGCTTCCCCTCCTCTTACAAGGACTCAGTCATTGGATTTAGGACCCTCCCTAAGTCGGGATGACCTCATCCTAACTAATTACATGTGTAAAGACCCTTTTTCCAAATAAGGCCACATTCTGAGGTTCCCATGGTCTTGTGTTTGTGGGGAACACAGTTCAACTCAATATATCTTCCTCCTTTAACGAGTTGTATTTTATGGAGTTCAACATGCGTAGTTCATAAGCAATTATTGAGTGCTTGTTGGGTTCAGAGTGCGGGGGAAGGAGCCTCCAAAGATGAGTAAGACACTGTTCTGGATTTGTCAGTTTCATTCACAACAAGTACACGTCAGCTGAACTTGAGCTAGGCCTGTTGGGGGCTGGATGGGTTCCAAGAAGACAGGGCTTTTTCCCAAGAAATGTAGCCGCTTAACTATAACACCTGTGGTGTTTGTATTAGACAACCTCAAACTTCCTTGGAAGTCTAAAGAAAAATGTCAGAGCTATCATTTTTTATGTCACTTCTTCCATTATAAACCTCTGTCTCACTTGTCTTGGGGCTGAAAGAATATTTTCTGATTCCACAGACCCTCGATCCAACAATTGTTGGAATATTGACTGGATAATCTAGGAAGTCTTGGCAGATCTAAGTCAAACAGAACTTTGCGAGTCTGGTTCCTTCAACACTTCCAGAGCAGGGAGAAAGGACGTCAGGAGTCAGAGGCCCAGGACATGCTCGATGATTTTAGGTAGAACTCAGGTAAATTAGAGCACTTTTCATCTTAATGGTTATATAGCTATTAAACATCTCCAACCCTTGGTTTTCTGGATAGTGTTGCTTAAGATCAGGTTTTAAAACCTAGATTGTTTATTTAAGTCATTTGAAAGAGCAAGATTCAGTAAAGAAACAAAGGGGATATGTATATGACAAGATGAGTGAAGGGAGGTAGTATGCAATGTGTATGGATTATTGCAGATACCGTGATGGGGTTATAGGAGCGACTCAAGTTCCGGGAACACTAGCTAAGTGGATTAGAGAGGCTGGCATTCATACCTGGGTTTGGGTCTTGGCTGTACCCCTTATTGGCCTGGGAACCTCGGGCAAGTCACTTAATGCCTTTGGGCATCAGTTTCTCCATCTGATGGCAGAGAGAGGATCATCTCTGTGGAGCACTGGGCATGGAGGGAGAGCTGATGTGGGCTGGAAGTGGCTGTCCAATCAGAGGTGCCTCCAGGGGCATTCAGATTGGAAGACAGGTCCAAACTGCCAGTTGCCCAAGAGAGGGGGCAGTGTGCGGCTGGCTGAGTTCCAGGGCTCTGGGCTGGAGGGGATCCCTCCAGCTCCCCGAGAATGCTTGACTCTAGGAAGTGATCCTGAGAAGGGATCAGGAGAAGAAACTAATACAGGAAGCTTTAGTTTGATTATATATATATATATATATATATATATATATATATATTTAAAGCTCCTACTGTGTGCCAGATACTTCACTTGAATTTTTATTACTCCCAAAACAACCCCACAGGGAAAAGTGATATTATTCCCATTTTACTGATGAGGGGACTGAGGCTCAGAGAAGTGAAGTAACTTGACCAAGGTCTTACAACTAGAAGAGGCGGAGGGAGGGTTAGAAACCTTCACTGTCTTTCTTGCTCCAACACCCTGGTCCTACCACCCTCAGGATGGGTGTTTCTGTATCTGGATGCAGGGAACAGCTGTGGTGACGGACAGACCTGGAATAGGAGGAGACAGGAAATTGACCAGAAAATCCTACACCGCTTTGTACCTAAGCATCCGCTAAGTAAAGGCACCCCACAGGCTCATGCTCTTCATTTCCCCTGTCTTTCTAGAAAGGAGACACAGGGGATCATCACCTCATCTGAGGCTTTCACATTTCTCTGCAGCACAAGAGCCAGTAAAATCATCCAAACGCATCCTCTAGAGACCATGGCGGCGGGGGGATGCAATCTCCTGGGATTAAAAAGCAATTTGAACACGAAATTACTCCCCGGGGCCTGGCAGTTGCACAGGGAGGGAGGTATAATTTGACATTTCTTGGAAATGGATATTCTCACTTCCCAGTACATCTGAATTTGTGGACTGTCTCCTGGGCTACGTCTCTCTTGCCACGGTCATGATAGCCGCTGATTGCCCTTATTCTTACGAGGCTCACACTGGCACGTGGACTTTCCCTTGAAAACAGGTCTGAGTTCGTTTGGCCTTTGGGTCTGTTGTGGATTACCGGATGTCTGTCTGAACTTTGTGCCTTAATTTCTCCCCAAGCCTACACTCTGTACAGGTAGAGACCTGGGTGATGATAACAAGACTTAACACTAATCATGTAGCAATTACCACCTGTCAGGGCTTCCCTGCGGGCTCAGCTGGTAAAGAATCCACCTGCAATGTGGGAGACCTGGGTTTGATCCCTGAGAAGCGAACAACTACCCACCCCACTATTCTGGCCTGGACAATCCGATGGACTGCCCATGGGGTCGCAAAGACCTGGACATGACTGAGGGCCTTTCACTTTTCACCTGTTGGGCCTTGTTCTAAGCATGTCTCATGTCCTCAATTATTTAATCCTCAGCACAACCCTCTGAGGCGGCTACAGTTAGCCTCATTTTAGACGTGACACCCAGAGAGGTTAGGTGACTTGGCCAAAGTCACACAGCTCAGCTGTGATAGAAACAAGATTAGAACTAGAGTCTGCCTTCTTAGCACTTTGCCACACATATCCATGCATATCCATCCAGCATATTCTGAGTAGAAGTCGATTGCTGAGTTTATGATACTCAAGAGTACTCATTTATTTTCCTATTTTTCTCCACTGGGAGTTCCTTGAAGCTGGGGCCTGGGCTTCCTCAGTTCTGCATCCCAGAACCCAGCACAGCACTTGGCACATGGCGAATGTTCGATAATGGTGTTTTTGTTTAAAAAAATAAAGATTCAAAGTTGAAGTTCACTTTCAGAAAAATTTACAACAGTGGGTGCCGGGAGGCAGCTGGCTGGTGAGACGTGGGGCAGGATGACCTGACTCCTTGCTCGACACTGAACATTTGTGTGCAGACAAGGTGGGCTCGCGAGTCTGGAGGGGATGGTGCTTGGTGCTGACCTTGAGATGCTCTGAGCCTAGCAATAGCCAGCCCTCCTAAACAACAGTAGCAAGTATGAGGTGGGTGAGGCAGTGTGGTATCATGGTTAGCGCAGCCTGGGCTTAACTCTGGCTCTCCAGCTCTGATTTTCTTTAAACTTCAAGTTCCTCATTTGTAAAATGGGTTTACTTATGAAGACTAAATGAGAAAAAAAGGCGATAAATGCTCCACACAGTAAGTGACCCGTCAATCTTTAATAAACATTTGCTTAATACATCTTACGTTTTCAGAATCACTTCCCCATCTCGCACCTGCTGGACCCTCACACAGCCTAGAAAGCGCCCTTTCTATAGAGGGGAAAACTGAGGCTGAGAGAGCACAAAAGTGATTGCCTTAAGTTCCAGGGTTAGATAAGGTTAAACAAGAGTACCACCAGGGCCCCTGACCCATAACCCAATACCCTGCATCAACCATCTCCTTTTTATCATGGAAAGCTCAGGGTTTCCTTAAAAATTTTTTTCTTTTAAAAAAGATAATATATTGAGATGAAATTCACGTAACATGAAATTAACCATGTTAAGGCCAACAGTTCGGTGGCATTCGGTTCACTGACAATCTTGCGCAATTACCTCTCATTCTAAAACGTTTATGCTGTTCCACAGCAGCACCCCTTGCCCATTAAGCAGTTTCTCTCCATTCCTCTCGTCCTCCAGCTCCTCATATCCGCCTTCTCTCTCAATAGCTTCACCTATTTTGCATATTTCATATCAGTGGAATCCTACAATATGCAGCCTTTGTGGATGTAACCTTCCTTTCATTTAGCAAGTTGTTTTAAAGTTTCATCCATGTTGTAACACGTGTCAGTACCTCGTTCCTTTCTGTGGCTGAGTGATATTCCACGGGATGGATGGACCACAGTTTGCCGTCCGTTCGTCCGTTGTTGGGCACTGGATGAGTTCCACCCTTTGGTTGCTGTCAGTAGTGCTGCTGTGAACGTGCATGTACATAGACTTGCTTTATTACCTATTTACAATCTCTTGGGTTTATAATACGTGCCTTAAATTTTAAAGAACTAGACAGATGCGTGCTGCATTGTCGTGTCTTAACGTTACTAAGCCAGCAGGCATTTATAAGTAAAGAATTTGGTTCATGTCTGTCTCATCCCCCAAAATAATAGACTTCCTGTCCTACAAATGCGGTTTAAATACAACTTCCCTGGTTCACATTTTAAACACACAAGCGTGTGCACACATGCATACAAACACACGCCTGGGCATTCTCAGGCGGTAGCCACTGCTTTTCCACCAGTTGCTCTCCATCTGGGGGGCTGTGTCTCTGTTGATGTTTATTGACATAATCTGATGTTTGGGTTTGTAACTGCCTCCATTAGGCACTCAGAGCCACTCAAAAGATGTGAGAAAAGAGGCGGGGGGGCGGGGGGCAGAAAGCACAGCCACCAATTAGCCTTAGGGAGGGACTCAGAAATGCAAGAACAATTCATCTTCCAGTGATAAACTCCTTGACGGCTCGTACAGTATTTTATGCTGTTTTTCTTTGGCTCCACACGTGGGGCTCTGCCCCTGTTCAGTTTTGATGTGCTGACGAGCTCCTTAATGAAGACAGCTGTGGGCAAAGTGAGGCACCCCCGAGGAGAGCAAAGAAGGGTCAGCTCACTTCCGGGGGCGGCCACTGTCACTGTTAACCCTGTGAGTGGGCAGCGCCGGCAGCGCCACGGGCAGCCATCAGCTCGTTTCCCCTGGTGCACCTGCTGAACACGGTCCCCTCCGTGATGGATCAAAGCAGGCCTCCCAGGTCGCCACCAGAGGGGCCTCCAGGNAGCAAGTCTCTGCAGGAGGGAGGGGGGATGTAGCTGGCAGCCCCTCCTTCAGCGATGCTGCTGCTATTGGCACTAGTGAGGCCTCTTGGGTTCGCAGAAATGCCAAGACCTATTAGTGCACATGTACACGCGTGCACGCACACACATACATGGAGCCCACAAAGGGGCCCAAATTACTTGTTTTGCCCTGTGACAGAGATAAATGCTCTGTGTGTGTGAGTTAATTAGTGAAATGACAGAGCAGAGCCGTGTCTCTCTGCAACCCTCCCCAGCACTAGCCTTGCCCTTTCAGACACCACCCCCACCCTCCCGCACCCCTCACATGGCCAGAGCCTGCTGTTACTTGCTGCTCTGCTCCTGGTCTCGCTCAGAGTGGCCCTGAAGCCTTGATGTCTCCAAGTCTGAGATTTTCTCCAGCCACTCCTGGCCTCAGCAGCCTGGTGCTTCCTGCTTCTGCAAGACAGGGTCTTCAGCCAGGCTGTTTTTAGAGACACGGCTGTATGCAGAAAAAGGCCAGCTGAATGTCCTGTATACGGTGACTTGCAACCATGACTTGGGGAAAAGACACAAAGAAAGAGGGCGGAGCAGATTCAAGCCTGATCCTGGCTCAGCCTCATCTCGGACTTTTCGTGTGATCACGGGCAATTTATGAAACCTCCCATGCCTCAGTGTCCACAGACGTGAGTCGGGCTCCTGACACAGGCTTGCATCTGTGGTTGGGAAGATGCCCTGAAGTGCCTGGCACAACCCCAGCACTCCACACCCGGGGTTATGAACACAGGGTGAGCAAATTGGAGACAGGTTTAACGTTTCTCACATCCGGGACAGGCTGCCAAAGGGCTCTTGAAATTTCCGTTCAACAGACGCTGCTGGGCAAGAGACCTCCAAGAACTGGCTTTGTGCCTTCCCTTGCTGTGTGACCTTGAACAAGACCGTGGGTCTCTCTAAACGAGGCTAAAAATGAAGGTAGGACAACCACTCCCAGGGCCAGGGCCCCAGATGCATCCGCCACACCTCAAGTGCAGTTATTTTGTGTTTTTTTGTAAGATGCACAAAGTCCAGTGCTGAGAGGCCCTGGAAGCAGTGTGTGGGGCAGAGGGCAGGGGTCACTGCCAGAGCCACATGCAGCACCGAGCTGGGCTAGCAGGGCACTTTCTGGGTCCTCCAGACCAGAAAGTCCGAGCCTGGCTCTTGCACACCAGGAGCGCAAGCACACTTAGGCTTGGAGGAAAGTCCGGGTTAGGGTCGGGCTTCCCAGGCAGCTCAGCTGGTAAAGGATCCTTCTGCAGTGCAGGAGACCCAGGTTCAATTCCTGGGTCAGGAAGGTCCCCTGGAGAAGGGATAGGCTACCCAGCTCCAGTATTCTTGGGCTTCCCTGGTTGGCTCAGATGGTAAAGAATCTGCTTGCTATGCGGGAGACCTGGGTTCGATCCCTGGGTTGGGAAGATCCCCTGCAGGAGAATATGGCAACCCACTCCAGTGTTCTTGCCCGGAGAATCCCCATGGACAGAGGAGCCTGGCAGGCTGTAGTCTAGGGGGTCGCAGAGTCAGACACAACTGAGTGACCAAGTACAGCTTAGCACAGGGTTAGGATTAGGCTTAGGGGCTGAGATGTGACAAGAATCAAGGGCACAGAGACCAAGGAACGGGGCCTTGGAGATCAGTCCTGAGAGCGTCGAACTCTATAAAGCAGTAAAACGACTTTTTCAAAGGAAGCTCAAAATAGGAAACAGACAAAAGCAAGGGAGTCTTGGGCAGTTTAATTCTTCATTGTTGGTGGAGAAGGGCTCATTGTTCGGGGCATGTCAGCAGAGCACCAGGGCGGAGGGGCCCAGACTTCATTTCCTTTACCAATAAAATTACCAAAAAAAAAAAAAAAGATTCAGGACTGACATCTGCATCTGGTTGACAACCTCTTCCTGTTACAGAGTAAGGATGTTTAAAAAAAAAAGACAACAACCATCTCCCAGCACCATTATTTCTCAGACGAAGGACTGGCTCCCTCTCCACCCCAGTGAAGAAGGAAGGGCAGGGCAAGAGGGAACTCATCTTCCTGAAACCTCACTGCCTGTCTGGAGTTTGCTTGTTGGCGGATTTGAAATCCGCAGCAAGAGCGCTACCAGCAGGAGCCACATCCAGAGGGTTTCCAGCCACGCTGTTTGAAGAGTGTTGACTTGTCCTGCTGCCTCATTGAATAGATGTAGAAACCAAGACCCTGAAAACAAGACCACTCCTTCCCTGGATGTTTCCTGAGGGTATGTTTCATGCACTGCCCCAGGTCCCGGGTCAGTACTGGGGCTTCAGAGAGAAATTTCACCGAGGAGGACTGGATCCCACAGGAAGAGTCAATCACTCATTCTCTCGTTCTTTCATTTGTCAATAGCTTTTTGAGCCACCGCAATAGATCAGCTAATATAGAGTCATTGCTGCTGCTGCTGCTGCTAAGTCACTTCAGTCGTGTCTGACTCTGTGTGACCCTATAGATGGCAGCCCACCAGGTTCCCCCACCCCTGGGATTCTCCAGGCAAGAACACTGGAGTGGGTTGCCATTTCTTTCTCCAATGCATGAAAGTGAGAAGTGAAAGGGAAGCCGCTCAGTTGTGTCTGATTCTTCGCAACCCCATGGACTGCAGCCCACCAGGCTCCTCCATCCATGGGATTCTCCAGGCAAGAGTACTGGAGTGGGGTGCCATCGCTTTCTCCAAACATAGAGCCATTAGGGACTGCCTAACGGGGTCTGAAGCCTAGTGGGACAGACAGATAAAAGGAAAGACTAAAGGAAGCAAGTAAATAAGGTGATTCTGGGGCAGGGTGAAAATGATACATTGATGATGGAACAGAGTGACAGGACGGAGTGACGATGGGGTGGTCAGGTGATGAGGCAATATTTGTGTGAAGACCTGAACCATGAGAAGAACCTGGTCATGCAAAGAGTTGGTGGAGGAACATTCCAGGCAGAGGAAGGGGCAAGAGTCCTGGTTCTGATGTGGAAATGGGCTCAGAGTTGGGGAGCAGCAGCACGAAGTTGCAGAGTGACGTCTCAGCTCAGCTCAGTTCAGTCGCTCAGGCATGTCCGACTCTTTGCGACCCCATGAATCGCAGCACGCCAGGCCTCCCTGTCCATCACCAACTCCCAGAGTTTACTCAGACTCACGTCCACTGAGTTGGTGATGCCATCCAACCATCTCATCCTCTGTCATCCCCTTCTCCTCCTGCCTTCAATCTTCCCAGCATCAGGGTCTTTTCCAATGAGTCAGTTCTTTGCATCAGGTGGCCAAAGTATTGGAGTTTCAGCTTCAACATCAGTCCTTCCAATGAATATTCAGGACTGATTTCCTTTAGGATGGACTGGTTGGATCTCCTTGCAGTCCAAGGGACTCTCAAGAGTCTTCTCCAACACCACAGTTCAAAAGCATCAGTTCTTCAGTGCTCAGCTTTCTTTATAGTCCAACTCTCACAGCCATAGATGACTACTGGAAAAAACCATAGCCTTGAGTAGACGGACCTTTGTTGCAGCTGGAGGTGATGAATCAAGAGGGGAGGGGAGAAAGGCGTAAAAACAGGTGCAGAGGCTCCAGCTGCTGACCCCAGGGGGAGAAAGCCCAGGGCCCGGGTTCTCAGCTGGTACGAGTCTGGGGCCCCCATGGGCCTCACCTTGGGGTCTACCTGAGCTTTGGCCGGTGTGACG
Source organism: Redunca redunca (assembly GCA_006410935.1). NCBI lineage: Eukaryota > Metazoa > Chordata > Mammalia > Artiodactyla > Bovidae > Redunca > Redunca redunca. Next base: position 2,379 of record SJYQ01094219.1, on the reverse strand, counting down.
ATGGAAGCCCACCAGGGTTCTGGGGCTGTCCCGCGAGGCAGCACTCCCCGGCGAACTTCCCAGCCCTCACTTGAGACCTGCTTTCTGTGACACACGATCTGGGTGCAGAGTGGGCGAGCCAGAAACAAGGAGCTGGTCCCAGATTCTCTCAGAGTTCTTCTCAGTCCAACTCATATCTGAAACCAAGGGGTCAAAGTAAACCTGCTCTATTCCCAGAAGGTGACTGAGAATGAAGAGGCAGGAGCTTGATTCCCCAACCCTACAGCTGGCCAGCCCCTCTGCAGAGGGGGTGTGTGTGGGGGGTGGGGATCTGGGTGGCTGGGACAGATAAGGTTCATTTGACAAATATTTACCAAGTACCTACTTGATGCTGGGGATCGTTCTAGGCCCTGAGGATGTTACGGTGAGAATGACACGCTAAAGAAAAGGAAAGGAGATCATAGAGCAGGACAATGGGGGCTCAGGGTGCAGCCACTTCAGAGTGAGGGGCCAGGGAAAGAGCAGCCTCTCTGAGAAGGGGTCGTTGAGAGTCGAGCTTGAGAGCCCTCCAGCCCTGGGACATCAGGAGGCAGAGGGGCCAGATGTGGGCTGCTGCGTGGGGACTGTGAGATCCAGGAACATACAGATGGCTGGGTGGATGGAGCAGAGAAAACTGGGGAGGGGGCGAGAAGACGGAGGGTCTCCCTGAGCCTCACGTGTCAGAGACTGATGAGACAGGGAAGCCTAGTCCCTTCCTTTCCCCCAGTATGTCCAGAAAACAATGCCAGTGTCAGTGTGAAAAATGCTGGCGCGGTGGGGGAAGCAGCAGAGTCTAGAGACCTGAGTCGTTGTGCTCCCCTGTGCTGTCTGGGGCAAGTCTATCACTTGCCCAGGGCTTCTGTTTTGTAAAACAAGACTGCAGGACTGGACCACGGAGGAGAAATAGGTTTTACTCATAGCACCTACTCAGACGACGGATAGCAGCTGCCAATGCACTGGCCTGAAATGACTCTGAGGTTTCTTCTGTGTTGATCAGCAAAGAGTACTGTCATCGATCAGTGATGTCTGCCCCCCGTGGGAATTAGAAGGCACGATGATTACATGTGCGCTACATCTGCCTTTCCTGCATCGCTTGTGACTAAATTGGCAGGAGGCCACTTTGGGTATGTTTGTGCTTGTAGCCATTTCAGCATCTGTGTGTTTTCCCTTCTGGTTCATCAGAATCAAGTGCTTTTGTAACCACCCTTGGCACAGACCAACATCAGAGAATCAGTTCAGTTCAGTTCAGTTGCTCAGTCGTGTCTGACTCTTTGTGACCCCATGGACTGCAGCACACCAGGCCTTCCTGTCCATCACCAACTCCCGGAGCTTGCTCAAACTCATGTTCATCAAGTCGGTGATGCCATCCAACTATCTCACCCTCTGTCATCCCCTTTTCCTCCCGCCTTCAATCTTTCCCAGCATCAGGGTCTTTGCCAAGGACTCAGATCTTCGCATCAGGAGACCAAAGTATTGGAGTTTCAGCTTCAGCATCAGTCCTTCCAATGAATATTCAGGACTAATTTCCTTTAGGATGGACTAGTTGGATCTCCTTGCAGTCCAAGGGACTCTCAAGAGTCTTCTCCAACTGAGGCTTCTCAAAAGCATCAATTCTTTGGTGCTCAGCTTTCTTTATAGTCCAACTCTCACATACATGACTACTGGAAAAACCATAGCTTTGACTAGACGGACCTTTGTTGGCAAAGTAATGTCTCTGCTTTTTAAGATGCTGTCGAGTTTTGTCATAGCTTTTCTTCCAAGGACCAAGTGTCTTTTAAACATCAGAGAACAGTTTCAGCTAATGTGTGACACTGCTTTAGAGTTTACACCAGACCCTGGTGCTCATAACCTGTGAACTCTTCATAGCAACCCTGGGGGTGGGCCTTAAGTCTTTCCTCCTTATACTGGGTTTTGAGGCCCAGAGAACTGGTTTCTGGCCTTGCAGCTAGGAAGAGGCCTGGATTGGAACCCCTCTCACTGCAAACAACATGCTGTTTCTGCTGTAACTGCTGCCTTCTCAGAGAAGGGGAGGACCCTGCACACGTCTGGAGACTGCGCCGTGACAGACTCACACTGGGAGTGAGACTGTGGAAATAGATGCTGGCCGCCTGCTTCTCCTATGCCCTCCTACTGCCGCTCAAGCCTGCTGCCTGCCAATCTAAGTGAATGTAGATTTATTCAAAGGAGCTGGCTCCCTGGCTGCCTGCTGTCCAGGGGCAGGAGGTAGGTTGGCCCAGCAAGAACCTGACAACCTCCTCTTCTGACTGCTGTCTGCTCTCCCTTTCCTTCCCTTTCACCCAGGTCTGACCCTGCCAAGGGCGAGTGAGAGGGTGATAAATCAGAGTGTCCATCCTGGTGAGG
>SJYQ01094215.1:186334-206565 GCA_006410935.1 Redunca redunca | reverse complement strand
CGCATGGACTGTAGCCCACCAGGTTCCTCTCCATGAAATTCTCCAGGCAAGAATACTGGAGTGGATAGCCTTTCTCTTCTCCAGGGTATCTTCCTGACCCAGAGATCTAGCTTGGGTCTCCTGTATTGCAGGCAGATTCTTTACCATCTGAGCCACCAGGGAAGTCCAAGTGTCAGAGATAAGTTAACCTACTAACCTTCCTGACAACTACATTTGGATACCTCACAGGTTTCTCCAAGGCTTATCTTACCTTCTTCCTCCACCATGCCTGCGAGCCGAATCGCTAAGTCCTGTCCCACTCTGTGGGTAGTAGTCAGCCAGGTGTTCAAGCAAGAATACTCCAGTGAATTGCCATTTCCTCCCCCAAGGGATCTTCCCCACCCAAGGAGCTAACCTGTATCTCCTGCATTTGGCAGGTGGATTCTTTACTTCTGAGCCACCTGGTAAGCCCCCCAGCTAGAAAAGCTCCACCCTGAACACCTTCCTCTCCATTCCTCAGAAGTCCAGCTGATTGCATTGCTTCAAGCCTCTCTCCCTGTGAAGTGAGCATTATCTCTTGCTTGAATTCTTACAATACATTCCTAACAGGAATCCCTACTTCCCTTCTGGCCCTCTCACAGCTACTCTACAGCAGTAGACAAAGTGCTCTTTCAACACCAGGTCTAACCATTCTGTTCCCACAACTTCTCTCACCTTAGGACAAAGTTCAAAGTTCTTAAAGTAGCTGCCAAGATCCTGAATAACTGGCTTAATTCAAGCTTGACCCTTGTGAATTTTTCTAAATCTATTACCGCTTCCTTTATTATTATTGCTACATAATGAACCTTCAAGTTGTGAACTTTCAAAGATGCAAAGGTGCCCCTGTATGCCAGCAGTTGTACTTTCAAGGTGCCATACTGTAAGCTTAAAAAAAAGAAACATTTTCTTGGATGTTTCTGTACCCTGGTGGTGCAGTGGATGGGAATCCACCTGCCAGTGCAGGGGACACAGGTTCATTCCCACATACTGTGGAGCCACTGGGCCTTTGTGCCACTACTGAAGCCCGAATGCCTGGAGCCTCTGCTGTGCAATAAGAGAAGCCACCAATGGGAGTACCACTTCTGGAGAGTAGCCCCCACTCTCTGCATTTAGAGAAAGCCTGCAGGCAGCAACAGAGACCCAGTGCAATCAAAATAACAAAATAAATAATTTGTTTTAATGTTTTTTCTGTGTGTTGGTTTGTTGTGTGTTACTGTGTGAAAAGTATTAGCCAATGATGTTAGTTGGATACCTAGGCTAACTTTGTTGGACTCACGGATGTGCTCTCAGAACGGAAGTCATGCGAATGTAGGGGAATAACTGTACTTAGTGTTTTAATTCATTCCTCTTCTTTCCTTAGTTTCATCCTAAGTAATAACATCTATGAAATAATAATGTTTATGGAATCATTTACAAATAAACTATGAAAAGTGTTCATTCATGGACCATTGAAATCATATCTCGTGGCAAACACTTTAATTCACTGAAAAAAATTAATGCTTGTGAATGCTTCAAAGCTCAATCTTAATATTATTTTCTCCCTTCCACACTCCCTGACTCCTCCTTCCTGACCAAGATCGAGTGCCCCCTTCATTGAGTGTCGTTTTCCTCTGTGACACTTGTCATAACTTTTATTAAGTTAGTAATGGTGGTAACTGGCGATTTTATGTCTCTCTGCCCTACAGAATGCCAGGTCTGTGAGGGCTGGGACCTTGTCTGTCTTGCTTAGCACTTGATCCCCAGCATCCAGCCAGAGATGCTACAGAAGAGGCATGTGATCAATGAGGGAATGAAAAGCAGGGTAGTACAGTAGTTAGGACCACACACGGAAGTCAAACCAATCTAGTTTTGAGTTCTGCTCTATAATATTGACATGTTTATAAACATATAGTTACATATTAGTATATGTGTATATATAGCTTCAGAAGGAGAATTTAGCAGAGATCTCATTACACACACACACACACGCGCGCACACACAAACACACACACACACATAGTCATACATATATACTCCCTGTTTATTAGCTCTTTGACATCAGGCAAGTTGCTTAACTCCTCTGAGTCCCAGTTTCCTCATCTGGACAATGATAATAAGGTGGAATTTTTTTAATTATTTACTTTTGGTTGTGCTGGGTCTTCGCTGCTACGCGTGGGCTTTCTCTAGTTGTGGCAAGCAGGGGCTACTCTTCATTGTGGTGCAAGGGCTTCTCATCGTGGTGGCTTCTCTCTTTGAGGAGTAGAAGCTGTAGGACTCACGAGCTTCAGTAGCCGTGGTGCATGGGCTCAGTGGTTGTGGCTTTCAGGCCCTAGACCACACGGGCTTGCTTCATGGCATGTGGAATCTTCCCGGAACAAGGGTGGAACCCATGTTCCTTGCATTGGCAGGTGGATTCTTATCCACTGTACCACTAGGGAAGAACCGTAAGTGTAGAATTTTAAGAGATTTTTTTTTTTTAAGCTGTTGGAGAACGTAACTAGTAAGCGGTGAGTTTTGCATAGACACTCAGATCCTCTTACCCCCAAAGCTATGTTCTTTCTCTCAAGCAAGTTCCCAGAACCAGGTTCACCTTGCTTTTGGATTCTTTCATCGTAGTCTTTCCATCTTGGGATCAATCGCAGGCAGCCAGGTAGGTATGTGACTCCTACTTGTTTGCTGCAGTAAGGCCAAAGCAATTTGAGGAGTGCTTGAAGGCAGACAGTGCCTCCTAACACTTCTCCACCACCACTCTCCAAAGCCAGAGAGAATCTGCATTTATTTCCCAGGTACCTCCAAGGAAGATCAGAGTAGCCATGAAAACACAACACACATGCCAAAAGGGCACACAAAGCACAGTTCCCATGCACAAACATGCAGGTATCTGGGCAGCTTGTATTAGACTGAACTTCCCTGCCAGAATTCGTGACGACAGTGCTTTGAGGCTGGCTGTCTTACTCAAGGCCACCTGGCCCCTCTCTGATTCCTGATACTTCAATCTGGTGTCCCCACGATATGGTCCACCCCTCCCTAGTACTTGAGAAGACTATAGATAATGCCTGTATAGACATCTTAATTTTAATGATTATGTATATATTTCCATGTGTATGAGAAAAAGATTTCAACCATCACATCAAATTCTGGTTTTAAGGATATCTCTGTTTGGAATGGACAGAAATGGTATAGACCTAACAGAAGCAGAAGATATTAAGAAGAGGTGGCAAGAATACACGGAAGAACAGTACAAAAAAGATCTTCACAACCCAGATAATCATGAGATGTGATCACTAATCTAGAGCCAGACATCTTGGAAAGTGAAGTCAAGTGGGCCTTAGAAAGCATCACTACGAACAAAGCTAGTGGAGGTGATGGAATTCCAGTAGAGCTATTTCAAATCCTGAAAGATGATGCTGTCAAAGTGCTGCACTCAATATGCCAGCAAATTTGGAAAACTCAGCAGTGGCCCCAGGACTGGAAAAGGTCAGTTTTCATTCCAATCCCAAAGAAAGGCAATGCCAAAGAATGCTCAAACTACCGCACAATTGCACTCATCTCACACACTAGTAAAGTAATGGTCAAAATTCTCCAAGCCAGGCTTCAGCAATATGTGAACCGTGAACTCCCTGATGTTCAAGCTGGTTTTAGAAAAGGCAGAGGAACCAGAGATCAAATTGCCAACATCCGCTGGATCATGGAAAAAGCAAGAGAGTTCCAGAAAAACATCTATTTCTGCTTTATTGACTATGCCAAAGCCTTTGACTGTGTGGATCACAATAAACTGTGGAAAATTCTGAAAGAGATGGGAATACCAGACCACCTGACCTGCCTCTTGAGAAATCTGTATGCAGGTCAGGAAGCAACAGTTAGAACTGGACATGGAACAACAGACTGGTTCCAAATAGGAAAAGGAGTACGTCAAGGCTGTATATTGTCACCCTGCTTATTTAACTTCTATGCAGAGTACATCATGAGAAACGCTGGACTGGAAGAAACACAAGCTGGAATCAAGATTGCCGGGAGAAATATCAATAACCTCAGATATGCAGATGACACCACCCTTATGGCAGAAAGTGAAGAGGAGCTAAAAAGCCTCTTGATGAAAGTGAAAGAGGAGAGCGAAAAAGTTGGCCTAAAGCTCAACATTCAGAAAACGAAGACCATGGCATCTGGTCCCATCACTCCATGGGAAATAGATGGGGAAATAGTGGAAACAGTGTCAGACTTTATTTTTTTGCGCTCCAAAATCACTGCAGATGGTGATTGCAGGGCCATGAAATTAAAAGACGCTTACTGCTTGGAAGAAAAGTTATGACCAACCTAGATAACATATTCAAAAGCAGAGACATTACTTTGCCGACTAAGGTCCGTCTAGTCAAGGCTATGTTTTTTCCAGTGGTCATGTATGGATGTGAGAGTTGGACTGTGAAGAAGGCTGAGCACCGAAGAATTGACGCTTTTGAACTGTGGTGTTGGAGAAGACTCTTGAGAGTCCCTTGGGCTGCAAGGAGATCCAACCAGTCCATTCTGAAGGAGATCAGCCCTGGGATTTCTTTGGAAGGAATGATGCTAAAGCTGAAGCTCCAGTACTTTGTCCACCTCATGCGAAGAGTTGACTCATTGGAAAAGACTCTGATGCTGGGAGGGATTGGGGGCAGGAGGAGAAGGGGACGACCGAGGATGAGATGGCTGGATGGCATCACGGACTTGATGGACGTGAGCCTCAGTGAACTCGGGAGATGGTGATGGACAGGGAGGCCTGGCGTGCTGCGATTCATGGGGTTGCAAAGAGTCGGACACGACTGAGCGACTGAACTGAACTGAACTGTTTGGAATGGGGCTTTTTAAAAAATTGATTGATTTAAATAAAAATGTGAAGGAATGGCACAGAGGGAACATATAAGACAAACTCCAGAAAGGTTAGAGGGAAATAAATGAGGCTTGGGAAACATTACTTTTTAAATCAAGGTTGCTCACTCATGGGCCATCCCAGCCCCTGTAAAAATAATTAGCAGATGACAGCTGATGTTATAGGCCTGTTTCCAATGTGAAAGGTGGATGATTTATCAATATTCCACTAAAAGAAGGGCTCCATATACAAATACATACATCATTATGATTTAAAGTTAAACAGGTCTTTTCCAACGAGACTTCCTAGAGTTGTCCATATGCTGATACACATGGCAGGAAGCACCTCCAAAATGTTTGTAAGCCCAGAAATCTTTTTTTTTTCTCCCCAGAGTGCTTCTTAAGACTGGGCTCTTTGGAATGACCAGCCTTCAGGCTTCTTGTTCTAGATGGTCACCCAAGATACAGCCTATAATCATTTGCTTCTGACTTGCATGGGATTGTTCTTGTTGCCTTAACCCAAGTCTTGGCTCCCAGAATTGAACATGTCTAGGGTTGTCTGAACAACTTTTGCTTTTCAGGGAACCTGTGCTTCTGCACAGTGTACACAAATGTACAAATAAATACGATGTTGTTCCTCTGGCTACAGTTGTGTGACCCAAGCTGAGCCACTCAGATCAACTTCCTTGAGACTTTGGAACCAGGAAAGAGAAAGTGGTTTGGTCTCTCTTCCTGCAGATGGATCTGTAGTATGTAAATCAGGAAGCTTCTCTGCTAGTATTTTCTGCCAAAAGGGCCAGAGAGAACTGGGAGCAAGGAGGAAAGAAAGAAGAGAAGAGGAGGCCCTGATGGAGTTCAGGGTCCTCAGTTCCTAGTATCTCTTGAGGCTTTATTTCCCCAGATCCTGTGCCTTTAAATAAATTCTCCTTTTTGCTTCATGGAGGTCTGATGGGTCACTAAAAACCAAGAACTCTACGTTATACCAAGTCCTAATCTACACTCAACTCCTACGCACTCTCAAGGCCTCTGTTTTCTTTTGGTCCTGGACCTGGGCCCCTCTTGTTATGGCACCTGGATGCCCCCTAGAGTTTTGATCTTGGATGTTGGCACAGCCTCGACTGGCAATTCTTGGGTAGCAGCATCTTCTAGTTCTCCTTTCCTATGTGTGCCTTGCCTAAGAACTTGCTGCCCTTTCAAGACTTAGATGATGCTCAGAATAGAACCTGCTTGATACCTCAGAAAGGAGATCCAGGCTAGCCCTCGCAGTAACAACTAGACACACCCTTTGCCTGTTGATAATGGCCCAGCAAAGGTTCAATTTTGTAGAATAAAAAGGGAGAGGAACAGAAAAGCTGGCAGCCCTGGAGTCATGGAATGAGAAGTGAAAGTCACTTTGTTGTGTCCAGCTGTTTGTGACCCCATGGACTTCTCCAGGCCAGAATACTGGAATGGGCAGCCTTTCCCTTCTCCAGAGGATCTTCCCAACCCAGGGATCAAACCCAGGTTTCCCACACTGTCCAACCCAGGGATCGAACCCAGGTCTCCAACATTGCAGACAGATTCTTTACCAGATGAGCCATGAGAGGACAGATGATAAAGATGTAGGAGCCTGGTCACGTGGGGAGTCTATTTTCACATTCTTACTTTGTCTTCCCGCCAGAAGAAATCTTTTCTGTGATGAGGACGTGTATTGATTCCACCACTATTCCCCAAGAAATGAGGGAGTATATTGGTTATATGGGGGGGCTTCCCAGGTGGCTCAGTGGTAAAGAGTCCACCTGCCAATACGGGAGATGCAGGAAATGCAGATTCAATCTCTGGGTTGGGAAGATCCCCTGGAGGAGGAAATGGCAACCCACTCCAATATTCTTGCCTGGAGAATCCCATGAATAGAGGGGCCTAACAGTCTATATAGTCCATGGGGTTGCACAGAGTCAGACACAGCTGACTAAGGACACACACACACACACACACACGGGCTATATGATAGATAGGTACTATGCTACGCCCTGGGGACACAGATATTAATAAGACCAAATCCCTTTGTTGGAGAAGTTCCTAGTCTGATAACAAGATAAACATATTCCCCAACTGCTACCATAAGGTATGAAGAATAACGTGGCAGAGGTGGCCAGCTACCAGTTGCTATGGGAACACTGGGAAGGAGGTGTTCAACTCACCAGTGGTGGCAGAGCGGGCAATATGAGAGACTTCTGGTCAGATGCCATTCTCTAAAGATGTGGAGGCAGCCTGTGGAAGAAAAAGAAAGGTATTGCAGGAAGAAGAGCCACCTGGGCCAAGGCAGAGCATCCTGGGCAAGGACAGCTTTGGTCAGGACGGAGCAGAGAGTACCTGTGAAGATAAAACAGAGAAGAAGGCCGGGCAGGTGGGGACGCCTCCCTTGGTGATAGTGGAGCTCCCACAGGACGAGCCGTAATGGGGTTTGGAGGAGGTGTGAGACAAACCATGGGCAGCGCAGTAGGGGAGAGTTTGGCAGAGCTGATGCTGGAGATGGGCAAATTATCCAGGAGGCCCATGGAGACCACTGCAAGTGTCTCAGAAGCATCAGTAAGCACAGGGTTGGGAGGTTGTTTAGAATAACTGTGAAGAGGCAGCCCTTGAAGGGGACATCAGGATACTGACCTGGGACCAGGGTACTGCCCCAGGAGAACTTAGGACAGCAGCTCTCCCTGAATCTCCCTCTCCCCAGATATGCTGCTGGGACATCCTGCTGCCCCTCAGGTCCAGACACCTCCACATGGAGCACCAGCAGCCTGGGGGGGCGGGGTGGAGCAAAGAGGCAGAAACTGGGGCTCCAGGAAATCCTGGATAATTCTGGGAGTGAGTGCCACCCCAAGCTGACTCAGCATGACTCTCCCAAGAAAATGTCAGAGATGACAGCCCTGCGCAATACCAGCAGGGGTTATTGACACAAAGAAAAAGAAATGGGACTTCCCTGGTGGTCCAGTGGTTAAGACTCTGAGCTCCCAGTGCAAGGGACTTGGGTTCGATCCCTGGTGGGAGAAGTAAGATCCCACATGCTACACAGTGTGGACAAAATATTTAAGATAATAATAATAAAATAACCAGCAGGGAACAGCTTTGCCAAGATCAAGTTCAAAAGAGATATACCTGCCCGTGCCCCCAACAAGCTTTTTGACTCCTACATCCCATCTCTTCCACCTCCAGCATCTTCTCTCCCTCCTGCCTGGCAACTTCTCCACTTATTCCCCCCTCTCAGCTTTCTCTCTTGACCTTGTTACAAATAATCTCTCACATGAATCAATTACTTCCCACATGCTCTCCCCTGGACTAACTGCTTCCCATACATCATCTTACTTAATCCTCAAAATAACCTTTATCAAGTGGGTACTACTAGTTTCACCACTTTGCAAACCAAGAAACTGAGACTGAGGCTTAGGAAGATTAAGTTAACTTAGTCACACAGTTATTAAGTCATGGGGCAATGATTTGAACCCAAGCGATGTTACAATAGAGCCCACAGTCTCTTAATTCCTGTGCTGCCTCTGAAGGTCCTTAGGTCACTGTTTCTCTTGGCATGCTTGAAATATTTGGAAAGGATAGTCCTTGCTTGCTGCCTTTTCTGCCTTATAATCCAACCCCTTAAATAGTGTTGATCTGACTTCATTCTAATCAGAGACTTCCTAGTTTGCAAATAGATTAGCCTTATTCTCCTCCACCTTCCCACAATACTCAGTGATGCTGGGCATATTCTTTGGGTCCTTTCCATTTGGCTTCAGTGACCATGAATTCTCTTGGTTTTCCTCCGACCTCTGCAAATGCCATTATTTCTGCCTCCTCCTCTTCTCCCAGCACAATGTCAGCATGCCCAAAACTTCTGTCCTCAATCTTTTCTCTGTATCCACCCTCCTCCTGGAAGCTTTACGGACTCTACGCTGACTCCTACAGAGAGCCTCTCAAACGGGTATCTCGAGGCTTGACTTCTTTTTGGAGCTACAGAAACATTTACCCGTCTGCCCTTCCCTGTGGCTCAGAGAGTAAAGAATCTGCTCACAAAGCAGGAGACCCAGGTTGGACTCCTGGGTTGGGAAGATCCCCTGGTGAAGGGAATGGCAACCCACTTTAGTAATCTTGTGTGGAGAATCCCATGGACAGAGGAGCCTGGCAGGCGACAATCCATGGGGGTTGCAAAGAGTTAGACACAACCGAGTGACTAACACACACAAACTGCTGCTTGTGTCCCCTTGATGGTCCCCTCAGTCCTCTGCTCCTGGGTTCAACATTTCCCCTGGATCTACTCTTCCCTTATGTGGTCTCCGCTTGGTGAATAGGTCTATCTGCCCGCTTCCTAGTTAAGCAGCTCAAATCCTTGGAGCCTCTTGAATTGATCCCTTCCTCCCCATCCCATTAGTGGCTATCTCTGTGGAGTCTGCCAAGACCTGCTTCTGTGATTATCTGTCCTTCTTCCCCCCAGGTATGTGTGGCATCTGCCCCTTCCCTGGCTTTTCTGCATAACACACACATACACATAAATGTCACAACACCTATGAACCAGGTGCCTGGTGCCAAGGATTCAGCCACAAATTAGACAGACAAGGTCCCTTCCCTCAAGGAGCTCAGGCCTGTTAGGTGGGACAGACAAGAGAACAAGTCGTTGCCACTTACTCTGTTCAATGCTCTGGGGATAATGCATAGCATGTTTGCTACAGGACCCCTTTAGGGACGCTGGCATGCTGGAACTGAGGAGTCAGACAAAGGCTTCTGTAAATAAATGACATTCAAATCTGAGGCCTGCCTTACAAGTGGGAGCAGAAGCTAGCCAGGGAAAGTTAGGGAAGACAGGGAACACAAGTGAGGGAGATGACCGCTAGAGGCCCGCAGAACAGATGAAATAAAGACTTGGGAATTCCAGAGTGGGGTTGGTAAGACCCCTGAATTACACTAGTGTGGCTGAGGGGTAGACTGAGAGAAAGGGTAGTGAGAGGTGAGGCTGAAGGGGTAAGCAAGGCCCAACTCATGCAGGATGTTTTTTGTTGGTTAAGAAGTTTACAATTTATCCTGAGAGCAATGGGGAGCCACTGATGAGTTGTAAGCAATGGGAGAACATAATCATATACATTAAAAAAAAATTCTTTTAATTTTTTTGAGCCTGTGCCATGTAGCCTCTTGGATTTTAGTTCCCTGACCAGGGACTCAACCCAAGCCCCCTGCAGTGGACACATGGAATCTTAACTAGTGGACCACCAGGGGTCCAGTCATATCTATTTTAGTAAATGCTACCTACAATATAGAAAATGGATTTGAAAGTGTCAAGAGGAGAGGCTTGTTAGGCCACAGTTAAGAAGGCTGATGCCATCATCTAGGAAAAAAATGACAGCAATGCTGGCCCTAATCAGCAGGAGAGCCATGAGGGTGGAAAGGAGTGGATATGCATTTGAAGGATATTCATGACAGAGGGTTGATGTATCAGGTGTCAGAGAAAGGGAGAGGGGAGGAATGCGTGCCATTCACAAGGCTGGGGAACACTGGGGAATGACCTAGTTTGAGGGAAAGATGATGAATTCCCATCCTGTACATTCAAATTCAAAGTGCCTGTGGGGTAGCCTGGTCAAGATATCTGGTAGATGGTTGGATACATGGGTTTGGAGCTCAGAAGAGGGACTGGAAGTGGTACCTGAAGTGACTAGACTAGATGAGGTCATTTGGGAGGATCTGGAAGGAACGTCTTATTTTAGGGATGGGCCTGAGAGAGGAAGCAAAGGATAACAAGTTTAGGCAAGTTGTTGAAGAGGTTTAGTTATACACAAGAGGAGGAACGCAGTACAGGAACCAGAGTAACCTGGGGTTTAGAAGGTTTGTGTGTGTGTGTTTGTCTGTTTTATGATGGAGAAGGCACACTTATATCTAGTCTAGAAGAGGGCCTTTGGATCATTCCATTCCTTGGACAAAGTGATGGCACAGTTGAGTTGATATACCAGAAATTGTGGCTCAAATGGTAAAGAATCTGCCTGTAATGCAGGAGACCTGGGTTCGATCCCTGGGTTGGGAAGATCCCGTGGAGAAGGGAATGGCAACCCACTCCAGCATCCTTGCCTAGAATTCCATGGACAGAAGAGCCTGACGGGTTACAGTCCGTGCGGTGACAAAGAGCCAGACACAACTGAGTGGCTGAACACTATCACCAGGAATCCTGGATCAGGTGAAGAAGCAGGTCCCTTTGGAGCACAGACCCCTCTTTGCTTCTCAGATAACACAGCCTGCTTCGACCTCCCCTCCAGGGCTCTGGGGACTTTCCCACCACAACTCGAAGAAGGATTGACTCAGAGAACTTGTTTTTCAGGATGGCTTATCCAGGCCCCCAGGGAATAGTCACTTCCCAAAAGGTCAAGTCCAGCCCTGCAGGATCTATCGCTACCTTTCCAGGACTCAGCTGCAGGTGTCAGAGCAGGGGTTTGACAGAACAGACTCCGACTGGGGTGAAAGACACCCATAGCCTGGGAGCTGGATTATCCTCCTTGCTTTCTGCAATGTGGTTAGGGTCTGCTAACATTTCCTGATGCTTAGTGCCAGGTTCTGGTAGTAGTCTTGGGATGAACGAGACAGGGCCTTCACCTGGAGGACCCCACAGTCCAGAAGGGGAGCTAGACACGTAAACCTCAGTTACAAGACAATGGTCTAGGAACCTCGTGAGAGAGCCCGCAGGGCTAGGAAGCCAGGCAGGCTCTTCTTTGGAAGCCCCGTCTGAAGGGTTTGATGGCAGAAAGCTAAAGGCTCCAATGATGAGGGATAGCATCACTGACTCAGTGGACATGAGTTTGAGCAAAAACTTGGGGAGATGGTAAAGGACAGGAAAGTCTGGCATGCTGATGTCCATGGGGTGGCAAAGAGCCAGACATGACTTAGCAATGAGCAACAACAAAGACTCCAAATTTCCCATCAGACCCAGAGCTTGGCTCTTCTGTTATTTGGGGGGAAATGGCACCACATTCTATTTCAAACTGACTTTTTGTTCCTCTGAGGGAATGTCCCCCTTCCTGTTGTGTATGAGTGTTGAGAACTGGGAGACAGAAAATATTTGCACAAAATCTTACAGAATATCCAAGCTGAGCCTTGGAAACTCCAGATGAAAAGCAGGTGAGGTTGTCATTGCTGGATGTTAGAGAATTCCTGGACTCTGTCCTCAGACCACCTTTCTTCCTATCTCATCCAACTTGTGGCTAAATACTAGTTACATACTGACAAGTCCTGTTCATATCGAGTTCATATTGGTAGTCAGGGCCTTGGCCAACCCACACCACTGCCCTGGCCTCACATTTATACATCCAGCTGCCTATCCACTATCCCTGATCAGAGATTGAATCCATACCCTTGTCAGTGAGAGTGCAGAGTCCTAACCACTGGACTACTAGGGAATTCCTTCCAATGGGCTTCTTAAACACACCTCTAACCAAATTTCTTTCTCCCCCAACCTTGAACCTGCCGCTCTCTTGGTCTTCCTCATCACAGTCAATGGCTCAGGACAAACTTCTGAGTCAATCTTAGCTCTTGGCTTTCTACCTTTTCTTAATTTTTCCTTTTGGCTGCTCTGGGTCTTCACTGCAGCCTGCTGGTTTTTGTAGCTGTGGCCCCTTGTGTTTAGTTGCCCCACAGCATGCAGTATGTTATTTCCCTGATCAGGGATCAAACCCAAGTACCTTGTATTGAAAGACAAATTCTTAATCACTGTTCCACTAGGGAAGTCCATGTCCTTGGCTCTTTCTCTTGTTCACCTACCACCCCCACGCCACGCATATCCAACCTGTCAGCAAATCCCATGGACACAATGTTAAATATCCAGAGGCTAAACTTCTCTCCCCATTCCCTTGGCTCCCATTTTAGCCCAAGACTCCATTGTCTCCATCTGGCTTAGCCTCCATCAACTCCCTACTTCTGTGTTTGTCATCCTGTAGGACATCCTCAGAACAAGGGGTCTTTTAAAATTGTGATCCTTTGAAAAATGTGAAATTCTGTCACTTCTCTGCTCAAACCCCTCCAGTGGCTCCCATCTCACTCAGGATAAGAGTCAAAGTCCTTACCATGGCCCCCAAGGTCTTCCCCTGCCTGCCCCGGCCCCCTGCCTGGTTCCTTGACTTCATCTGGTGGTGCTCCCCACCTTCATCACCTGCCCCAGCCTCACTGGTCTCCCTATCACTCACCCTCCAGCCTTAGCACTCTTACACTTGTAGATCTTTCTGCCTGGGACATTCTTCCCCCAAATATCTCCATGGCCTACTTACTCACTTCTTTCAGATCCTTACTAAAATATCTCCTTTTCAGTGAGATTTTCTTGACTATTCTATTCACCTGTTTAATTTAATGCCAAATTTTTTGCATCTACAGCAGTGCCTGGCACCTATGGATGCTCAATTAATATTTGTTGAATAAATTAATTAGTCATGGGCTGCAGTGAGCTCCTATGTGTATCAAATGGGGGCCTGGGATGTGCCAGAAAACTCCCTAGAGTGGTGACACAATTCCGATTTTGCAGATAAGGAGACTAAAGCTTGGAGAAGTATGAGCACCTTTCCTGTCTGTTCTCATAGCAGCGTGTCCCCAGCACCTATCATTTGCTTCTGTCTTTGTCCATTTCCCCAACTAGAGGTAAGAATTTTGAGCCCAAGGGTCATCTCTTACTCCTTGTTGCTTAAAAGTACCTGGTAGAAAGTTGGGCATGTAGAGAATGCTTAAGAGATATTTTTTGTGTGAATGAATGAATGAAATGGCCAAATCAGGATACAACCCCCCAGCTGTCAGATAGCAAAGTCTCAACTCACCCCACTCTACAAGGGTGGCTGCCAAGCTGCTGCTAAGTCGCTTCAGTGGTGTCTGACTCTGTGCGACACCATGGACTGCAGCCTACCAGGCTCCTCCGTTCATGGGATTTTCCAGGCAAGAGTACTGGAGTGGGTTGCCATTGCCTTCTCCGTTACAGCCACAGCTTTAGGCTATTTTCAGAAGAATAGAAGAATACCCTCCCTCCACGGAGGTGGGGGTTCCCTAAAACAGCCATGGAGCCAATAGTTAAGAGTCCCTCCCCTTGCCAGAGTACTCGTCTTGAGAGCCAGAAGTATTTCGGATGGAGAACAGTGTCCACTGGCTGACAGTTTTTTCCCATCACACACCAGGCAAACGGAAAGAATTTCTCCACTCAGTCCTTTCACAGTTCCCAGACACACAGTCAAGGTTAATCTTCAGACCTCTCCTCTGTGTTCTCCCGACTCACTGTCTCATCTACTCCTGCAGCTTTAAACACCAATTACATACTGAGAAGATCTAAGTTCATATCTGTGATCAGGATCTTGTCCCCATCTGCATTCTGCCCCACTAATTTTCCCAATTTTCAGTTGCTGGGTTGGGCGGCTTGCCCATCACCCACTCAACCTTCAGCCAACAGTCTCTGCTGCCTTCCCTGGGCCACAATGAAAACTGAGTTTCCCCTCCCTGCCTTTCCATCCCCACTGTGAGTTGGCTTTTTCCTCTGAGTCTTCATTCCAACAAACTCACTCTCCTTTGCCTCTTTTATTTCATTTATTTATTTTAAAATTATTGTTAGTCTTTAATTTTAACGCACCATGATCAAGAAAGGTGGCTTGTATAATCATTACTTCTTTTTAGCTGTGTCTTCTGGCATGCAGAACTTCCCCAACCAGGGATCAAACCTGTGCCCTCCAGCACTGGAAGCTTGAGTCTTAACCACCAAAGAACCACTGGGGAAATCCTGTCTCTTTTTAGATCTCCTCCGTCCCCTAAATCCCTGTCTTAGGTCATGGAGATGGCTCACTCCATTCATGGATGATGGTGGCCCACTTATTTCATGTGATTTTCTCTCCTGAGCCTTCAGTCCTCTAGATCAGTAATCCTTAAACTATAGGGAGAGGTCCTACACCCCTTTTAGAATGTGGTCTATGAGCTCTCTCCCTCCAAAAAAACCCACATATACTTTTTTTTTTTAACTTTTTATATTTTTAAAATTGAAGTATAGTTGATTTATAATGTTCTAATTTCTGCTGTATAGAGAATAACTCAGTTATACACACGTATACATTCTTTTTAAATATTCTTTTCTATTACGGTTTATCCCAGGAGATTGGCTATAATTCCCCATGCTATCCCTTAGGACCTGGTTGTTTATCCATTCTAAATATAATAGTTCACATATGCTCTTTTTTTTTTACAGTGGTTTATTTTTTATCTAAAATTTCTTCAAAATGTATAATTGCTATACAATATTAAGTTACAAGTTTACCATATAGTGATTCACAATTTTTAAAGGCCATGCTCCATTTATAAGCATCAAATAACATATGAAGGATTCACAGATGCTCTTGAATATAGCATTTTGCATAGAAGTTCAAATTCACCCCAGTTAAGAGCCCCTCTGCAAGAGGGTCTCTCTGCTTCTCCCCTCCCCTCTAGGTTTCCATTGTTGTTGGCTCTCCAGTCAATCAGAAGTGTCTTTAGAATCAGAAGTGTCTCCCTTCCATATTATCACCAATACCCTTATTGTTGTGAACAGCAGCCACAAGATTTGCACAACCCCTTTTCACGCATCAACTGATTTTGTGCTCTTAACAACCCCAAGAGGAAGGAACTATTATTGTTCCATTTTCACAGCTGAGCGAACTCCATGGTTACGTGTGTTGCCAACACCACTCTAAGTCCAGGCTGTCTTTCCTCTGTACTGCATTGTGTTGCCCATTATAAACTGCTGTTTCCTTTGACCCTTTTATCTCCACCGCCTGAAACCTACTTCTGCCCCCTACCCACACCCCATGGTGTGTTGCCTGTTATTTTCAACTGCTGCTTTTTTTTTTAACCTCCTCTCTCCCTGTCACCTGAAAGGCACATCACCTCCCCCACTTCTCTGAAGCTCCCTCCTTCTCCCCCATCCATGCCTTCAACTGACCACAGGTGGCTTCTTTGCAATTGCTTGAGCACATGTGAGCCATGCAAGGGTTGGTTTCATTTCCCCTTCCACTCAGCCCAGCTGTGCCCGCCTCTGGGATACTTGCTGGTACTCCAACCCCTTCTGGCAGAAGGCTTTGGCACTTCTAGGGTTGCCATACCTGAAATCCAGGTAAGAGGAAAGAAAGGGACATGCTGTTGAGGACCTACTTTGGGTCAGGCCTCATGCATGGCCTGGGGGCCCAGACTCCAACCTTTAAAGCCTCCAACTTCCAGATTCTTCCAGGTATCCTACTGATGGGCACCTGGAGGCTCTAAGATGATTGGTTTGAATCCATTTGCTGCCTGTCTGCCAATGGCTAAGGGCCCCTCTGCAGCTTGGCTAAACTCTAACTGCCTCCTAAGCCAGCAACACTACTGCTCAGTGCCTCCATGAGAAACACCTGGCTGTTGGTTAA
Source organism: Redunca redunca (assembly GCA_006410935.1). NCBI lineage: Eukaryota > Metazoa > Chordata > Mammalia > Artiodactyla > Bovidae > Redunca > Redunca redunca. Next base: position 190,342 of record SJYQ01094215.1, on the reverse strand, counting down.
CCTCTTCCTCTTCAGCTCAAATCTCAGACCGGCCTGATCATTTTAGTTAGGTTAATCACAATCACACTTTTGCTCCTAGTGTGATAAAATAGTCAGTGATTACAAAAGCAGTTTATAAAACTGCTTACCAAAGTGTAACATAGTCATAGAAAAGCATGCATATCAAAAGTTGGCAACTTGATGAACCTTAACCCATCTGTATAACCTGCACCCAGTCAAGAAACAGAATTGGTCAGCACCCTGCAACACCACTGGCCTGTGTGCTTTCTTCCTCTCCTAGCCCTCAGCGTAATCACTATCCTGATGACCTTTAACAACGCAGATTGGTCCTGCTTGGTTTTGTCCCACAAAAACAATTTTAAGAGAACTAGATCATTCTCTTATCCACACCCCTAGACACATATTTTAATTGATTGATTGATTCAATTCATCATTGACCAGATATTGACTGTGTATAAAGTGGATCAAAAATCTGAATTAAAACAAAAAATTCTGGGACTTCCTTGGCGGTCCAGTGGTTAAGACTCCACACTTCCAAGGCAAAGGTTGCAGGTTCCATCCCTGGTCAGGAAACTGAGATCCCATATGCTGTGGGGCATGGCTGAAACCCCCAAAAAGCAAAAACCAAGAACCCGTGGCCTCAAAGGGTCTTTGGCTGTAAACTGACCCTTCACTGAGCCTGCAAAATCCTGAAGTGTATCCTTCATAAAGGGCCCAGAAACGCAAGCCCATCTGATCACTTCCTCTAAAGTTTAAGTGCTTATCTCACTGGGTTTTTTTTTTTTTTTTTTTTTTTTTTTTTNTTCTTTCCTCTTGATTTTATTTTATTTGTTTAGTTCTGAAGAAGGGAAATTAGAGATGCTGGGGGGATTCCACCTCCCCCAACTCCCCACAACTCTAGCTTTGATCACTCCTAGATGGAGAAATCATCTCATAAGGCTACCTACTGCATTTTCTAAGAAGATGTGGCAAGTTAGCTTTAAACTGTTAAACACACACACACACTCCAAACCCCAAAAGCTGTCCTGTTTATGCTCAGATATGCTGTAGCTTTTGCTTACTGATTCTAGCCCTGCCCCCTGCAATCTCCCTGAATTAATTGGTCAATTCAATATTCAGGTTTTGGGTGTTTTCCTGGGTGCCAGGCTCAGAGGCACATGAGGTGGGGCTGTCTGAACTCTGAATTCTTCTCATGGACATCCTGGGATTGACTGATTCAGGGATGTGGCTAAACCAACATTTACTACAGAACATTCCACTGGACACTAATCCCCAGAAATGCTTTGTGAAAATAGAGCTTGGAGCGCAAAGGAGTTGAGCAAATGCTCCCTGCTCTCTGGTTTCTTGCTCATATCACGTCTTACACTAGCACAGATAAGACTCTGGGAGATCCGGAAGCATAAAAACTGATTCACTTGGTCAGTGTTTTGAAGACTTACATGACTTAGAATTCCTTTTCCTATAGAAGGCCTGTGAGTACTTCTCAGAATTAGTGTCCTCAGGGCAGGATACAGATCAAGTAACTTAAAGCATCCTCCCAAACTGCACTAGCCCATGGTGATACTGAGCCCTTGAAATGTGGCTGCTCCAAACTGAGATGTGCTGTGTGTAAAGGGATTTCCGAGGTGTCGCAGTTGGTAAAGAACCTGCCTGCCAAAGCAGGAGATGCAAGAGACGCGGGTTCAAACCCTGAGTCGGGAAGATCCCCTAGTGAAGGAAATGACATTCCAGTATTCTTGCCTGAGAAATCCCATGGGCCATGGTCAGAGGAGACTGGTGGACTACGTGCATGGGGTGGCAAAGAGTTGGACACGACTGAGCACACAGACGCTGCACTGTGAGTGTAGAACACACACCAGGTTTCAAAATCCTAGAAGAAAATCAAAGGTTAAAAGTTTGTATCCGGCTTATATGTTGAAATAAGACAATTTTTGAAATATTGGGTTAAAACGTACTGTTAAAATTAACTTCATCAGGGACTTCCCTGGTGGTCCAGTGATAAAAGCTTCACCTTCCAAAGCAGGCAATGCCAGTTTGATCCCTGGTCAGGGAGCTGAGATTCCTACACGCCTCGTGGCCAGAGAAACAAAACAGAAAACAGAAATAGTATGGATGGTAACAAATTCAATAAAGATTTTAAAAATGGTCCTCATCAAGAAAAAACTCTTTAAAAAATTAATTTCATCTTTTTCTATTTTGCTTTTTAAAATGTGACTATTAGAAAATACCGAGTTATGTATGTGGCATGCATTATGTTTCCATTGGAGGGTGCTACTTCAACATCCTGCCATGCTAGGCAGGCTCTGTGGGCTGAAAGAGGGGCATGGGACAGGGAGAGGGTTTGCAGCCTAGTGGAGGAAATACAGGGGGACCCTGGGAATTCACTGAAGGGGCAGCTCACAAAGCTTCAAGACCGGCTGGTCAGGAAGTGGTGACTAAACTGAGACGTGAAAGATGAAAAGGAGTTAGACAGGGGAAGGCAGAGAAAATAGCATGAGCCCAGCCCTGGAACAGAAAGACAAACTATAAGTATTCCAGAATGTCTGATGTGGGGGATGGGGAACAGAGGGTAGGTAGTGACCCAACATGAGACCAGAGAGGGCAGCCAGGGTCTAGATTTTGGGGGGCCTGGTAAGCCCTGGGTCAGGAAGATTCCCTGGAGAAGGAGAAGGACATGGCAACCTACTCCAGTATTCTTGCCTGGAGAATCCCATGGGCAGAGGAGCCTGGTGGACTACAGTCCATGGAGTCCCAAAGAGTTGGACACAACTGAAGCGACTTAGCATGCATGCATGTAAGCCCTGGTAAGGAGTTTCTCCTGAGGGCAGTGAGACACCACTGAAGGGTTTTCAGCTAGCTGAGATTAGGAAGAACTGAATTTTTAGAAAGAATAGGTATTTGGATGGGGCGTAGATATGAGTGTAGAGATAAAATACAGAAAGGATGTCTACTCAGAAACTGTTGGAGTCGTCGAGGAGTGAGAAGTCTGGAAACTATTCTACAAACCCCAGAATTAAGGAAATCCAGCGTCTGGCAAAAGAGTCAGAGATGGGACCACTGGTTGGGACTCCTACTTGGAGGTGGGACCAGGCGAGAGAGTGGTTGTTATTGTTGCTGTTTAGTCGCTCAATCATGTTTGACTCTTTTGCAACCCTGTGGACTATAGCCCGCCAGGCACCTTCTGTCTATGGGGTTCTCCAGGCAAGAACAGTGCAGTGGGTTGCCGTTTCCTCCTCCAGGGAATCTTCCTGACCCAGGAATCAAACCCGGGTTTCCTGCATTGGCAGGTAGCTTCTTTACCACTGAGCCACCAGGGAAGCCCAGAGAGGGTGGAACCAGGGTTGATATCCCATGTTTTTTTTAATTTTATTTATTTTTTTACTTCTTTGGCCGTGCCTCAAGGCATTCGGGATGTTAGTTCCCCTACCCGGGTTGGAATTTGTGTGTCCTGCAGTGGAAGTACAGAGTCTTAACCACTGGGCCACTGGGGAAGTCCCCCGGTTTTAAATGGTGAGGCTGTGATGGGAAAACAGAAGTCCTTGGGAGGGGAAGATGATGAATTTAGGGTCGTTCAAAGTGGAGGGTGGAACGAAATGTGGTGCATAGAGTGGGGATACCCAAGATGAAGTGGACAGCTGGGTGTGGTTCTCAGAAGAGAGCTATGGGGTGGAGGTAGAGTTCACAGGAAACACCTCCCGAGTGAGCCTCAGTTGCCTCATCTGCACAATGAGGCCGTGATCTGCTTCCCAGTGTTACTGTGATAATTAGATGATGTATCGAGTTGAATGTGCCAGGCCTTGCACAGGCTCGCAGGAGGTGCTTAGGGAGATTTGGTTCTTTGTTTCAGAAGGTCCGTCAGTTCCATTTCCTACATGGTCAAATGTACCAAGTGCTTTGCAGATACCACTTCCTCCTCCAGTACCATGGGACCTACATCTTTGTTCTCAAAGTCCCCAGTGCACTGATGGGGAGATGTTGCTGGAAAAAGCTGTGGGGAGAGGGAATGTA